>JAGXJF010000476.1:0-494954 GCA_019208055.1 Stipa capillata | reverse complement strand
CTTTGATAAGATTTATATGCTTTCAGCAGGAAGGTAAGGGGAAAATGGGGGGGTATGACACAAGACCGAAAGATCAACCATAACACAGGACTTTTTCAAGGGTTGGGGCAACCAACCAAGATCCAACTAAAACACCGAAAGATCATACATTAGCAATACCAGGGTGGTGTCTAATGACACCTTTCATACACAAACATCGTGCCTAAGGGCACGGGCTAAGCCCTATTACAATGACATGAAAATAGGATCCTAAGCTTATTAATATGCGGGAGCAGCTATTCCGCTCCTCACTCTTCTAGTCTACCTGGTCTACATCTAGGTTGGAGGGCTGGGTCGGGGGTATCTCCCCATGGGCATCTCCGTTCTCGGAGGGCATGGGTGTGTTCCGGGGTGTGGAGGGGTTCCTGCGGCGATGTGCGGCTCGGGTGGAGGCCGCGTACGCCGAGAACAGCCTGAGATACTCGGTGGAAAGGGCAGGGAAAGGGTTGCCGTCTACTACTACGGGTATTCCTAGCAGGGGTGGTTCTTCTGATACGGAGGCACGAGCAGATGTTGAGGTGGCATCTCGAGCACGAGGTCTTGGCCGTGCGAGTGGTGTGGCTGGGGCAAGAGTATTGACGAGCTGGGTGAAGACTTCGGTCATGGCGACCAGATACCGGGTGAGGTGCACCACGGCTACATCTTGCTCCATCTGGGTGCTGGCGAAGGATACATCCTCCCCCAGGGCGCGGCTGGGGTAGAACCGGAAAGGCTCTGCAGTTCATGCTTGGAACCGTCTGACGAAGACGGGAGACAGCCTCCCATGCAGCCATTTGCATGGCTAGGTCGGGGTCAGGTACTGGGTGGCCAAAGAAGTGGAAGGTCGCCGTGTCGTCGACACCATCTTGATAGATGTGTACTTCGGCCCAGTACACGCTTGCATCGGTGGCCTCCTCCTGGTAGACGTCATACTCCGGTCGCTGGGAGGCTCGAAGAGCTCTCTGCGCGACCGTCCACAGGATGTCTACGAATCCTGCGAGCTCGGAAGCGGTGGTTTCATTGTAGAGTGTTCCGCGAGGCATGGCTTCCTCTTGGTGTTGCCTGAGAGAAGAAGAGAAGAAGACTGTGGTGCTGGCTTCAAGGGCAGCTAGGAGTGGTGAGGTGAGCAAAGAGGCTCGGGGTATTTATAGGGCAGATGGGTGTGGCTTGGGTCATAAAGGAGAATAGCCTTTACTCGGGATAAGACACTTATCTACCCTCATTATTGAGGGACGACCTAAACGTCTTGTCCTTGCTCGGGTTTCGCATTTTGAAAGACAGTGAGAGGGATTTGCGGGTACGGACAGATCTGATTTAAACAACACGAGGCCGGGTGGGCCATTTTTATTTAATAAGGGGACACGACACACACCATGGTGCGTCGACACACTACATAGCACACACAGAGTTCTTAGTACATTACATAAGATCCAACGTACTGCTAGCGCCTACTTATTCATCTTACACGACACTAGCTCATGGTAGACAACTACAAACCCTAGAATCTACGACGTGATCTGGATCTCCTCGTCCTCTTCAGCTGAGGCTGGCACCAATTCCTCGGGATCCTCTTCTTCATCAGAGTCCTGAACATCAACGGCTCCAAAGAGTGGCGTAGGGCTCGGTATCTCGGGGAGGACACGAGAAGTCCCGGCTCCTGATGTGAACCGACGTATGTACTCGCGGGCGTTTCCGCAGCGTCTCTTCGGCGGAGGCGGCTGCTCGCTTTCCACCAGAATGTCCTTGGGCTCTGGGGGTACTTCAGCCGTGGCAGTGGTCCTTCCCTGATGATTAGTGGCCTGCTCCAGCAATGCCTTCACACGTAGCAGCTCCTTGTGTACATCCTCCAGCTCTACCAGAGCGCAGTGAAGTAGTGAGTCCTGAGCTTGTACGTAGTGGGCCAAGTTCGTCACGGCAGGGTCGCTCTCCACCAGAGGGTGGGGTGTACCAGCGGACATCCTCCTGAATTGGGTACTGCGGAATGTACCTCGTGGCCCTGAAGACTCCCATCTCTGTCAGCTCGTGGCGGAGGTGCACAAGTGCTTTGTATGCCACCAGATGTACTGCTTGAACGTATGACCAGCTACAGGGTCCCACAAAGCTGTAAGTCTGGTTGTCGGCGTTCCTTAGTCCAATGAGGAGTACCCTGGCCCAATATTCTGTCACCGTGTCTGATATCTTCTCCTGGAAGACGTGGTACTCGGGGTGACAGTGTATCCACAGCGCTCCAATGCCTCCCGAAGCAGTCGTGGGCATCCCTCGGTGGCGATGGCACAGGTCTCTCCGAACAACTCCATCGTTCAATCTACAAAATTTTCAAAACCAAAACAAAGTGAGCTTTAGACAGAGTTTTGCTTGGAAAGAATGGATTTTCAGATAGGGGAAGAATACTAGAACAAGTATTTAAATAATTTTATTTTTCAAAATTTTTGGAAAATACATATATCCTAGGTCCATCTAACGGCCATGCTACTAGGGTTTTCCTACAGTCAGTATGCTCTGATACCAAGCTTGTGGCGTGCCCGATTTTAAGGCCGGACACGTCCTTTGTGATTACTGTACTGGTCCCTGGATCAGTAGCCAGTACGCACAAATACTTGATAGCATACACATACAGTACCGAATTCTTATTACACGGATAGACCTTTATGGTCGAGGTTCAACACATGGCCTATTGGCCGAATAAAACAGCAGCGGAAATCATAACGTAGTGGATAGCCCGTCGACATGCCGAACCAACAGGCAGCTGACTGGGGAAAATGTCCTAACCCTCGACTTCGCTGTCGCCCTCTTCGAAATTGAAGTCTTCTTCCTCCTCTGGCCAAATCAACAAGCCAGGTGAGTACATTGAATGTACTCGCAAGCAATCCCCATTGGGGAATTATACAGCTATATTTCATGCAGGAATATTTCAAGGGACAGCTCTAACCTATGTTGGCAGTTGTGCGGAAATGTAAGTTCTGAATTTGGAAATACTGCATAGTAGATTGTAAAAGCAGTTTGGGAAAAAAGCTGGTAGTAAAACAACAGCATCCCATCACATCCCATCTTTTCTCATCTTGCGCGGTAAACACAGCTAAACATCTCATAACCTATTACCGATAGCTCCACTCACCGTCCATGGCTCCATCCATCGAACGGTAGCTTCCACCTATCCGATAACTAGGTTTTCCAACACTAAACCGTATTCCGGTCACTCCCGGCAATACGGCGGATTACTTCGGCAATTTCCTTACCACCGACACATGGCCTAAAATTGCCCAACTGTGGACACATCATGCCCACGTCCTTAATCCCTTTGCCCAACTTTGGCAAACGAAACTTAGTCTAGCCGGGGTGTGGCTGTGCCAGTTCATGTCCATAACCGAGGACGCGGCTATTCGAATAGATTTTTTAACACTCTGCAGAGGTTGTACGGCTTTACCCACAAGATGTATTAATCCCTTTAATGCCGAGTACTACTAATACACCTGATGAGGTATATTGGCAGGGATAATACAACGAGACCCTTCGCCTACGTTAATATTAGGGCCGGACCCGCTAAATGAGACTTACCCTAACTCTGATTGTGTCCAGGCAACCTGACACCACAATTCGGAGAAACGCTCATCTTTGTGTCGAATCTTCACCCACGCCTAGATGGAGCTCACTAAGAATCTCGACCCATATAGCGCCGTGGGAATTCTCTAGGGGCCCAACGTCCTACCTAGCACTTTCTTCTTACTTCCTACGGGTCCGAACCCTAGTATTAGGCGGGTTACCGAGTCAAGTCCTTCCCATAAAGGACATGTGGACGTACGGTGGGGGAACTGGTTTAGCGGCACTGTGGCTCGGTCCTTAACTGATTCGAGTAGGACTCCAGTTTATCATCAATCACCGAATAGCCTTCCGCTACTTCGTCTCCCTTCAAACCACCTTACTTCCTACCCGAATCCAAACCATCTCCAACTCCATTTTGGGTTTTGGCAACATTTCTTTTAAACTCACCGCGGATAACGTATGCTATCCGCGGGTTTTGATTTCCCATCCCCGGGTTTGAACAAAATTTTAGTTTTAACTATAGCAGGGCTAAGCAATGGCTACTGCCTATAACCTTGGTATGTCGTCGGTTGGAAACCGACCGACGGATCACTAGGGTTACAAGAAATCGGATGTTCGACCCTAGTCCGAATGCATCTATCGGAATTAACTAATTCTACATAAAATATTGTTTAAAACATAGCATGCATGTTTCGAAAGTCAAAATAATATACTTCACAAATATAGGATTCAAAATGGTCAAGGCGGGAGATTGCTTGCCTGGCAGTTCCTGCTCCTGTTCCTGATGTGGGGGTGATGCCGGTTCGTCCTGACGCACGTACTTCACTCCGCGAACTACGCGTCGAAGGAAACAACGAATAAGAACAATCCAAACACTTCGAGAAAATCAAACAGTATGCATGACAAAAGAAATGGTGAATAACACGATGAACTAAAGAGGATGTTTGCCCTAGAACGATCGAGTTAGGATTTAGGGTTTCGGACAGCGATTAAGAATAGGATGCATATACCTGGAGTTAGGTTAGAGATCGGAACTCAAGATTTCATGTCTTAGGTTTATGGGGGCAGAGAATAAACTTTGGCGACAGGTATATGCAAAATTGTCACATAAAATGACGATGTATAAAGTGGGGAAAACGTTCTCGTTAAGTTTCTAAACTAACAACTTTGGTTCAAACGAGTTTAGGGGTTACTGATGTTTTAATTCAGCAAGATGGGGGATGAAGGTTTTCAGTCTAGGGCTGTTCAAAGGTTTATGTAGGCGTATACTTTGCATATATGAGATTGAGTACTTAGAGAACCAACCCTATTCTACTCCCTATCAATTCTATTAAACGTTTTGCATTTTGGTGAAGAATTAGAGCTAATGCTTAGGACTTTTTCTAGGGATTCTAGAACTACAATCGGAGCAAGAAAAGTCAGCTATTAGGGCATTAACCCGGCTGGATTAGTGCTGGTGCTTAAGGATTAACTCACTGCTTTAATTATGCTACTCGGCGGTTAGAGACTGCACCGGTTGGACCGGATGCGCCTGGTCTGCCGCTGGCTAAGACCGGATTAGGGGTGGCTTCAGACAGGAACTAAAGCGCATGAGTGCCTCGGGACCAAGCGCTGCTCATTACTCGGTCAATGGTCGGAAGCGGTGGAGAAAAAGAAAAAGAAACAGGCGTTGAAGCGGCCGGCATGCTGAACAGCAGAGTTAATGAACTCGGTTAGAAGGAGAGCGGCGGCGCGCTGCCTGGGATTTACCTGTCGGCTTACTCTGCTGCGGTGGAGTGGAATGGGTGGCGGCTCACTGATTCGGTCTGAGCGGGAAGGATACGAAGGGAGCTCGGTGGCTTGAGCTACTGCGGATGGCGGCAGAGCTCAACCCGGCGAGCCAGGAGGAGGGCGGAGCTCGGCAGTGCAGTTGCTTCCCCGGCGGAGGTCGACGAAGCTCGGAGCGGCTATTGCAGTGAGGAGGCTGGCCAAGCTAGGGGAGAAAGGAGCGGCTCTGGAGGTGGAAGAAAAGAGGAGTTGGTTTGGGGAGGAAAGAGGGTGTTCGGGTGGTGAGCCAGTGGAGCTGCGGCGAGGTTTGGAGGGAGGCCAGAGCTCGGGCTCCTTTTATAGGCCGGCGGCAAGCTGGTTTAGCCACTGCTGCTGGACTCGGTCAAGGCCGGCGATGGGATGGATCGGCGGGGAAGTTATGGCGGTCTGAGCTAAAGCAACTGGAGGGGCTCGTCGTGGAGGAGGAGGGGGAAGTACTAAGGCGCCACTGCTGCTAGGATGAGCCCCGACGATGACCTGGGGAGAGGGGCCGAAGGCGCGGACTCAGGGGTAAGTCCGTGCGAGAAGCTGATGGAGCCTCTGCTGATCAAGACGCTGCCGAGTAGCAGAGGTGAAGTCGGCCGACCTTGTCGACGATGAAGTTCAACTTTCCGAATTGGAAAAGTTGTCCGGGTCCGGAATTGCGTTCACGAAAACGAATCTCATGACACTTCCCAGGGTCGAAAACGTTGTTGTTGCTGGCGAAAACCCATCCTGATTCGTGTAGATGGATCTATGCGCACCCCCTACCTGGCGCGCCAACTGTCGGAGTATTATTCCGGCAATACTGAATATGGGGCGGCGTGAGCACAGCAAATCAGGATGGTTGCACACGGGGAGACAGGATTTAGACAGGTTTCAGGCCCTCACGGAGAGGTAATACCCTACGTCCTGTGTTGGTGGCTAGTATAGCTTGAATCCTGAGTGCCGGCATAGCCTCGACGAGAACCAATCCTCAAGGTTGTTTGACTAGGAAAACATAGAGATTGTCTATGGACTAAAAGCTTACCGATCGGAGGTCCCCTACCGGGTCTTATATAGGCGGACCAGGGTAGGGTTACAAGAGTCCGAATCGGGTAACAGATTGGTTTCCTAATTAGTTACAACAGAATCCGGGCATGCCGGGCAAGCATCAATCCATGTCTTGTACTCCACGTTGATGAGGTGCCCCTGTGTAGAAGTCGGACTCGGAGTAGTCGGCCCGACCCACCCTGTGGCCAGAGGGCCGGATTCGTCCTCCTTGATGATACCCGGGTGCCATGTCATCATCAGGTGGGTCATCAAATCGATTGGACAACGCCTGCTTGATCTGGGCTGCGAGAGCTCTTGAGCGAGCGGCCTTCTTTCCAGCTTCGGAACTCGGTGTGGCCGATGATGAAGCATTGGCATCAGTCAAAGGACGTATTGTCCGTGGTGTAGATTCTGTCCCACCATGAAGACATGTGGGAAGTCGTAGTCAAACCTTCGGGAGTTGGGATTGA
Source organism: Stipa capillata (assembly GCA_019208055.1). Taxonomy (NCBI): domain Eukaryota; kingdom Viridiplantae; phylum Streptophyta; class Magnoliopsida; order Poales; family Poaceae; genus Stipa; species Stipa capillata. Next base: position 488,109 of record JAGXJF010000476.1, on the reverse strand, counting down.
GCGAACAATCAAGTCATCTCGGAGAAGATATGCTCGGAAATATTTGATCCCTGACTGGCTGTGTGGGGAGTTTTCTCGGTAGTGGAGTCTTGCGGCAGAGTGGAGACGCTTTCTGTTCAGCTGGTGTCAGAGGTCGGCTGGATGCAACTCGACGTGGTGGTGATCGAGCCTGGTAGACGTTCGTCGAGGCGCGTGGTCGTGCTGGGCGCGCCTAAAGGTGATCTTGCTCCGCAGATCTCGCAGATCGGAAGCATAAGGATTGAAGCTCGAGTGGCCGCGTGGAGTTGAAATGACTCGTAGAGCCGCCGGGGTGAGTTGGCGACACGAGTTGTTGCTGAAGTCGACGAGCCGCTGCGTGAGGAGGAGTGTCGGTGTAGCTGGTGCAAGATCCGGATGAGATGTCATAGAAGTGAAAGATCGATGTTTATCGACTAGAGAGGGGGTGAATAGGAGATTATCAAATTTTACTCAAATTAGTTGTTTAGCATGCAAGAGTGAGGCAGATTAGGAATGAAACAACAAACGGCAAACTAGATCTAGCTCAAATTGAAGAATAACAAGCAATTAGAGAGCTTAGGGAGAAGACACAAGGTTTAACCCGAAGTTCAAGTTGTGGCAACAAACTCTACGTCTTCGTTGGAGAGGCTGAGCACTTAGCTCCGAAGACACACAGTCTTCACCTTCTTCTCCTTGAGCCAAGTCCACTTAGTACTTGCTCAATCACTCGTGGTGGATCTTGAGGTGATCCCCGAACCTTCACAAATGTTGGAGGCGAATCCACAAGTTGGAGCTCTTCAATGACGCCTAACCGGCTAGGAGATGCCAAATCTCCAAGAGTAACAAGTTTGAACTCTAGGCTCGAAGAAGCTCCTGCCTGATGCTCAAATAGATCTCAGATCTCTCAAGGCTTTCCTCTCTCAAAGTAGATCTTAAGGAGTCAAGAGGAAAGGGGAACACAGGTGTGAGAGAATTTCTTTTTGTGGCTAAGTGTCCTCCCGAGCCCGCAGAGGGTCGGGGGCTATTTATAGCCACAACTCAGAAAGAGTCGTTGGGCACAAAGATTCTTCTTCGGCACAATGGAATACAAAACCGGAAGCACGGTTTCAAACAACGGTCAGATCTGAGGAACTCAGATGCCACAGCGAAAGTCTTCACCACAAAGTCGTAGGTCCGAAAGGAACACGGTCACACCGAGATTGAAGAATATACTCCGTAGAGTTACTTCCAGAAGCAATTCCCGTAGTGTCGGACTTAAAAAATGTTGAGCCGAGTTTTGAAGTCTTGACACGTTCTTCTTCCCAGGAGAGAAAACTCGGTCAAACCGGAAACCAACTTGGTAACACAGTTTTTCAAATAGACCTAAGTCCAGAGTAGATTCTCGGCACCACCAGAAACGGAAACTGGTATGACGAAGACATCACACACAGAGGACTAATCTAGGGCAACAGAAGACCTAAGTCTAGAAGGGATTCTCGGTACAACCGGAAGCAAAAACCGATGTAACCGAACACAAGCCATATGGGATTTGGTCTGAGACAACATAAGACCTAAGTCCAAAGAGATTCTCTGTGCAACCGGAAATGAAATTGGAAGAACCGAGGACAAATCGAATGGGACTTAGTCTAGGGCAGCATAAGACCTAAGTCCAAAAGAGATTCTCGGTGCAACCAGAAACAAAACCGGGAAGAGCCGAAGACAAACGAATAGGACTTAGTCTAGGATATCAGAAGCATATCCCGGAAGCACCGGTCTCAAAAGCGGACATACCGGTTTCCGAAACATGAAACTAGGGCAAACCCTAAGCGGCAGGGTCCCTAGACTCTCCGACACAGAGGCCATTCTCGGCAGCACCGGGTTTGAAAAGCGGTCATGCCGCAATTGAAGCTCTTCGAGGCTTGAGACGACTCAGTCTTCAAACCTCGCAAACAGAGGCCAATCTCGGTACAACCCGATTCTTCAAACCGGTATTACCGAGAATCACTGTCTGTGTCTCAAAGAGATTTCAAAGAAGCCTTCTGAGATTTGATTGAGCACACATGAAGGTTCTTCTTCTAACTTAGATATCTCGCCCTCTAATAGGCGGCTTGTCCTATAGACTCAAATGATTTTTGATCAGATCAAAGACTAGAAAAAACACCACTAATCTTCTAGGTCCAAGCCTTCATTCATCTTTAACTTTTTAGGGGTCGACATCCGCTGGTGAAACCAAACTACTTAGGGGACTATACACCTGAATACACTTAGTAAACCATTAGTCTCTTAATCGTTTGTCATTAATCATCAAGCCTTTATGTATGAATGCAGGCGGCTAATCTCGCGAAGAACCAAAATGTTGCAGCCTTGATCTGTAATAAAGGACAGTCATACTTGTGAAGAAGAAATCATACATAAAGGCTAACTCAACCTCAATCACCTTGAAAACACTGTTGTAGTCTGTGGCACTCCGATAGCAGCCCCTTGAAGACGAAATCATGTGCCCTTTCTTTGGATTCGCCCCAGGTAAACCCAAAGAAGCGCCTTCTCAACAGATGAAAAAGAGAGAAGGAAAGGCATGTATCCTTTAACACTGGGCCTAGTGACCTGTCATTGCACCGCCATACCTGTCCATGTTGATGACTTCATCGTCCACTATTAATTGTGTTGCATATGATCGAGCACATGGGCGGAGGCAAGGGTATTCACCTGTATTCAATTGAATACCAATGATTTGAGCAAAAAAAATCATATAGGTATACATGCGGCCCATTAGCCCTTCGGTCACGCAGGACACAACCCAGTTTTTCTTCTATTCTGTAGTGTGGTTCTAATTCTTCCAGTAGCCACTGCTAGTGTTGAAAGGGTATTCTCCTCGATGAACTATGTGAAGAATCAGCTTAGGAACAAAATGGGTGATGAATATTTGAACAATTGCTGGTTACATTTGTTGAGGAGAGAATTCTTCAAGCAAGTGAAAGATGAGGATATCATCAATCTCTTCCAGAAAGGAGTTCGTAAAGTTATATTGTAATTTATTTGTTATTTTCTAATCTTTGTTAATTGTTAGAGACATTACCACGATGTTATTTTATTACTATTATGGATATATGGTCATTGATTCGTTGTTGTTGCTAGCTTGCTGCACATTTGTTGTCCTATATAATATATATTACTATGCATTGCATAAGTGCTTTTTACAATGAATACCAAGGAGCAAATTCCTGGCTCCGCCACTGATCGAGCATCAAACGTGGATTTGCTGAGGGGCCAGTCAACCAGGTAATGGCAACCTCCCATTGTGGCTGGAACAAATTCCTTCTTGCTGTGCTCGTCATACATGTAATCAGCAACCACTTTATTCAAGTACAGTGACCTGCTTGCAGCACACATACTGCTACTCTATGTAAAGATTTAATACCGCAATAACATGCAGAAATATAACTGGGGCGTTAACTAAACCTTCAGATGTCTATCATCAATCGACAAGCTAACATCAAAGGCACCATTACTTGACGTTACTGAGAGCAAAAGCAACATCACATATGCATAGACGAGCACAGCCTGGTACAAGTATCTCATATACAGTTTGTTGTCATCGAGACTATAAGCTGTGATAGAGTCAGTAGAAACCATAAAGGATGAAGAGAGATATGGCCCAAATGGGGTACATGCTGCTCTTCACCGCAGAAGATTGCATTGAACCGGATATGTATGTTATCAGTGAGGAGGACAAGGTATACACGCCGAGGACACCTTTATGGATGAAAAAGCTTCTGTATCGGCGACGGTAGGACCCAAAGGTGGCGAGGAAGAGGATGAAAACAGCAGCCAGTAATACAAGTACCTCTATGCGGACCATTGTTCCCCTTGAGCTCTTCCACAAGTATCTTGTATAATGTGACAAGGTGGTTACTGTGGAATTCCCAAGATGGTTCTCGTTCTTGAACAGCTTGAAGTAATTACTAACCTTCAATGAGTAGATCCGTTGTAAGGTTAATTAATCATCCTAAAAAACCCAGACCTAAGAACAAATCGATTTCAAAGTTCACAATTCATGTGTTAACTGCAGGTACTGTCTAAGCGAGTGCCCTAAAAGTTTACTCTTTCTAGTATTATTCACAAAGTGCAGCTTTTCTTAGCTACAAGAAATATATCCTGATTCTTATAGGAACCAAAACAACCAAGGACAGAGTATGCTGTATAGAATTTGAAAGAAAGAAAGAAAGAAAGGAGTTGCATACCTTGTCATTACTCATTTCTTTAGCTGATTGGAGCTGCCTGCACTGGAGCTTCTCCACCTCTAGGCTCTAGATATGCTGCAAATGGTGCTTAGATATGTTGCAATCAGACATGGGGATCAGTATCATTACCATCTTTGGGGAGGTGACAAGCTGCCTCTCTTTTTATTTATCTTTGCACATTGAGATCTGAGAAGCTCAACTTGCAGATGCAAATTCTATAGACGACGACTCAGGGTTTAGATCGGTCTCATTCTTTATTCATGTAAAGCATGGATTCGTGTCTTGTTATCTTGACTCGAGAAGAGAAGACTTCGCAATTTGTTCATGATAGGATGGAAGGACTGACCAATAACCTCAGCTTAGAAAATTTACATGACCGCGGCGGCGAGGATGACCGAGGGAGGCGGGCCTCCTGGCGACGGTGTAGCGGTGCCTCGCCACCGCAACCGGCTCCAAGGACGATCCTGGCGCTCACCCTGACGCTGTGGGTTGATCTAAAAAAAACCCTGGCACCGGTGGTGGCGCGGCCCCGGAGAGTCCGGCGCCTCCGCCTCGCTGCTCCGCCGCATCCAGCTACCACTGCCATTTCCTCCTCTCAGCGTCCACGCAACCTCCCTCGACAGCCTTCGCTCTCCGCCAAATTGGAGAGAGCGGCTCGCTGCGGCGGTCATTTGAGTTGACGAAGAGAGCGACGGAGAGGGAAATGGATACATGTGACGGCCCGCGGCCACTCCCTCCTCCTCCTCCTCCCACGGCGGCGCCGGCGAGAGCAGCGGTCTCCCTTGCCGCCTTCTTGCTCGCCGCATCGTTTTGGGCCTTCCTGTCTTACTCGCGCTGCTGCTCGTGTCACTTCCATTGCATCTCATGTTAGCTGCCCCAAAATACAGTGTTTTGCTGCAACTGCACGAGATTATGAATTGCATACTTGTACGTCTAAAAAACCAATCAAATGTGTACTTGAAAAACAACATTATACAGAAAATATGATCATACGCGCACTCTAAAAAAAACAGAGATTGTAATTGCACTGTACAAAAGATGAGTACGATCCTTTTGTCTTTTTTGCAGCGCACACCATCTTATTCTAGCAGGACCTTTTATGGGTGGACATGTTACACATACATGAATCTTTTAGAATCTGTTTAGATGCAAAACTATGACTTTTCAAAATCATGTGCACTCACCATAGATGCACATATGCCTTTTCCTTTTGGTGCTTGAACCTGATATATGTTGCCCTTCTCTTTGTGCCACCAGGAAACTATTTTTTTCAGAAAAAAAAAGGGCAGAGGCTACTGGCCCCTCTCGGCTTTTTCATAGAAACCAAAGTTATATCATCATTACAATATCCGGCATTATTGCAAATAACAAAGAGAAAACAAAACTAAACCTCACTAGCTAGAAAAACCCCTGTTTGACTGCGGAAACAGTTTCTGCGCCATATAAAATGCCACTACAAAAAGGCTCTCCTTGCCCCTGATACCACCAACAGGCCGGTAAGCCACTCCAGGTGCAGGTTCCAGACGGTAGCAACCCCCCACCCACACACACACACACATTCATTCCACCCTCTGCTGCGGCCGAAAACCTCCTGCGCCACCTGAAGAAGACAGTTGCTCCATTGTGTGACAATTCGCCACCGTTGTCCTTCTGTAGATTAGTCCAGAAATCAATCCAATGACAAAAGTACAAAACGTTTAGCCGGGTCAGATGGTAGCCTGCTATGAGAGCAAGCAGAATTTCTCACTTTTCATTCACATTCAGCCCATACATCAGCAGCAATCCCAAGTCTCCAACCACAATTACCCGGAATAGGTTCACGTGACACCAGGATAACCATCCTACCATGCTCTTCTTTGTCATGTACACCATTGGTCCAGCCACTGATCTTGGTCCTGCTTCTCAAGATAGCTTGTCTTAATTATCAGGTTGGTTGCAGATAGTATACAGTGCAGGACACTGCTCGAGCTTCTGAAATCTGAACAGTTAGGCTGTCGACAAGAAGAGCATAATGTAGCCTGTTAACCTGCTTGAGCATCCCCTGTTGAATGGAACATTCATCGAGGCCACCACTCGGCAGGGCCTACTCCTTTGCTCCATCTGCACACGACCAAAGCTTCCCTGTCGAATGAACTGTCTTGCTCTACCTGCACAAGGCATAAAAAAGATACTGCAAGGTCAGCATCTCTCTACCCGAGCTGCCCATCATCTCACCAACGGGTCGGATTAATCAAGCTCAGTCTGCGGGACCTTTCTTGGATCAAACAAACTTTAGTTATATAGCATAAAGTTGGTATTGTTAGATTTATAATAAAATTTTCTTTACTGATATTCTATATTGAGAGCTATTTGCTTTTGTGTTGGAAAATTAATGGTCAAACCTCCACGAGTCAAAGTCAAAATTCACAACTAAATGCGAATGGGGGGAGTAATATTGAAGTACATGCTTCACTAGCAATCAATGTTCGAACACTATATATCAAATGTTCGAACACTTTATGCTATATAACTAAACATTTTACAATTATCATTGGTAAAATTATCGCTGGTGGAGAGCATTCTCAGCGAGGCGAACCTGTGGAAGCTGGCAGGCGCTAAGGACCTTAGACGTCTGCCACTTCATTCTAGGCCTCCTTATGTCTCAAAGGCCTCTTTTTGTACTTAGGCAGTTTTGGTGGCGTTCTAGTTTTGCTTTGCTTAGTCTTGCTTTTGGTTGTTCGGTCGTGGCCACCTTGTTGGCTTTGTAAACTCTGTTTCTTCTAATACAAAATGACGTACACTTAGTACACCGTCCGAGGAAAAAAAGGTCAGAAGTGACAAATAAATGTGAACGGATGTAGTATCTATTGCTAGTAAAAAATCTGGAAAATGGTAATAACACAGTACAACAGAACATTCTAGATTCTAGAACCTAACATATATACAATGTGGATCATATTTATCAACCAAATCATGAATGATAAATATAGAAAATTTACTTCTAGTTTACTTTTCAATAAGTAAAATACACTCATAGTCACTGAACTTGTTAGCATTATTCGATTTGGTCATTGTACTTAGAAAAGTGCAAATTATGGTTATTAAAACTAGCACAGTGTCCCGCGCAATTACGCAGGAAACATTTTTAATTATCTTTATGTTTTTTACCTGTACGTGTGATATTATATCAGTACGGGAAATAAAAGTTCAAATCGCGAGTCGCCCTGTTAGGCATTGTATTGAGCCGTCTATTTAGGTACAGTTATGATAATCTATTAGATGTTATCTGTTTAGGTACAATTATGAAGATCTATCGGCTGTGATCTGTTTAGGTGCAGTTATGAAGATCTATCGACTGTGATCTATTTAGGTGCAGTTATGAAGATCTATCGGCTATGATCTGTTAGGTACATTTATGAAGATCTATCGGTTGTGATCTATTTAGGTACAGTTATGAAGATCTATCGGTTGTGGTCTACTAATAATAAAATGGTCCACCAAATTAATGATCGGATATTTTGCATTTTGTATTCTGCTTTTAGTATATAATAGATAGATTGGTCAAGAGGTCTAATATGGTCACTAACTTATTTCCTACATGTATTTTGCTACAGTATTTGTCTTTGGTTCAATATTCACATAGGTCAACATGGCTGTGGGCCCACTTGTCAGTAAGTCAATTGTGCCAGCGGCAGGTTCTCTCTCTCCCTCGACGATGGCATGGAGAAGTTGCGTGTGTTGGGGTAGGTGCGGGCGCGCGCGGCACCCCAGCTCGAGGAGATCTAGGTGGCACTGTCAGCGTTCGAGGTTGCTGTGCACCGCAGGCCGAGTTTGAGCAGGATGCGGTCGACGTGGGAAGCGGCTCGAGCAGGTGACGGCGCTGCCAGCACGATACAGGCGAGGAACCGGCGACATGTGTCGGTGTGTCGGCGTACGGAGTAGCTGTCGATGAAACGAGTCTCGGACAGTAAACTTGGGCACCCCGGGTCGAAAGTCCGAGGTGCTAAGAGGACGACTTAGGGGAACGACGCCTAGCGACCACTCAAACTCCCCCAGTACCCCGCCGGTGATCAATGTACGGGAATCAAGATGGACAAGAGAATCGGAATTTGGTGAATAGAACTCTCTTGTATGAGGTGGCGATTCGCCCTTATATAGGCAAAGCCGACCCGTTAGTGAATATACATTTGTGCCCTGGGGCAGGTTACAGCCTGTGTCACCGTACATCGGGTGAATCTGTACTCTCATCGTCGCCGCTAGTAATATGCGCCGGCATATCCTTGATCCGCCTCACCGGTACGGATCGCCGCCGCGCCTGCCTTCTTCCCGACGTGTTTGGCGGAGGGTGACTCCGGGTTTTGACCCGGGACGAGGTGCTGCTCCTCACCTCGGCCCGGGTGAGGATCGCCTCAGCCTCGTCCAAGAGCTGGGCTGGCCTCAGCCTCGCCCGGGAGCTGGTGATGCGCCTCGTCCTAGTCGAGATCCCTCTGCCTCGACCTCGCCGGAGTGCCTCGGCCTCGCCGACAAGCCTCGCCGGGGCGCAGCCTCGTCCTCGCCTGTGGGGGTTCCTGGGGACCTGCGAGGAAGTTTTGGAAAGGCCAGGTGTAGAGACGGAAAGATAAAAATAGGGGGTACCTCGTCCTGGCGACTGGGTCGGACTCCCCAACAGTAGCCCCTTGCAGGTGCGATCGGCAGGAAAGATGACGTCGCTCGCGGCTGCATCATTCCTTCATGCGGGAGGACGGGGAGTCCAGGACGAGGAGCCACCAGTTACCCTTCGGACGTTTCGTTTCTGAACCTTCTGCTGCCGGCCATTCCGCCTCCGAACTCGGATCGTAACCGCCGGGTCCGCCGGCTACACGCCCACCCGTTACGCCGCCTCGAATCTCAGAGCGCCACGGGCCTATAAATACCCCCTGACCCCCTTTCAACGCATGCTTCCACAAACTTCTTTCGCATCTCGCCGCTCCTTGAGCTCAAGCCGCACGGCGTCGCCCCTAGCTTCCGTCCTTGTCACAATTCACCGCTTGTCCTGGGTTGCACTTAAGCGTTTGCTGGGCGACTCGTCGTTCGAGGAAGAAAGGAGAAGAACAATGTCAACCAGCAAGGCCGCCGTCGCCGCCAAGCTAAAGGGGAAGAAGGCGGCCGAAAAGGTTTCTTACACCCGATGGCTCAGAACGACTCAAGCGTCCGAGACCACGTTGGCTCACCTCAGCGCCGCGGGGTGCTTTCCCCTTGACTCGGAGGAGCACGGCCCCGTCCTTCCCAAGGAGGGGAGCACTCGGGCCACCCCACCGGAGGGGCACATCGTCGTCTTCGCCGACCAGTTTAGGATCGGCCTAACCTTCCCTGCCGTGCCCATCGTTCAATTCGTCCTGAACCACTTCGGCCTTGGAAATCTCGGACCTCAATCCTACCGCGATTTCGCACCTAGCTATCTTCGAGTGGGCGATGAGAACGATGAGGTTGGAGAGAATGGCAACTTGCTTCGCCATGTTCCACGAACCTATGATGACGACGTCCCCCATCCACAACGGCGCCCACTCTCTCTACGGGACGATCGGGTTTTCGAGGCAGCCGAGGGTCCGACTCCACATATCCGGCGATGGCGCTCAAGAATAAATGGAAGAACTGGCACAATGAGTGGTTCTACTACCGGGTGCGCGACCTCGGCTTCACTGGGGACAAGACCATGCCCGGCTATACGACTCGTCAACTCGCCGTCACCTCCACCGACTTGGCGAGGCACGACGCCTTGGGCGAGATGAGCCACCAACTCTCGTCTCGGGATCTGGTCGAGGAGTTCGTCCTCCTAAGGATTCGCCTGCTCGCCACCGGCTGGAGGATGAAGTGCCTCGCCCTCCCGGAGGGAAGGCCCCTTGGGCTGTGCCCCTTCTATGGGTACGAGGCCACCAAGGGGTATGACCTCGCCCGAGCGGAGAGGGAGGCGAATCTCCTCCTCGGTCGGTATCTGCCGTCTGAGGCCAAGATCGTCTCGAAGATGATCACGAGGTGCCAGAACTAGGCCTGCGAGCTGTTCAAGTGGGAGGTTCCTCCCCGCCCGGACATCGCCCCCATCGGGGACGCGAAGACGGGCGACAAGAGGAAGCGGGCCGCCCCGTCCACGTAGAAGGCAAAGCCGAAGAGCCTCGCCCAGGAGTTGGCGGACTGGGAGGATGACGCGGACAGCGATCACCACGAATCATCCCAGCAGCCCAAGGTCTGGAGCCTGCCTCGACCGCCGGTCTTAAAAAAAATTTGAAGTCTTGCCCCACCGTCGCTGCGTCGACATGATCTCGCCGCATGTGGCCCTTTGTGAACTCGACTCGTGGTCGTATTACGCTTTGATTTAAGTTAAAAAGGTTGCGATGTTCATCTTTTATCGTGCTTATTTGCAGAGAACGTCTTCACAATATAAGTCGTCCGCCGGGCGAGGTGGGTCCCGTCCCCTTGTGGCTATGTCACACAAGCATTGCTCGCCTGGCCTATCCATTGCACGAAGGGAACATTGTGTAGTTGGGGAGGGAGTTGAAGACATCCTCCCGGAAGCGACCGAGGCCCGCAGGGATGATTTGCTCGTCGCGACTGGCGAGGAAGCTGCCGAAGACATTGCCCCGGCCACGGGCCAGGGCAGTGGGAGCGACTTATTCCTCCTGGCCCTTGCCGCCAACTTGGCCGATGACGCCGAGACTTAGCTTTTAGGTAGTTGGTTTCCTCGTCGTTCATTGTAGCTTAGCATGTCCCAGAACCTGAGACTTGTTGAATTTATCTATCGCGCTGGTTGTGATTTGTACCCTAGGGTGAGGGTACTACCCTCCACTCCAAAATAATTGGTGACCGTGGAGTATTTGCGGTCGCCCTGTACCGTGTGTAAACGTATGCTGCGATTGAAAACTTGATTCTTTTGTTGTAACCTTGTCGCTTTGTTTTGGTGAGAGACGAGCCCTATCGCAGACGAGGCCACGCAAGTTACGGTGCTTAGGACGAGGTCGTGTCATGCGGCGCCGCCTGTCGAACATCGTCCTTAGGAGAGCGGCGCCGGGCCGAGCTACCACTTAGGGCAGAACGTTAGAGCACGTCGCCCTGCTGGGGTCATATCGTGGCCTAGACTTGCTCATCGTCCTTAGGGGTGCGGCGCCGGCTGAGCTACCACCTAAGACAGGACAGTAGCGCACATCGCCCCTGCTGGGGTCATATCGTGGCCTAGACTTGCTCATCATCCTTAGGGGTGCGACGCCGAGCCGAGCTACCACCTAAGACGGGACAGTAGCGCACGTCGCCCTGCTCGGGTCATATCGTGGCCTAGACTTGCTCATCGTCCTTAGGGGTGCGGCGCCGGGCCGAGCTACCACCTAAGACGGGACAGTAGCGCACGTCGCCCTGCTCGGGTCATATCGTGGCCTAGACTTGCTCATCGTCCTTAGGGGTGCGGCGTCGGGCTGAGCTGCCACCTAAGACGGGACAGTAGCGTACGTCGCCCTGCTCGGGTCATATCGTGGCTAAGACTTGCTTATCGTCCTTAGGGGTGCGGCGCTGGGCCGAGCTACCACCTAAGACGGGACAGTAGCGCACGTCGCCCTGCTCAGGTCATATCGTGGCTAAGACTTGCTCATCGTCCTTAGGGGTGCGGCGCTAGGCCGAGCTACCACCTAAGACGGGACAGTAGCGCACGTCGCCCTGCTCGGGTCATATCGTGGCTAAGACTTGCTCATTGTCCTTAGGGGTGCGGCACTGGGCCAAGCTACCACCTAAGACGGGACAGTAACGCACGTCGCCCTGCTCGGGTCATATCGTGGCTAAGACTGCTCATCGTCCTTAGGGGTGCGGCGCTGGGCCGAGCTACCACCTAAGACGAGACAGTGCTTTTGACAAGTGAGCGAACATTGCATTGAGATAGGTGTTCCTTAACAAAAGCAGTCATTATAGGGACGACGTCCCGTCAAGCTGGAGCAGCAACTGTTGGGTGTCGCCAAATGTCTCGGCGAGATCATATGTAGTACTTCCTGAGGTTGTCGCTGTTCTAGTTGTGCTTGAGGACGACGCCGTCGAGATCCCGGAGGCGAAACGACGAAGGTCGAGACGTGCTGATGACCTCGTACGGGCCCTCCCATTTGGAACTGAGCTTGCCATCGGCTTCGGGGTTGAGCTTCTTCTTGAGTACCAGGTCACCCACCGCTATGGGCCTTGGCCTCACCGTCTTGTTATAGTACTTAGCGGTCGCGGCTTGGTACCGGTCGATGTGCAGCGAAGCGTCTTGTCGCACCTCGTCGAGCCCCTCGAGCGACGTTAGATGGTTGTCAGTGTCCGGCTGCTCGGTGATGCGGAGGGACTCAAACTCCACCTCGGCCGGGGTGACGGCCTCCTCGCCGAATAGTAGCTTGAACGGGGTATACCCCGTCGCCCGGCTGATCGACGTACGGACAGCATGCTCGGGAGCTCATCCGCCCATTTTCCTGCAGGGAGTTCGAACATACGTTTTCACAAACCTGAGAGAATAACACCATTAGCTCTTTCCACCGCGCCATTGGCCTTCGGGTTCGTGACCGAGGCGAAGCACAGCCTGATGCTGAGGCCGGAGCAGAAGTTCCTGAAGCTCGCTGCATCGAATTGAGTCCCGTTGTCCATGGTAAACTCGCGCGGGAGGCCGAACCGGCACACGATGCTTTTCTAGACAAACTTCTACACGGCGGCCGAGGTGATCTTCACCAGAGGCTCTGCTTCCATCCACTTCGAGAAGTAGTCCAGGGCAACGACGACGAATTTGGCCCCCTCGACACGCTGTCTTGAAGGGGCTGACAAGGTCGATCCCCCAGCGTGCCAAAGGCCAGGAGGGCGAGATGGGTTGCATCGCGCTCGCCGGTCTGTTAGTGCCCCGGCCCATCCACTGGCATGCCGAGCAGTGCTTTACCAGGTCTTGCGCGTCGTTCAGTGCTGTGGGCCAGTAGAATCCGACGCGGTAGGCTTTGGCGACCAGGGACCTCGGGGCAAGGTGTGACCCGCAAAGCCCCTGGTGGATTTCCTTGAGCAGAGCCTTGCCCTCCCCCGCCGAGACGCACCTCGGGAACAGCGTGCACACCCCCCGCTTGTAGAGCGAACCTTTGTGGATGACGAAGCTTCGCGCGCGCGCTGCTAGCCGACGTGCTTCGGCCGGGTCCTCGGGCTCCTTTTCTGTAGAGAGGTATTCTTCGATTTGAGTTCTCCAGTCCTCTGGAGAGAGAGCGTAGACATCGGCGAGGACCCCAGCCGAGGCGGTGGAAATGGTCTCGCTGAATGCCCCAAGGGGGCGGAGTGGTTCCGCCACTCGCCGCTCGGGCAAGGAGGTCGGCCTCAGCGTTGTCGGCGCGTGGAATGCTTTGCACGGTGATCCCCTTGAAGTGTTTCTCCATGGCTCTCACCGCTGTGAGGTACTTCGCCATTTCGGGATCTTTTGCCTGATAATCTTTGCCAACCTGCCCGGCGACCAGCTGCGAGTCACTCTTGACGAGGAGCCTGCATGCCCCGGCTGCGCGCGCCTTGCGGAGCCCAAGCAGAAGTGCCTCGTACTCGGTGACGTTGTTCGTCGTCTTGAAGCTTAGGTGGGCCGAGTACGACATCTTGGCGCCTTCTAGGGGAAATCAGGACAGCGCCGGCCCCGGCCCCTTCAGCACACCAGGAACCGTCGACATGGAAGGTCCAAGTCGGGTCTTCTACGTTTGGGACGAGGTCAAGACAGGGGTACCCACTCCACCACGAAGTTGGCCAGCACCTGCGACTTGATAACAGTCCTGGGGAGAAACTCGACCGCGAACGGGGCGATCTCAGCCGCCCATTTGCTGACTCGCCCCGTGGCTTCTCAGCTGCGAAACATCTCGCCTATTGGGAAGGAGGTTGGGACCCGAATTGGGTGAGCCAAGAAGTAGTGGCGGAGCTTTCTTGATGCCATGACGAGGGAATACGCCAGCTTCTCGAGCTCTGTGTATCGTATCTTCGCCCCTTGCAATGACTTGGAGATGTAGTAAACTAGATTCTAGATTCGGCCCTGCTCTTTGACGAGGACGGCGCTGACGGCCGAAGTGGTAGCGGCGAGGTACAGCAGGAGGACGTCTCCGGGCGATGGACTCTGAAGGAGCGGGGGCGAGGCGAGGTAGTTTTTCAGGGCCTCGAAGGCCGACTGACACTCTTTGGTCTACTCGAATTTCCCAGAGCCACGCAAGACTTTGAAGAACGGAAGCCCCTTTTCGGCCGAGCGGGATACGAATCGCCCCAGGGACGCGAGTCGGCCCGCCAGCCTCTGCACCTGCTTGGTTGTAGCGGGAGGCTGCATTCCGAGGATAACGTCGACCTTCTTTGGGTTTGCCTCGATCCCTCTTTTCGAGACGAGGAAGCCCAGGAGCTTCCCAGCACGCACGCCGAAGACACACTTTTCCGGGTTCAGCCTCATGTGGGATCGCCGGAGGTTGGAGAGGGTTTCTTCTATGTCGGCTGCATGAGTCTGGGCGAGGACGCTTTTGATGACGACGTCATCTATGTATGCCTCCACATTTCTGCTGACCTGATCACTTAGTGTCTTGGCGATTAGTCGGGCGAACGTCGCCCCCGCGTTCTTGAGGCCGAACTGCATCCGGACGTAGCAGAAAGTCCCGCACGGGGTGATGAAGCTGGTCTTCTCCTCGTCCTCCTTCGCCATCCACACCTGATGGTAGCCTGAGTATGCGTCGAGGAAGCTCATGAGCTCGCAGCCAGAGATAGCGTCGACCAGTTGGTCGATGCGAGGAAGAGGGAAGTTGTCCTTCGGGCAGGCCTTGTTTAAGTCGGTGTAGTCCACGCACATTCGCCATTGCCCGTTTGCCTTCTTGACAAGGACTGGGTTGGCCAGCCACTCCGGATGCATGACCTCGCGGATGACCCCAGCTTTGAGCAGCTTGGTGACTTGCTCGTGGGCGGCGGTTTGTCAGTCGGCCGACATCTTCCTCAAGCATTGTTTAATGGGCCGAGCCCCTGGCATCACCATCAGTTTGTGCTCGATTATGCTTCGAGGCACGCCTGGCAGGTCCTCCAGCTCCCACGCAAAGATGTCGATGTTAGCTCACAGGGTAAGAAGAAGGGCCTGCTCCACCTCGGCCAGGAGGTCCGCCCCGATCAGCAAGGCCTTGCGCGGCTCGTCCTCCGACAATGCGACCGACCGGGTCTCCCCGTCCGGTCTGGGTCTGGGGACCCACCATCTCGTGGAGGACGACATGAATTGGTCGCCGGCGACGTCGATGTCAAGGACCTCGCCGGGGTCGGGCGGGGCCGCGTCACCGAAGGAAGCCGGGCGAAGCGCCTCAGCCGTGGATTCTGCTGGGACGACATCATGGACGTATCTTATGGCCGAGGTTGTGGTTTCTTCAATGCGGCGGGATAGGCCTGATCGCCGTACACCGTTATGACTCCCGTAGGGACGGGGACCTTCATGCACAGGTAGGCGTGATGTGGGACCGCCCTGAACCTGTTGAGCGCCATCCTTCCTAGGATTACATTATACGGGTAGGGCATGTCGACGACGTCGAACAGGACGGTCTCGGCGCGCTCTCCGCTCGCGTCCTGGAACTTGACCGGGAGTTTGATCCAGCCGACGGCCCTGATTGGCTCGCCGCTGAACCCGAGAAGAGGAACGCCCGGGGGACTGGAGGCACGAACGCGGGATGCCCATCCCGTCCAGGGTGGAAGCGAACAAGATGTCGGCCGAGCTTCCCCCATCCACGAACACACGTCGAACTTCCACATCTGATATGATGGCCGAGATGACCAGGGCGTCGTGGTGTGGGAGGACGATGCCCGCGGCGTCCTCAGGGCCGAAGATGATCGGGGTGCTCGTCCAAGCGGGGAGCTCCGTTGGGGGGTACGCCCCAATGTGCTGGACCCGACGGACGTACTCCTTGCGCTTGCGCTTCGATGGGAAGGTGTGGGCGCTTCCACCGGTGATGGCATGGATGACGCGACGGGGTCCTTGTCCGCTGGTGGGCGACCCACGGTGCCGGGGCGGGGGAGGGAGCCCGAGGGCGCCTCGACCCGGGGCTCCGGCGTGCGTCGTCCCTTGGCCCATCGCCGGGGGGGCGGGCGGGCCTCCAAGCTCGGGCGACAATGTCACACTCGGCCGTAGAGTGCAAGGACGACTTGTGCAGCTCACAGTACTTCCGATGGGGGCCCCTACGCCGAGGCGGGCTCCCGCTGGCGAGGCTCCACCCGCCTCAGCCCTGGACCAGCCGAACATAGGGCTCCCTTCCATGCTGCCGCGGGGGCTCGCGCCCCCCTGGCGATGTGGTAGATGAGCTGCCTGGCGCCCTCGTGCTTGACGCGACCCTTGCTGGGGACCGCCCTCTCCTCGTACTCGGACGGCTCCTCGTCCCGCCGGTCGTCCTCAGACCCATGGTGTACATCATGGCACCTCGGATGTCGGCCCTCCGCCTTCTCTATTCCCGCGTACACTTGGGACGCCCTGGCCTCCTCCTTCGGAGAATTTGCCCTTCCTCCACGTGAGCATAGACCTCCATAATATCGTACAGTTGTTCGACGCGGCTCAGCCGCTTCCTCTCGAGCTTGTCGGCCAAGGCCTCGTTGTTGATGCCTCGCCAAGCGGCTTCGCAGATGGTCTGCTCGGCAACTCTCATCACCTGGCATTGGACTTCAAAGAAGCGACGCTGAAAAGCCCGGATGGTCTCGCCCAGGCGCTGCCAGAGGTTGCTGAGGTCTGTCGAAGTCATCTCCTTGTTACGGCACCCTTGGAAATGCCCATGGAGTTTGTCACGCAGCTGCTCCCAGGAGTATATGGTGCGGGGCTCGAGGCCGAGATACCATGCCTGGGCGATGCCCGTGAGAGCGAGCAGCAAGCTTTTCGCCATTATGGCCTCGCCTCCGCCGACGCCATCACCGCCGCCTCGTACACTCTGGTATACAGTACCGGGTCCGTCGTGCCCGCATACTTCGGCAGATCGGCCGGGCGAAACTTGGGCGGGAATGGACCCTCGGCCAGCTGGCGGCGTAGTTCTTTCGCAGCGTGGGCCTCCGGTGGGGGCGTCGCTAGGACTCGTGTCGCCTCGTGCTGTGCCCGGTATAGATCGGCCACCTGTTGAGACTGGGCGTTCGCCTTCAGTGCCTCCAACTCCGCCACCTGGAGACGTGCCTATTGCTCCGCCGACCTTTTCGCCGCCTCCTCGGCCTGCCGCCGCAGGCCTTCCACCTCGTCCGCCAGACTTCGCGTGCCCACAATGGCCTCCGCCGTTAGTGGCGCCTGCGCCCCAATGGGTGGGACTGCAGCTTGGGACCCTCCATCCGCCGCGACGCCAGAGGTAAGCTCGCCCGGGCGATCGGGTCCGACCGGTGCGGCCCTCGTCGCCTCCACATTTATCTCGCCTTCCGCCGGAGGGGAAGGGAGCTGAACTCCGCGTCTTCCGCTCACCGCCGCCTTCCGCCTGGTTGCGGTCGCCCCTTTCTTCGGTCGAGTGGCATGGTGAAGCTCCGGGTCAGAAGTACGTCGCCCCTTCGATCCCCACGGACGGCGCCAACTGTCGACGAAACGAGTCTCAGACAGTAAACTTGGGCACCCCGGGTCGAAAGTCCGAGGTGCTAAGAGGACGACTTAGAGGAATGACGCCTAGCGACCACTCAAACTCCCCCAGTACCCCGCTAGTGATCAATGTACGGGAATCAAGATGGACAAGAGAACCGGAATTTGGTGAATAGAACTCTCTTGTATGGGGTGGCGATTCGCCCTTATATAGGCAAGCTGACCCGTTAGTGAATATACATTTGTGCCCTGGGGTAGGTTACAACCTTGTGTCACCGTACATCAGGTGAATCTGTACTCTCATCCTCGGCGCTACCTACTATATGCGTCGGCATATCCTTGATCCGCCTCGCCGGTACGGATCGCCGCCGCGCCTGCCTCCTTCCCGACGCGTTTGGCGGAGAGTGACTCCAGGTTTTGACCCTTGGACGAGGTGCTGCTCTTCACCTCGGCCCGGGTGAGGATCACCTCAGCCTCGTCCTGGAGCCGGGCTGGCCTCGGCCTCGCCCAGGAGCCGGTGATGCGCCTCGTCCTAGCCGAGATCCCTCTGCCTCGACCTCGCCGGAGTGCCTCGGCCTCGCCGACAAGCCTCGCCAGGGCGCAGCCTCGTCCTCGCCTGGGGTTCCTGTGGACCTGCGAGGAAGTTTTGGAAAGGCCAGGTGTAGAGACGGAAAGATAAAAACAAGGGGTACCTCGTCCTGGGCCACCGGGTCGGACTCCCCCAACAGTAACAAGTCCCGGCGGCAATGCGTTTTGGCGCGGGCGGCTGTGCCGGTGCAGTGCGGCCGGTGCCAGCCGCGTGCGGCGCGTGGGGGCCCAGCTGAGTGGCACGGTGGATGCGGTGCAGCACCGTGGCCGGCGCGTCCCTGCATCGACGGCGAGTACGAAGGCGACCTCGTCCCCGTCCACTTTGGTTGATGACTCCGCGGGTCGTCCACGCCGCGCGCGGCCCTTCGCCCCCTCAGTCACGAGCTTGCTGCTAGGAAGGAGTACGCCACACGGACTCCTGCTCCTTTGGTGATTTCGCGGAAGTAATGGCTGCACTAGAGTTCCTCGCTGTTGGGCTAGCACTTGGCCGGGATATCTCACGGACGGGTCGGGCTCGGGTGCTAGCGCAGGGGACAATGGAGGCTCGGGTACTCGAGGAGAAGAAATAGCAGCGCCGAAGGGAAGAGAAAATTTAGCAATCTCCTCTAAAATTAGATGTAATCGGCTAATTGTGCTGTAGGTGTTGACTGATTGCTTTGCATTGGAGCAATTTTTGTGTGTGCGCGCGTGATCATTGCGCGCTGCTTCCTATGCTTCAGATAGTGCAAGATTCATATCAAAATGGAGCAGCCAGGTGAGAGGTTTGGATGGTGGTGGTATGGGTTGTCCTGAGCACCGAGGCGTGCTGCGGCAGGAGTAAGGGACGGTCCCTCGGTGGCGCGTCGTAGCTGATGTACCCGCGCCGCTCCAGGCCGCGGCTGTGCGCGTCGGCGCTCGCCATGTTGAGACCCCGCTCCTCCTACATTGTGCTCCGGCACTCCCCGTGGCCACCGTCTCCGCCGGAGGAGGAGACGATGCCAAGATGCAGGTGGCCCGTGCCGGTGGAACCGATATATGTCAGCAGAGTAAGCAAATAAAAATTCCGAATATTCCGTGGTTCTTGATGACTATAAGACAGGTCCTGCTCATCACAGCAGCTAGGAAAGATATTGCTCTCGCAACAGTCTCCCTATATTCAACTCTATGGTCAAAGGAAGAAATATCGCTCACTTTAGTGAAAAGTAAGACAGACTCAATCACTCAATAGAGGCCTGCCTCATTAGTCAACAGGTCATGGGCGAGTCCTTAGTTTGAAAAGTTTCAGTTTATATAGTTTCCCTCAGCTCGTGGTGATTGATCCATTGCAGTACCTCATTGCTCAAGAAGGACTAGCCAGGAGGTTTTCCCTCAAAAAAAAAGAGACTAGCCAGGAGGTTCTCAAACATACATGTTCTTTCTGCTGCTATGGGTGAACTTGCGCGGCGTAGAGCAAGTTATCTGATGCGCGGCGTAGATCATCATGCTGCATCATCTAGTATCTCCTCAAGCTGCTTCCCAATCCGGAGCTTTGGAGCCTTCGATCAATTCCCTATAAGAGTCGTGCACGCAATTGTGTGTGTCTGCCTTGTATCCTAGAAAAACAATTCCTTACTCACGAGGCGTAGTGGTCTACTTCTTCCAGTTGCTGGCATTTGGAAGCATCGACGCGGAGGATTGGAAGTTCAAAACAGTCAAAGTTTTGGTTTCACATCAGCTCTTCGTTTTCTTTTTTATCCTTGTAGACTAGCAGAAGTCACTAGAGGACCATTTCCAAATTGCTTCCCAGCTAGATAAGATATATATGGATATGATAAACTTCCGGACCTACGTCGCTCTGGCAACACTCTTATATTTAACTCTACGGTCAAAGAAATAATAACACGGCTTTAGTGGAAAGTAAATAAAGATTCAACAGAGGCCTCATTGCTCAACAGTTCATTGCGCGAGTCCTCTGGAAAGTTTCAGATTACAAAATTTCTTTCAGCTCAGCTCTTGGTGATCGATCCGTTGCAGTACCAGAAGGACTAGCCAAGGTTCTCAAACATACATGGAGGTAATTCTTTCTGCTGCTATGGGTGAACTTGCCAGTAGATCTATATCTTTCCTTGTGGACAAATACCTGAAGCAGACGACGGCGCCAACCGAGGAGGAGAGACTGCACAGCATGCAACGGCTGCTACTGCGGCTTCGCATCATCGTCGAGGAGGCAGAAGACCGGCGCATCACAAACCAAGCCATGCTGCATCAACTGAGCATACTGAAAAAGGAGATGTACAGAGGTTATTACACCCTCGACAGCTTCAGTTGCCGAGCCCATGGAGCAGACAGGACCAAAGATCAAGAAGTCAGTCACTCTTTTCTCCCATCTAAGTTCAACCCTGCCAAGCGTGTATGTTTCTGCAGTGGCAGCAGCCAGAGTGCAGAAGCTGAGCTGTTGGAGCAAGTTCGTGGCAGCATAAAGAACACAATTGAAGATGTGAGTGAGTTCGTCATGTTTCTGAATAGATGCCCTCGTTTGTACCGCCAACCATACAGCATGTATTTGCTGTTGGACAAGTGCATGTTCGGCCGCCAAATGGAGATGGAACATATCATAAACTTCCTGTTGCAAGTGGAGACTAATCCTGGTGCGGAAAATCCAGGCGTCCTGCCAATCATTGGTCCAGGGAAAGTTGGAAAGAGTACCCTAGTGGAGCATGCTTGCGACGATGAAAGGGTGCGCAACCACTTCTCTCAAATTTTGTGTTTTAGTGGAGATGATCTTAAAGATACAAGTGTAGTGACCCTAAGAGATGGAGGTATAATCAAGCATCAAAACCGTGCCGCGGATGGTGGAAGGATATTGATCATCATAGAACTAGTTCTGGATATTGATGAGTGTGTATGGAAAAGGTTATTCTCAGCTGCGAAAAGTCACATTGCAAGTGGCAGTAAAATTATAATCACAAGCCGATCTGATAAGATTGCAAGTTTTGGAACCACACAAGCACTCAGAGTACAGAACTTTACTCAAGAAGCATGCTGGTACTTCTTCAAGGTGCGTACGTTTGGAAGCATGAACACGGAGGACCACCCAAAACTGGCAGCAATAGCCATGGATTTGGCCAAGGAGACGAATGGGTGTTTAATGGCTGCAAACATCTTGAGTGGACTACTGAGAGAAAATTTTAACCCCCATTTGTGGAGCATGGCACTTGCAACTATCAGAAATTCTTTGCAGAAGAATCTCTTGCTGTATGGAGCAGCTTTTCTTGATTCTTGTCGTCAGGTCACGGAACCGGTAGATTTTAGGAGAGTAAATAAAACGTCTTCTGAATACATTGTGATTATTGGTGACTATCAGACAGGTTCTGCTCAGAGCTTGGCTAATGGTGGCATATGCTCTGGCCAAAGTGAAACCGAAGCTCCCAAGATGAGTGTGCAAGAACTTTTCTTCGGAAGTGTTAGGCCTAAAGGGAAATTTAAGGTTCTTGCATGGAGATCTCACCTGCCACCTCACTACAACTACACGGTAAACCGTGAGATACGGAGGCCACAGCGTATGGCCGCCAGGAACAAGTGCATTAAGAAGAGTAGCAGCTGATTGCCTAGTCTTTTCTTCTCGGAATATGATTAGTATTGCTGTGCCCGTACCAGAAACTGAACATTTATGTAATAAAAAAACTGGCATGTAAGTAGAGTAAAACTGTTCACCTAGCATAGGAATGTATGCATTAAAACTGTTTACCTAGTAGATATCGTGACTGTTACCCTTACTTAAATACACAACTTCTTTCTTTTCGAGAACTCAGAAATAGAAAATTTACTGTTAGCTTTTATTGTTCCTGCTCTAAGTAACAAGCAGACTACATCTTTGTACGTCAGAAATTTTAGATCCAGAGTCAAATATGGCACGACCTTAAGAGGTTATGCCCCAACGAATTTCTATTGGGTTTCATTTCTATAAGAATTCGGTTGTGTGCATCTTTTCTATGCAGAGGCCTGGAGGCAATAAAGCACTTCTTTATCTAAAAAATTTCTCCATAAGAATGAATGGTTTTTTACATTGACTCCCCAAGTCTATCACAACCCTCCTCCATTATCCGGACTTTGGATCAGCTATTTTGAGACGACATAGTGAAAGTGCATCTAGGTCCTGTCGATGTATGGTATACGGGGGGGTACTCGTACAGCACGTATTTGTATGGTAGCGGGGCGAATACTCAGGTCAGCTTGATCTCTAGACACAGATTTACCCAGGTTCAGGCCCCCAATATGGTAATAGCCCTATGTCCTGCTTTGATGGAATTGATATGAGTTCTGTCGTACAGGCGATTACAGTGGAGAACTCGGCGAGTTGAGAACGTGGCGAGTCCGGCTTACAAGAGGAACTCGACGAGTAGAGGACTCGGTGAGGTTGATGCAAGGGCTAAGGGATCTCAAAGGCTACTAGGCGACTAGGGCTCTCCGATCCAATCTAGCTTGTCCCCTCTTGGAGGGGTTTGTGCCCTTTATATAGGCAGAATAGGGCGGGTAACCTCATCGTGAGTCCTCGTAGTACACGAGTCGGACTCCTTCTTGATACCGTATCCTGAGTCCTCGTAGTACACGAGTCGGACTCCTGTCTGGTGACGTGTCGAATGTTGCTTTCCCATCCTGATAAGGATTCACTGACTTAAGACCCACGCTTCTTTTGATTTGGGCCTTCGGGCCACAGCTTCTTCCTGGTGGCCCAGTAATGAATTCGTGGGCCTGGCCACGAGGCCATGGTGGTAGTACTACCCATCATCAAGCCCCCCATCATTATGTGTGATGAAGTCGAGACGGGTTCAGGTCAACTCAAGTAGCAGTGGTCCTGCGACTCAGTCGGTCAAGAGGCATCGAGTTTGTTGTACTCGAAATATTACCTTCGGCCTACTCGAGTTGTAGAACTCGACAAGCTTAGTCCATTTTCACAGTTTGAACCTGTCCGACGGAATTCACGGATGGTGATGTCATGATTCTACTTTGCGTGTTGTCAGAGTGATCCTGCCATGCCTCGGAACAGGCACGATTTTCTAGGTGTAATGCGCCGAAACATCAGGGAGGTTGTGATTTTTTCGGCGTAGTACGCTTTTAATGCCGGGGCAGAAGGCCGTATAATAATACTTTCATTCCTCCCTCTCCTTCCATCTGCTCTTCGTGTTTTTCCAGTGCTTCGTCTTCACAATCCCCTACTTTTCACTACGCTCCGCCTCTTCGTCTTCCATTTGCTTTTGCTCTGATCTTTTCCACTGCGCTCTGCTTCTTCGTCTCCCTTTAGCTTTCTCTTGTGGTGGTTTGAAAAGCTAGATCCATCCCCAAGCCTCCGAGCGTCGGTGTAGTTTGAGCGGCATCATCTTCCTGTCCAATGTCGTCGGCGGAGTTGAGGCCGGTTGCGGAGGGGCCCATTGAGGAGGTCGCCGAGGTACAGGCGGGCGATGTTTCGTCGGCTGCTACAGTGACCAGGGATCCGGCCCGCGGCAAGGCTCCGGAGGTCTCGGAGACGGCTGCACCAGCGGCGCCGTCAGCCATCACGGGGAGCAGCGTGAGTTCCGGTCCGGGGATAGCTGGGTTGCCCGCCTCCCGTATCTCCCCGGAGGACCTCTCGCGCATGGTGCGCGAGGGAGAACTGTCCGGGTGGGTGGCCTTCGAGCTCCTGCGGACCAAACCCGACCATTCTCCCAGGAGGAGGACCTGGTGGTCTTCCTCAACTTCTTCAAGTGCGGGCTCGGACTTTCGCTGTCTGAGTTCCTGCAAGATGTTCTGTCCTTCATCGAGATCGAGTTGGTAAACCTCCCTCCCAACTCGATATTCTTCCTCGCTGTTTTCGCTCACTTGTGCGAGGCCTTCGTTGGAACGATGCTGGATGTCGAGTCGTTTCGATACTTTTACACTCTCAAAGTGTCGACGGCGGGCCAAGCCTACAACGCCTGCCACTTTTCTCTTTGGGATGATGTCAAGGCAAGGTACATCCCTTCTCCCCGAAGGATCGTGGGGGAAGTAGGCCTCCAATTGGGATTTTTGCAATCGATCGACGCATGACCTGATGACGCGATGTGAGGTTCTGGCCCCGCAGGACCTGTGGAAGGACCGTCCCTGACTTACTCAGAGATCTCGAGCCGTGAGGGATCGCATCTATGAGTTTTGTCGGGACGGTTTGACGGCGGTGCACGTGGTGGGTGACTTCATAACTCGCCGCATCGCGCCGCTGGGAGCTCGAGGACTACCCGGGTGGTCGGATGAAGTCGGTCTTCTGTTGGCTGATGGCGGTATGTTCCCTTGCGTCTTCTCTTTCGATAATTCGAGTTGTCCTCGGTAGTTTTTCCTTCTGTGACTTTATGCTTCTTCGATTCAGCTGAAGTCCGGAGCCGGGTCGATGACCTTTTCAAGGCTGAGTGGGGTGAAGATGGCGCTCGGGTTTCCCCTTGGGAGTCCCTGGCTCATCCGGAGATTGAATCCCTTGCTTACCGGGACAAAACGACCCGAGCCCTGATCATCTCGGTGAGTGTTTCCTTCCTGTGTCTTTTTAGTCACGCATTTCTAGTCTTCGGGTGGCTAATTGTAATGATATTAGCTTTTTCTGGCTCACACACAGCACCCCTTCATGGGACTCGGTCCATGGGAAGGCTCCGAGGTCTTCGTCGAGGAGTCGTCATGTACTGGGACAGTTCGGCCCCAGAGGCCCCCACCGTCTAGGGGCAGGAAGTCGACCACGGCGTGGAGCGGGAGAGGCCAGGCTCCCCTGGTAAGTTTTCTTGTTCTGTTGTTCCGGGAAGTTGGCGTCGAGTTGATTTGCTCGAGTTCTTTGACCTTGGTTCCTGTTGTGTTGACAGCAATATACCCTTAAGCGGCCTTCAAGTTCCTCGACTTCACAGAGACCGGCGAAGAGGGCGATCCCACCCAGCTCGACGTAGGGTTCTCCTTTGACTTGAGTTCCTTGTTCTTCTTGATGTTACTTGGGTTCTAAGTTCTAGATTTCTTCTAGCTCTGTACTTGCTCCCCCTGCCTCCTCGTCGCGCTCCCCTCCTGAATGTCAGGAGCTTATTGTGATTCTGGAAGAGGGGTGTTGCGGCGTCGAGGGGGGTTCGGAGGTAGGTGCTAGATCCTCCGGTGATGGCCTTCTTGCGGGAGTGCCTCGGGATTTGGTGGCCTCTGCTGCGGGCGTGAGGGAACCTGGACTCGCTGAATCGGAAGCCATCTCGGAGGTTGACGATGGAGAGACGAGACACCCTTTGCCTCGCACTGAGTATCGGACGTATATCGATTACGCCTTGACTTGGATGAAGGTGAGCGATATCTTTCTTGGCTTCTGACATATGGGCTGGTGTAAGTTGCTTTCCTTGAACGTTTGTCTTACTGCGTGTTCTGTGGTAGCGCGCGACTTGTGCGGCGGCCGCCAGAGAAGACACACTCCTTGGTCGACTTCGTGGGAGTGAAGAGGAGGTCTCACGGCTGCAGGCGGTGAACGCCGAGTTGGTGCTCCGGCTATCCGCGGCAAATCGTCGAGTTGAGGAGGCTGAGGCTCAGGCCAAGCAAGTCGAGGAGCTCGAGAGGTTGCGGATGGCCCACGTCGAGCTGAGGGAACAGTTCATCACGGTTTCGGTTCGTGCCGAGACGGCTGCCACGGCGGCCAAGTCGGCGACTGATCTTCACCAGCTAGTCCACGAGGAACTCAAGGGGGTGAAGAAGAATGTTGAGCTCTCCCGGGAACGCTTACAGGTGCAGAGCCGAGTTGTTACGGATGCGTGCTCCCTCCTTGACCGAGTAATGGCGAGTCTGAAGTTCCCCGGCCGCCCCGACTTCACGAAGTTCTCTTCGGATGACTTGCCGAGGGCTGTGACCGAGTATCAAGCATGCCTGAGCGATTTTCTGAGCTTCATCAAGGAGGACGCATCTGTGCGGGCGAAGAGTATGGCCAATGCGGCCATGTCTTATGCTTTGGCGCTGGCTAAGGACTTGGTGCCGGAACTTCCTTCAAATCTTCTGGAGTTTGATCTTGGTGAGCCTCCACAACCCGGGGCGGAGGATTCGTGGATCGACTACTAGCGTGGGCCGGTAGACAGGTTCCTTAGTGAATCTAGTTTTGAAGCGGTTGAGGATGCTCCTCCTGTGTTCGGAGATAGTGAAGGGGCTTGTGTATCTGGGGGCAGTGCTTCTGCCGGCAGGAGGATTAAATCTTTCCTCCTTTGATTGTATGCTTTGGTGGTGTGAAGAACTATGAATCACGCACTCTGGTTTTATGATTGTCTGTCGTCTTATTTTTGATGTACTAGGCTTCCCTGTTTTTCTGCGTGATTGTGTTGCCATAGGGTTGCTGTAATACCCAAATTCGATAATTAGGTCTTTGCCTTGCATTCATGCATACATGCCATCATCCCCACCCACACCTTATTTAAACTTAAATATGATATGATTGTATTTTATAGAATACGTACATATCTCTTCCTCGGTGGTTAATTCTGCAAACACCAATCAACTTATTTGAATTAACAAAATATTGAAGCCATCAATAGTAGGTAGAGGAGGATTAGGGTTCCCTAGTGGGTTATTCCCCCAAGGTTCCCCTCCCCACGTTCCACCCAAATCTTCGAGCATTTGCCAGCTCAATTTAAGTCCGAATCCAAAACCCTAACGTGGCAGGATTAGGGTTAGGTGGATACGCCGTGTTTCGGTGGATGAGAAGTCATCAAAGTTGGTAAACCCCCATGAAAATGATAACTCAACCCAAATATGAATTTTCAGAATTTTTGGAGAATTTTATGACCCAGTTATAGTTCAAAGTCCTTTTAGGTCAAATTTGAATTTTAAATTCAAAATCCTACCAAAACAGCTCCAAATAGCTTAAAAATTTTATGGGAGGTTCTATACTTGTTTATAAACATCCTGTAAAAATTTCAGCTCGTTTGGAGTTTGTTTGGGTGCTCATTTGAATTGAAAAGAAACTCAGCTGAATTTTTAAAAGGAAAAAGAAAAAAATCAAAAGAAAGCGACCAGGCCGAGGCCTTTTGGGCCGCTACCGGCCGGCCTGCTAAGCCAGCACCACAGCCCGCCTTCCTCCCCACCCCCCTGCCGCCGGGTCCCACCCGTCAGCCGCCCCATGCCTCCCTCCTCTCCCAACGCGCGGGGCCCACGCGTCAGGCCCCGCCTCCCACGTCGTCGCCGCCGGTTAGCCATGGTGGGTGGCGCCCCACCCGCTGTCCGAGCGCCGCCGCCCTATTTAAGGGCCGTCCCGACAGCCTCCTCGCCCTCTCCCCCTTGCCCGAAAACCCTAGCTCCCCTCCCGGTGCCCTAGCTCGCTTCGCCGCCTCTTTCCCCGAGTCCGGCAGCTGCTCCGACGAGAAATCGCCGCCGATCGGGTGCTCCTCGAGCTCTGCCGCCTCCCTCCCGAGCTCAACCACCACTCCCCGCATCTCCTCCTCCTTTTACTTTGCGAAACCGTGCCCGAGCTCCGCGTTTGCGTCGTCGTCTTCCCCAAGTCCGGCCGTTTCCCCGGTGAGCTTCTCCTCACGCAACCGATGCTTCCCGAGCTCCATTTTCTAGCTCCCAAGCATGCTTCCCTCCTCCCTCACCTCCCCATCTCCCTCTCCTCACAGATCCGAGCCCCGAGCGGCCCCTCCGCCAGCCACCGAGGCCCTTCGCAGCCGGACGTCGTCGCCAGCTCGACCCCGAGCGGCCCCTCCGCCAGTCCGGCCCTTCTCCCGAGCGGTGCTTTGTCACCGGGGTAAGCACCCGGAGCTCCCGCCGCCTTTTCCCGTGTCCGGCCCGCCTCCCGAGCGCCTTCGGCCCCTCTCCGGCGAGAGCGCCACCGCCGGGTCCCTTCTCGGTCGGGTCCGAGAGAGAGAGGGAGGAGTGAGAGAGAGAGCGGGCGAGGTGGCAGATTGGCTGGGTGTGCCCGGTCAGCTGCTGACTGTGCCGCCCGTGCCTAGTCAGCACTGCCACCCGGGGCCTATTGGTCAGCCAGAGGGGTTTAAGATTAAGAAAATGGGGTAGAGTCCCGGGTGCGCATAGCATTTCCAGATCTGGCGGAAAACAGAAATTAGGGTTAGGGTTTGGTACAATTTTTGAAATGCGATAACTTTTGATCCGTAGCTCAGATTTTAGCAAATTTTATATCGTTAGAAAGCTTATGAAATTTCCTACAACTTGGCTGGAACAAAACTTCCAAATTTGAAATGTAAACCTGAGCCCCATTGAGTTTGAATTAGTTCCTCGCGTTCGAACGACGATTTCCCATAATGCATAACTTGACGACCATAGCTCCAAATTGCATGCTTCCAGCGGCGTTAACTTCGTATCGCAAAGCCCTACTAAAACACAAACATTGTAGGCCCTGACCATCTAATGTGCAAAGTAATTTTCCATCCGAACTTGCAATCGAAGATAATCGGACATGCATGCATCGTTAGTATTATAACCCCGTCTCTACCCATCCAAACCAATGTAATCTTGTTACTATAGATTTCTATCCTGCATACATCATTTTAGATTATTGCACTGAGCATCAACCATCATGCATACATGCTGGACTCATTACTTTCGTTTATCGTTTTGTTTCCGGTATTCGCATTGCTTGCTCTCAGAGCTCGAAGAAGGAGACCACCAGGCTCACGATTCACCGCAAGACCAGGAACAACTTGAGCAAGGCAAGCAGAGCTTGTTGCATCTTTCCCTCATCCGTACATGCTTATCTTACTTGTGGTTCTATGTGAATGCTTGCTTAATACCTTGCTCGGGATTGAACAACTAGTATGTGTAGGGAGACTTTGAGTGCTGTTGTCATTTGATGGCTGAAATTTTAATCTGTTGCCCCATCAACTTTAACTTAATAAGGTGAGATGGGAGAGCCGAGGTGTGCTTAGTGAATACGGTTGGTATGTTATCTGGAAGAAATGAATACGGCCCCCGGTGTTTTGAAGTATGTTTGCCGTCATACCATTCTGAGGTGATTTCACCTAAGCACTCCCTTATTACCGCGTGGACGTTACCGAAATCGACGCTAGGGTATATCGGATGGTAAGTCTAATTCCACTTGGAGCCTTGCAACCTCCAAGGGTAACGCACTCGTATACCCGTAGTGGTCGTATTGTCGGTAACGATCCGAGAGATTGTTTAAACATGTTGTGGTGTTTCACCAATAATTGAAATGGGATGTGGGCTGTCCCAAATAAACCTGTAGCTGATGATGAGAATGCTTTCGTGGTCTTACCTTGAATTACATGGAATCTGGATTGCGAGCTAAGTTTCAGTAGTTTTTCCCTTATACTGCTCCTGCCATGCCGTAATTTGTGGATCTAGTTAACTTGGACTGTACCATGTTTTATTTCGGTAGTAGTAATGCATGTGTAGGGCATTTAATCAAGCACCAATAAGACTTGCGAGTACGTTCGTAGTCACCTAGGATATTCCTAGATGCTTGCAGGTGAGCCAGTGGTCGAGGATTACTTCGAGGATGCCTAATTCCTTGGTTTTCTTGGTTGGCTATCGACTCGTGGGATTTTGGTCGGTTTTTGGTCAACGGGCGATGCGCCGCTGTGGGACTCACTTTACTTTCTTCCGCTGTTGGCTAAATACTTCATATTTGAATATGTTTTCGGTTATTACCGAATGATGTAAACTGCATAGTTCACAACGTGGACAGCTAGTAGTATTATCGTATCGTAGTGGTTCGTGTGATGATATGCTTGCTGTCCAACATATGCCCCCACCTCCCGTCTGTCATGCGTGTATGTTGAAATGGGGAGTGTGGTTGGATGCATATGGAGGAACTTGTTGTTTTAGTTCGAATCGAGTGAAGTGCAAAGTGAATAAACGGTCCATTGCCAAAGTGAGTCATACGCATTGTGGCGTATGTTTTTGGAATCGTGATCCCTCAATCAGGCCGTGGTGAGTCATACGCATCGTGTCGTATGCATGTCACACGGGGCGGGGGTGGGCCATAGTCCGTCGCAGGTAGCGGCTATGGTCACCGTCTTCACTTGTTGTGAATTCCTCGATTCGGGTTAAAATACCGGGTCCCTCACAGCTGCGTAGTGTGTTGTATGCCTCCAAGCCCTCGACTGTTTGTGCGGGTTAGCAGGAATTCGGATGAATAGTCTAAAAAAACTTCGCTGTAGTAGCGCTCGACTATTTGTGCAGGACCCCAGCTCGAGGAGATCTAGGTGCGCTGTCAGCGTTTGAGGCTGCTGTGCACCGCAGGCCGAGTTTGAGCAGGATGCGGTCGACGTGGGAAGCGGCTCGAGCAGGCAACGGCGCTGCCAGCACGATACAAGCGAGGAACTGGCGACATGTGTCCGTGTGTCGGCGTACGGAGTAGCAGGTCCCGGCGGCAGTGCGTTTTGGCGCGGGGCGGCTGTGCCGGTGCAGTGCGGCCGGTGCCAGCCGCGTGCGGCGCGTGGGGGCCCAGCTGAGTGCCACGGTGGATGCGGTGCAGCACCGTGGCCGGCGCGTCCCTACATCGACGGCGAGTACGAAGGCGACCTCGTCCTCATCCACTTTGGTTGATGACTCCGCGGGTCATCCACACCGCGCGCGGCCCTTCGCCCCCTCAGTTACGAGCTTGCTGCTAGGAAGGAGTACGCCACACGGGCTCCTGCTCCTTTGGTGATTTCGCGGAAGTAATGGCTGCACTAGAGTTCCTCGCTGTTGGGCTAGCACTTGGCCGGGATATCTCACGGACGGGTCGAGCTCGGGTGCTAGCGCAGGGGACAATGGAGGCTCGGGTACTCGAGGAGAAGAAATAGCAGCGCCGAAGGGAAGAGAAAATTTAGCAATCTCCTCTAAAATTAGATGTAATCGGCTAATTGTGCTGTAGGTGTTGACTGATTGCTTTGCATTGGAGCAATTTACGATTATGCCTTTTTTCCGGTGTTTTGTTCTTCCTCGATAGAGCCGGAAGGTCCCGAAGAGGACAACCTCGATCACGAGCAGAGTTTAGTTGCTGAGCAACAAGGCAAGCAGCCCCTTTGAACATATTGCCAACACCTATTAGTTGTAAAGTATTATTTGTTTTCAAATTCAATATCGCATGCGTTCAAATTCTACTTTTCGCTAAATATTAACCCTATGCCTTTGCATGGAACTTACTTTGTCGCTCAATCAACTCCACTACCACCCCAACCTATCTAGAGTAGTATAGTGTGCACCTTTATGCTGCTTACTATGTTGAATATGCTTAGACATGCTTACACATGTAAAAGTCATAATTCCTTGGGTGGCAAATGAATCAACACCATTGGATGGGTTACGTTGTAGGTGGGTGCTCACTTGGATGTAACTAATAACTTGCTTAATCATAATTGGGCTTAGACCAGAGGCCATGGCTGGGAGCATGGTGGGTTGTCTCGTTTTTCCCACAAGGACCGGTTCCCGATGTCCTTTCGAACCAAGATTCGCGTGCTTCTACACGGGTGGATTATGGGGCCACCCACGACTAAATAATTTGCCTAGACTTAGTGTATGAGCTGCTTAGTTTGCCATTTCTGTTCACTAGGTGAGTGAAAAATGATGTGGTGTGGTGTAAGGGTTACACACGGTCCGAGGAGGGGCTAGAGATGCATCACCCGATACAACTTTTGGGACCGTGTCGAAGTATCGGCCGGACTGGCGTACACGGATTCGCCCATTGGGGTGGCTCATACCTAGGTCGAAAGCATTGTAAAGGTCATGTTCGATCACCCTCCGCCAGCACACCTCGTGAAGTGTGTCAATCGTCGATGGCATTAGGAGTCGATCGATACGTGTAGGTAAAGATGTACACCCCTGCAAGGTTTGAACTGTTTGAACAGCCGTGTCCGCGGTTATGGACAACTTGGTAAGAATCCGCATCGAATTAGACGACTACAACAATAAATCTAAAACTTGTCAACTCTAAGGCTGAGGTGTTGGTGACTGCTTCCTCCCAGGGTGGTTGAGGAAGGGTCAAGGTACCTAAGGTGTGCTGATCTGCAGTAAGGAATAATCGTGAAGCGTTCGACTCATCCCCTTTTAAAGTATTCTAGTTGTCGATTTTCATCTACTTAATGAATATTGTCAAAAGTAAATTGGCTTTCCACAAAATAGTCCATAGATAACCATTTTGTTGATACCTGTTTCATCTATTATTAATTTCCCCTTGTAAGTCTTGCTGAGTACAATTTTTGTACTCACTCTGCAATCGTCGACATTTTTCTTGCAGAGGAAACTATCCCCTCCGAGGGTGGTTTCTACGTAGAGATCGACACCAACGACGATTAGTCACTGGAAATCCCAGGCAGTGGTCCTGCCAAGGGTTTGGCAGCTCGTTTTGTTCTGCTGCCACTTTTGGCCTGACCTTTTTGGCTTCGTAGCCATCTTTACTCTTTCGCTGTGTAAGCAACTCTTGTGTGTATATTATGTTGTTAAGTTTCAAGAACTTATAATACCGCATCTTCAGTCGTAGAGTTGCTGTTGTGATACCGGTTTGTTCTCCCCTGCCTCATGTGCCCTGCGTGTATGTTATTGAAGCACATGATGCGGGTAGGGTTTCAGAATATATATCATAAAGTTGTTAGGTTTAATCAGCCCTGTGAAGTGACCCTTCTACTGAGAGCTTGGGAGCTATATCATTCTACTCCTGCCGAGCATTAATTTGCCGGGACGAGTTTGGGATTGATGTTCCGGCTCAGTAAGAAAAGAGTGAGGAGGCCATATCACCCTACTTGATCTGCGCATTAGTTTGCCGGAGCAAGTTTGGGGTTGACGTCTCGGGCTATTCGAAGCCATATCACTCCACTCCTCTTGGAATTGATACCCAAGGGTTGAAGTCGGGGTTGACATTTTGACTTAGCGGGTGATTCCACCTAAAGCTCTCTGATATGGATTTTGGGTCCCGACAGCCGCCTCGCCGAATATTCCTGGGGATCTGCAAAGGGTACGAAATGGTTAGCAAGTGTAGAGACGGAAAGGTAAAAAGGGGGTACCTCGTCCGGACGGTTCGACCCGGAACTATCCCAACAGTAGCCCCTTGCAGGTGCGATCGGCGAGGGAAGCAACGTCGCTCGGGTCTGCACTTAGCCTTTGCCAGGAGCGGGAGGACGGGGAGTCCGGGACGAGGTGCCCCCGTGCTTCGGACTCCTTCCTTTCCGCCCAGATCCTCCCGGGAATTCCGCCTCCGCTTAACTGCTCATAACTGCTGGCTCCGCCTCATACGCCGCCTTCCGTTATGCCGCCTCGATTCCTAGACCATCCCGGGGCCTATAAATACCCCCGGACCTCCTCTCCGCGACCTCCCATTCGCAATCTGCCTCCCTCGTGTGCATCTCGCTGCTCCTCACGCGCTTAGCTTCCGTTTCCGACAAAAAGGGCCTTTAGGACAATCTAGCCTTTGAGGAGGAGAGGAGAGGAACCATGTCGACCAGCAGGGCCGCGGCCGCCACGAAGCAGAAGGGAAAGAAGGCGACAGAGAAGGTC
This sequence comes from Stipa capillata, assembly GCA_019208055.1. Lineage (NCBI taxonomy): Eukaryota > Viridiplantae > Streptophyta > Magnoliopsida > Poales > Poaceae > Stipa > Stipa capillata. The sequence goes on along the minus strand of JAGXJF010000476.1, from coordinate 454,395 downwards.
ACTTACACACGCTGGCTGGGGGCGACTCGGGCGTCTGAGACTACTTTGTCTCGTCTCCGAGACGCAGGGTGCTTCCCCCTTGACTCGAACGAGCACGAGCCCGTCCTCCCAAAGGAAGGGAGCACACAGGCCGTCCCGCCCGAGGGGCACATCATCGTCTTTGCCGACTAGTTCCACGCCAGCCTGACCTTCCCGGCAGCTCCCATCGTCCAGCTCGTCCTGGACCACTTCGGTCTGGAGATCTCGGACCTCAACCCAACGGTGATCACATGCCTGGTCATCTTTGAATGCGCGATGACGTCAATGAGGATGGAGAGTATGGTGACCTGCTTCGCCATCTTCCACGAGCCTGTCATCACCTCGACTCCTATTCACAACGGCGCCCACTCGCTCTTCGGGACGATCAGGTTCTGCGGCAATCCCCGGACCGACCACCCCTACCTGGTGATGGCGCTAAAGAACAAGTGGGAAAACTGGCGCAACGAGTGGTTCTACTACCGGGTAGGCAATCTCGGCTTCACCAGAGACAAGACCACCCCCGGCTACTCGACTCCCCAGCTCGTCGCCATCTCTAGCGACATGGCGAGACACGACGCCTTAGGCGAGATGAGCCATCAGCTCTCATCGCGGGACCTCGTCGAGGAGTTCGTCCTGCTGAGGATTCGACCACTCGCCACAGACTGGCGGATGAAGTGCCTCGCGGTCGGCGAGGAGAGGCCTCTCGTCCCGTGCCCCTTCTACGGGTACGAGCCCACTGAAGTGTACGACCTCCCTCAAGCGGAGAGGGAGGCGAAATACTCCTCGGACGATATCTGCCGTCCGACGTGAAGGCTATCTCAAAGATGATCGCAGGGTGCCGGAACAGGGCCTGCGAGCTCTTCAAATGGGAGATCCCTCCCCGCCCGGACATCGCCCTGCCGGAGATGCCAAGACGGGCGAGAAACGGAAGCGGGCCGCCCCGTCCTCGCAAAAGGGGAAGCAAAAGAGCCTCGCCCAGGAGCCTGCGGATTGGGAAGACGACGCGGGCAGCGACTGTCGTGAGTCGTCAGCCCCGGGCGGGGAGACCGATGACTCAGGCAACGAGGAGTCCGAGGCAGGGTCGCGCGTTGGGAGCGACGAGCGACCTCCCGCGAAGAAGCTGGCCAAGGCGCCCGCAAAGCCCGGACCTGGCCTGGGCACAGGACCCATGGGCAGCCTCCCCGGGGCGTTCCACTCGACGTCTGTGACCCAGGAGAGGTTCTCCTGGGAGACATCCTCCTCCTGCTCGTCTGATGTGAACATCGACGCAGCGGTCGATGTCGTCGCAGAGGATGACGCGGGAGAGAGTCCACAGAAGGCCGCACCGGCCACCGAGGCGACCTCGCCTCCCGAGGCGGCCCGTCAAGGAGGACCCTCAGCTGAGGAAGAGGCACCGGAGCAGTGCCCCCTTCCTCGGCGTTGGCAGTAAGAGAGCCCAAGGCACCAGAACGACGTTCCCCTCCCCCGGCCACGACCGCGGAGGGAGCTCCCACTCCTCGCCCTTCGGACGCACTGGTAACAGTGCTGTACTCCTCCTCGACCCCGAGGGAAATAGGCAAGGACCAAGGTTCCCTCAACACGACCCTCCAGTGTCCTTGCCCCTAGATGACGCTCTCTAGGCGACTCGGACCGGACCTCCTCGCCACCTCGCCGCTGGAGCTCGAGCTCGTGAGCCATCCTAGGGCGAGGTTGTCTGAGGAGGACGTGGCATCGAGCTTCGCCGGGATGACGGCTACCCAGATTGGAGCAGCTGGTCGGGCCGCCGCGCTGAAGGTAATCCCGACTTCCCTTTCGTTCTGCTTTTCGTAACTTGTATTGACACATCTTTTGCTTTAGTGTGTGCTCATCGCGGAAAGCCTTTCTTTCCTGGAGGTGCGCGCGGCTGACATCGAGGGGCCATTGGCCGAGGAGCGGGCTCGTACCGCCGACGTCATGGAGGTTCTTGGTGCCGAGATGAGGAAGACGGCTGAGCTCTTCGAGCGTCTCAAGGGCAAGACCTCCGAGGTGGAAGCCCTTAAGGCCGAGCTCGAGGTGGCGAAGGCATGTGCCGCTCGTGCCGAAGAGGGGCTCGCTGCCGAGGTGAAGAAAGTCGAGGCGAAAAGGAAGCATGCTGCCGAGGCGGAGGAAGCGCTCGCCTCCAAGCAGGGGAAGGCCGAGGCTGCGGCGGTGCTACTCGCCGCGGAGGAAGGCAAGTCTGCCTCGGTCCAAAGAGAGGTCGCCAAGCTCTAAGACGATCTCTCGATGGTGCACGAGCGGCTTGGGCGCTTCACCGAGCGAGAGAGCAAGGCCTACAAACTCGTCAGGTCTTTGTGCCATGCGGCGAGCCTGGCGGCCGGCGGGGTTAGACTCGACACCGGTGTCTTCGATTCTCCGAACCTGGGGACGGTGATCGTGGAGGGCATCAAGTGGGTGACACGAGTCTGCGACGATGCCCACCTCACCAGCTTCACCTTCGCCCAAGACAACGCCCGGGCCTCCGCGGAGCTCTTGCTCGGCTGCACCTATCTAGCAACTCGCTCCGAGCCGTTGGTCTTCTCGACCCTGGGTTACGTCGCCCCGAAGACCTCTGAGCTGGTCACGGTCCGGGACAAGTTTAAAGGCGAGGCCGACGCCTTCATGACCGTGGTTTAGAGTTCCCGCAAGAAGGGACTCAAATACGTCGAGGGTATCGAAAAGTCCCAGAAGAGGCCAACAGCCAGGGGAAGCTCAAAGACCACCGAAGGCGCTTCGGGCGGGGTCCCTACTGCGTCGTCCCAGCAACCCAAGGTTTAAACCCTGCCTCGGCCGCTAGCCTTATTTTTTGGAAGTTTTATCCCATCATCGCTGCGTCGACATAATCTCGCCGCCTGTGGCTATTTTGTGAACTCGTCTTGTGGCGCGATATTATATCTTAATTTATGTTAAGGTCACAATGTTCATTCTTTACCGTGCTTGTTTGCAGAGCCTGCCTTCGCAATATAAGTTGCCCGCCGGGCGATGTGGGACTTGTCCCCTTGTGGCCATGTCGCACAAGCATTGCTCGCCTGGCCTGTCAATTGTGAAGAGGGAGATTTGTGTAGTCGGGGAGAAGGTCGCGGAAGACATCGCCCCGGCGATGGTTGAGGCTTGCAGGGGCGACTTGTCTCTCGAGGTCAGTGAGGGGACCGCGGGAGGTGCGACGGCCCAGGGCAGTGGAAGTGACTTATTCCTCCTGGCCCTCACCGCCGACCTAGCTGAGGACGCCGAGACGTAGGAGCTTGTCGACCGACCTTCCCATGTCGTCCGATGCAGCTCGCATGTCCAAAAAGCTGGGACTTAGTTAATTTATCGTCGCGTAGATTGCGGGTGTTGTAACTTAGCACGGGGGTATTATCCCCCCACCAAAATAACTGGCGACCACATATTCGTGGTCGCCCTGGTTTGCTTGTAAACGTGTATTTGAGTGCTTAATTCCTTCGCGCTATAAACTTGCCGCAATCTCATCTTTTTTATTGTTCTTTCCTTGGCCCGTTGAGTGGCATGTTGTCTGATCCCAATCGCAGGCGAGGCGACCCAGGGTATGGCACAGGTGTTCTAACATGTCCAAGATGTCAAATTTTTCCTTAGTAGAGGGGTGTTGAGCCGAGGCGCCACTTTAAGACAGGATCGTAACGCGCGTCGCTCCGGGTGTTGCTCGTCATCCTTAGGGGAGCGGCGTTGGGCCTAGCTGCCACCTAAGTCAGGATCGAGGTACGTGTCGCCCCGGTTGATGGGTCATATCGCGACCGAGTAGTGTTCATCGTCCTTAGGGGAGCGGCGTCGAGCCGAGCTGCCACCTAAGATGGAATCGAGGTACGCGTCGCCCCGGTTGATGGGTCATATCGCGACCGAGTAGTGTTCATCGTCCTTAGGGGAGCGGCGTCGGGCCGAGCTGCCACCCAAGATGGAATCGAGGTACGCGTCGCCCCGGTTGATGGGTCATATCACGACCGAGTAGTGTTCATCGTCCTTAGGGGAGCGGTGTCGGGCCGAGCTGCCACCTAAGACGGGATCGAGGTACGCGTCACCCTGGTTGATGGGTCATATCACGACCGAGTAGTGTTCATTGTCCTTAGGGGAGCGGTGTCGGGCCGAGCTGCCACCTAAGACGGGATCGAGGTACGCGTCGCCCTGGTTGATGGGTCATATCGCGACTAAGTAGTGTTCATCGTCCTTAGGGGAGCGGCGTCGGGCCGAGCTGCCGCCTAAGACGGGATCGAGGTATGCGTCGCCCCGATTGATGGGTCATATCGCGACCGAGTAGTGTTCATCGTCCTTAGGGGAGCGGCGTTGGGTCGAGCTGCCACCTAAGACGGGATTGAGGTACCAGCAGATTATTTGGCGCGACGAGCAAGCTGTTACTGCATTTAGATAGACTAATGTTTTTTGGTAGCATTACAAAATAAGGTAACGACCATTACAAGGACGAAGTCCTTCCAAGCTGGCGCAGCAGCTGTCGGCGATGTATCGCCAGGTAGCTTTCGGCATGATCATAAGTAGTACTTCTTGAGATTGTCGCCGTTCCAGCTATGCTTGAGGACGACACCATCGAGATCTCGGAGGCGAAACGATGATGGGCGAGACGAGCTGATGACCTCGTATGGGCCTTCCCACTTGGAGCTGAGCTTGCCGTTGGCTTCGGGGTTGAGCTTCTTCTTGAGGACCAAGTCGCCCACCACTATGGGTCGTGGCTTCACTATTTTGTTGTAGTACATCACGGTCGCCACCTGGTACCGGTCGATGTGGAGAGACGCGTCCTGACGCACCTCGTCTAGCCCCTCGAGTGATGTCAGGTGGTTGTCATCGTCCGGTTGCATGGCGATGCGCAGGGATTCAAACTCCACTTTGACCGAGTGACGCCTCCTCACCGAACAGCAGCTTGAACAGGGTGTGCCCCGTCACCCAGCTGACCGAGGTGCGAGATGACCACAGCATGCTCGGGAGCTCGTCCGCCCATTTTCCTGCAGGAAGCTCAAACATGCGTGTGCGTAAGCCCGAAAGGATGATGCCATTAGCCCTTTCTATCGCCCCATTAGCCTTTGGGTTCGCGACTGAGGCGAAGCAGAGCTTGATGCCGAGGCTGGAGCAGAAGTTTCTGAAGTTTGCTACGTTGATCTGAGTTCCATTGTCCACAGTTAACTCACGCGGAAGGCCGAATCGGCATACGATGCCTTTGCACATGAATTTCTGTACGGCGGCCGAGGTGATTTTCGCCAGGGGTTCTGCCTCTATCCACTTGGAGAAGTAATCCAGGGCGACGACGACGAACTTGGCGCCTTGGCACGCCATCTTAAACGGGCCGACGAGGTCGATCCGCCAACGCGCTAGGGGCCAGGAGGGCGAGGTGGGTTGTATTTCACTCGTTGGTCTGTTTGTGCCTCGGCCCATCCATTGACACATCATGCAGTGCTTCACCAGGTCCTGAGCATCTCCTAACGCTGTTGGCTAGTAGAACCCGGCGCGGTATGCTTTGGCGACTAGGGACATGGGGACGAGGTGCGAGCCGCAGAGCCCCTGGTGGATTTCCTTGAGCAAACCCCTGCCTTCCTCCGTCGAGACGCACTTCAGGAACGGAGCGCACATACCTCGCATGTATAGGGACCCTTTATGAATGATAAAGTTCCAGGCGCGCGCTGACAGACGACGTGCTTCGACAGGGTCCTCGGGCTCTTTCTCGATGCAAATGTATTCCTCAATCCGGGTCCTCTAGTCCTCGGCGAGACGGAACAGACGTCGGTCAGCCCCTTGGTTGAAGCGGTGGATAAGATCTCGCTAAATGCTCCGGGGGGCAGGGTGGTTCCACCGCTCGCCGCTCGAGCCAGGAGGTCGGCCTCGGTGTTATCTCCACGCGGTATGCTCTGGACGGTGATCCCCTTGAAGTCCTTCTCCATAGCCCTTACCGCCATTAGATACTTAGCCATCTCCGGGTCTTTTGCTTGATAATCTTTGTCGACCTGCTCGGCAACTAGCTGAGAGTCACTCTTGACGAGGAGCCTGCGTGCCCCGGCCGCACGTGCCTTGCGAAGTCCGAGAAGGAGCGCTTCGTACTCGGCGATGTTGTTGGTTGTTTTGAAATACAGTCAGACCGAGAACGATGCCTTAGCTCCCTCGGGGGATACCAGGACCGCGCCGGCCCCAGCCCCTTCTGCGCACCAGGAACCATCGACGTAGAGGGTCCAAGTCGGGTCTTCCATGTTCTGTGCGAGGCCAGGCTGAGGTACCCATTCCGCAACAAAGTCGGCCAGCACCTGCGACTTGATAACTATTCTGGGGAGGAAGTCGACCGCGACGGGGCGATCTCAGTCGCCCATTTGCTAACCCTGCCCGTGGCCTCCCGGTTGCAGAACATCTCGCTATTGGGAAAGAGGTTGGCACTTGTATCGGGTGAGCCAAGAAGTAATGGCGGAGCTTCCTGGACGCCATGACGAGGGCATATGCCAGCTTTTCTAGCTCTGTGTACCATATCTTTGCCCCTTGCAACGATTCAGAGACGTAATAAATTGGGTTCTAGGTCCGGCCTTGCTCCTTGATGAGAACGGTGCTGACTGCCGATGTCGTGGCGGCTAGGTACAACAAGAGAATGTCGCCGGGCAGCGGACTCTGAAGGACGGGGGCAAGGTGAGATACTTCTTTAGGGCCTCGAAGGCCGACTGGCATTCCTCAGTCCATTCAAACTTTCCAGATCCTCGCAAGACCTTGAAGAACGGGAGCCTCTTCTCTGCCGAGCGGGACACGAATCGTCCCAGGGACGCGAGGCGACCCGCTAGGCTCTGTACTTGCTTGGTTGTGGCGGGCGGCTCCATGTTGAGGATTGCATCGATCTTCTTGGGGTTGGCCTCGATCCCTCTCTTTGAGACGAGGAAGCCCAGGAGCTTCCCAGCGCGCACGCCGAAGACGCACTTCTCTAGTTTAACCTCATATTGGATTGCCTGAGATTGGAGAAAGTTTCTTGTATGTCGGCCGCGTGAGTCTGGGCGAGGACACTTTTGATGACGATGTCGTCCACGTACGCCTCCACGTTCCGGCCGACTTGATCGCTGAGGGTTTTGCCGATCAGTCGGGCGAACGTCGCCCCCGCGTTCTTGAGGCTGAACTGCATCCGGACATAGCAGAACGTCCCGCACGGAGTGATGAAGCTGGTCTTCTCCTCGTCCCCCTCAGCCATCCACACCTGGTGGTACCCCGAGTATGCATCCAAGAAGCTCATGAGGTCATAGCCGGATGTGGCGTCGACCAGCTAGTCGATGCGAGGAAGGGGGAAGTTGTCCTTCGGGCACGCCTTGTTCAGATCGGTGTAGTCCACACACATTTGCCACTGTCCGTTTGCCTTTTTGACGAGGACGGGGTTCGCCAGCCACTCCGGGTGCAAGACCTCATGGATAACCCCGGCCTTGAGTAGCTTAGCAACTTGCTCAAGGGCGGTGACTTGCCTGTCAGCCGACATCTTCCTCAGGCGCTGCTTGATGGGACGAGCCCCTAGTACGACCATCAACCGGTGCTCGATTATGCTTTGAGGCACACCCGACAGGTCCTCGGGTTCCCACGCGAAGATGTTGTTGTTGGCCCGCAAGGTCAGCAGAAGTGCCTGCTCCACCTCGGGGGGAGATCCGCCCCGATCAACACAGTCTTGTGCGGCTCGTCCTCTGATAACACAGCTGACCAGGTCTCTCCGTCCGGCCTGGGCTTGGGGATCCACCATCCCATGGTGGCCGACATGAACTGGTCGCCGGAAGTGTCGATGCTGAGGACCTCGCCTTCCCCGGGCGAGACCTCATCACCGCCGGAAGGAGCAGGACGAGATGCTTCGGCTGCTGGGATGACATCATGGACGTATCTGATGGCCGAGGTTGTGGTTTCTTCGATGCGGTGAGATAGGCCCTGGTCGCCATACACTGTTATGACTCCGGCGGGGGCGGGGACCTTCATGCACAGGTATGCGTGATGAGGAAACCGCCCCAAACTTGTTGAGCGCCATTCTTCCGAGGATCACGTTGTACTGGTAGAGCATGTCGACGACGTCAAACAGCACGCCCTCAGCGTGCTCTCCAACTTCGTTCCGGAACTTGACAGGGAGCTCGATTCGGCCAATGGCCCTGACTGGCTCAACGCCGAACCCGAGAAGTGGGACACCCGGAGACTGGAGGCATGAGTGCGGGATACCCATCTCGTCCAAGGCGGAGGCGAACAGGATGTCGGCCGAGCTCCCCCCATCTACGAACACGCGCCACACCTCCACATCTGAAATGACCACCGAGATAACCAGGACGTTGTGGTGTGGGAGGACGATACCGACGACATCTTCTAGGCCGAAGGTGATCGGAGTGTTCGTCCAGGCAGGGAGCTCAGTTGGGGGGTACGCCCCGATGTGTTGGACCCGGCGGACGTACTCCTTTCGCCTGCGCTTCGACGAGAAGGTATGGGCGCTTCCCCCGGTGATGGCGTGGACGACGCGACGCGGTTCCTGCCCACTGGTAGGCGGACCACGTCGTGGGGGGCGGCAGGGGGAGCCCCAGGGGAGCCTCAAGCTCGGCCCGTGGCTCCGGCGCGATCCGTCCTTGGCCCATCGGAGGGGGCTGGTAGGGACCCCGAGCTTGGACGACGACGTCGCACTCGGCGGTTGAGTGCGAGTAGGACTTGTGTAGCTCACAGTATCTTTGGTGAGGGCCCCTCGGTCGAGGCGCCTCCCACTGGCGATGACCCGCCCCACCTCGATTCTGGGCCGGCCGGTCGTACGGCTCCTTCCCACGCGGCCGCGGAGGCTCGCGGTGTGGCGGACCCCGATGCGGTGGATCCCGGGCTGCCTGACGTCCTTGTGTCTGGTGAGGTCCGCGGGGTCGCCCGCGTTCCTCCCCATACTCGGCCTGCTCCTCCTCTCGTCGATCCCCCTCGGACACATGGTGCACGTCGTGGCGCCTTGGACGTCGCCCGTCAGCCTTCTCAATCCCCGCGTATACTTGGGACGCCCTGGCCTCCTCTCTTCGCAGAATTTGCCCCTCCTCCACACGAGCGTAGACCTCCATGATGTCATACAGCTATTCGACACGGCTCGGCCGCTTACTCTCCAGCTTGTCGGCCAAGGCTTCATTGCTGATGCATCGCCGCGCGGCCTTGCATATGGTCTGCTCAGCGACACCCTTCACTTGGCACTGGACATCGAAGAAGCGACGCTGGAATGCTCGGATGGTCTCGCCCGGGCGCTGCCGGATGTTGCTGAGGTTTGTTGAGGTCATCTCTTTGCTGCGGCACCCTTGGAAGTGCCCATGCAGTTTGTCCCGTAGCTGCTCCCAGGAGTATATCGTATGGGGCTCGAGGCCGAGGTACCACGCCTGGGCGATGCCTGTGAGGGCGAGAAGTAGGCTCTTCGCCATGATGGCCTCGCCGCCTCCTGATGCCATCACAGCCGCCTCGTACACCCTTGTGTACAGTATCGGGTCCGTCGTACCCCCGTACTTTGGCAGATCGGCAGGACGAAACTTGGGCGGGAATGGAACAGCCATGAGCCCTGGGCTCAGCGGGCTCGCCATGCTGGTGAGGTCGATGACCTCTGGGTTGCGGGCGACATACGCCTGCTGTTGGTCGACGTGTGCTTTGCCTGGACGCTGCTCGGCGCGCTGGTCTCCCTGATGACTTGGTCCGCCCTCGCAGTTGTGGATCGCTTCTCGGGCAGCTTGCTGATTCTACAGAATGCTTGACCTGAGACGCGTCGCCTCAAGGTCCGCCTCGCCCATGTATGCCGCCGCCCGGGCCTGCGCCTCGTTCAAGTCTCGAAGAAGAGCCTCGGCGGCCGGGGCGGTGACATGTGTCTCCGCGCGCGTGGCGGAGCGCCCCCTCGGCCAACTAGCGACGTAGTTCCTCTGCAGCATGGGCCTCCAGCGGGGGCAGAGGGATCGCTAGCACCCGTTGAGATTGGGCGTTTGCCTTGAGCACCTCCAATTCTGCTGCCTGAAGACGCACCTACATCGCCTCCGCCCTCTTCGCCGCCTCCTCGGCCTGCCACCGAAGACCCTCCACCTCGCTCGCCACGCTCCGCGTAGTCGCCATGGCTTCGGCCCGCAGTGGTGCCTACGCCTCCGGGGCCGGAGCTACAGCCTGGGACCCTCTGCCCACCGCAACACCAGGGTCGGGCTCTCCCGAGCGGCAGGTCCCGTCGGCGCAGCCCTTGTCGCCTCCAGTCCGCCCGCGTTTGCCTCGCCTTCCGCCGGGGAGGAAGGGAGTTGAACCTCAGGTCTTCCGCTCGCCACCGTCTTCCGCCTAGCTCCCGTCGCTCCCTTCTTCGGTCGAGGCGGCATGGTGCTGCTTCGGGTCAGGAGTACGTCGCCCCTTCGATCCCCACGATCGGTGCCAACTGTCGATGAAGTTGCCATTAGACAGTAAACTTAGGCACCCCGGGTCGAGAGACCGAGGTGCTGAGAGGACGACTTGGGGAACGACGCCTTGCGACCACTCAAGCTACCCCGAATTACCGCCAAAGATTAATACAGAAATTGTAGAGTAAAATAGGACGAGGACTCAGCGAAGAGAAAACTCGATCTGAATTGCCCTGATATGGAGTGCTGTCTCGCTCTTATATAGGCAGAGCCGACTTACAAGTGAATATACATTGCTGCCCCTAGGCAGATTACAGTTTTACCCTAATCTACAACACCGTACATCGGACGAATCAGTATTCTTCTCCTCGCCGCTACCTACTATATGCGCCGGCATATTCTTGATGCGCCCCACCGGGGCGGATAGCCACCGTGCTTGATCCTTTTCCATTGAGCTTGGCTAAAGGTGGATTCTTTCGAGCCCCGGAGACCAGGCGAGGTGCTATTTCCTGCCTCGGACTAGGCGCAGACCACCTCGACCTCGTCCCGAAGAAGGGATGACCTCAACCTCACCCTTAGAGAAGCGACGTGCCCAGATCTCGCCGGAGGAGGACGATGTGGCCTGGCCGCGCCAGGCCGCCTCGCCGAATATTCCTAGGGATCTGCAAAGGGTACGGAATGGTTAGTAAGTGCAGAGACGGAAAGGTAAAAAAGGGGTACCTCGTCCGGACGGTTCGACCCGGACTATCCCAACAAGCTGCTTCCCAATCCGGAGCTTTGGAGCCTTCGATCAATTCCCTATAAGAGTCGTGCACGCAATTGTGTGTGTCTGCCTTGTATCCTAGAAAAACAATTCCTTACTCACGAGGCGTACTGGTCTACTTCTTCCAGTTGCTGGCATTTGGAAGCATCGACGCGGAGGATTGGAAGTTCAAAACAGTCAAAGTTTTGGTTTCACATCAGCTCTTCGTTTTCTTTTTTATCCTTGTAGACTAGCAGAAGTCACTAGAGGACCATTTCCAAATTGCTTCCCAGCTAGATAAGATATGATAAACTTCCGGACCTACGTCGCTCTGGCAACACTCTTATATTTAACTCTACGGTCAAAGAAAGCATAACACGGCTTTAGTGGAAAGTAAATAAAGATTCAACAGAGGCCTCATTGCTCAACAGTTCATTGGGCGAGTCCTCTGGAAAGTTTCAGATTACATAATTTCTTTCAGCTCAGCTCTTGGTGATCGATCCGTTGCAGTACCAGAAGGACTAGCCAAGGTTCTCAAACATACATGGAGGTAATTCTTTCTGCTGCTATGGGTGAACTTGCCAGTAGATCTATATCTTTCCTTGTGGACAAATACCTGAAGCAGACGACGGCGCCAAACCGAGGAGGAGAGACTGCACAGCATGCAACGGCTGCTACTGCGGCTTCGCATCATCGTCGAGGAGGCAGAAGACCGGCGCATCACAAACCAAGCCATGCTGCATCAACTGAGCATACTGAAAATGGAGATGTACAGAGGTTATTACACCCTCGACAGCTTCAGCTGCCGAGCCCATGGAGCAGAAAGGACCAAAGATCAAGAAGTCAGTCACTCTTTTCTCCCATCTAAGTTCAACCCTGCCAAGCGTGTATGTTTCTGCAGTGGCAGCAGCCAGAGTGCAGAAGCTGAGCTGTTGGAGCAAGTTCGTGGCAGCATAAAGAACACAATTGAAGATGTGAGTGAGTTCGTCATGTTTCTGAATAGATGCCCTCGTTTGTACCGCCAACCATACAGCATGTATTTGCTGTTGGACAAGTGCATGTTCGGCCGCCAAATGGAGATGGAACATATCATAAACTTCCTGTTGCAAGTGGAGACTAATCCTGGTGCGGGAAATCCAGGCGTCCTGCCAATCATTGGTCCAGGGAAAGTTGGAAAGAGCACCCTAGTGGAGCATGCTTGCGACGATGAAAGGGTGCGCAACCACTTCTCTCAAATTTTGTGTTTTAGTGGAGATGATCTTAAAGATGCAAGTGTAGTGACCCTAAGAGATGGAGGTATAATCAAGCATCAAAACCGTGCCGCGGATGGTGGAAGGATATGATCATCATAGAACTAGTTCTGGATATTGATGAGTGTGTATGGAAAAGGTTGTTCTCAGCTGCGAAAAGTCGCATTGCAAGTGGCATTAAAATTATAATCACAAGCCGATCTGATAAGATTGCAAGTTTTGGAACCACACAAGCCCTCAGAGTACAGTTCTTTACTCAAGAAGCATACTGGTACTTCTTCAAGGTGCGTACGTTTGGAAGCATGAACGCGGAGACCACCCAAAACTGGCAGCAATTGCCATGGATATGGCCAAGGAGATGAATGGGTGTTTCATGTGTGCAAGCATCTTGAGTGGACTACTGAGAGAAAATTTTAACCCCCATTTCTGGAGCATGGCTCTTGCAAAGTACAAAACATCTTTGCAGAAGAATCTCTTGCTGTATGGAGCATCAGCTGTTCTTGATCCTTGTCAGGTCACGGTACCGGCATATGTTAGGAGAGTAAGTAAAACGTCTTCTGAATACATTGTGATTATTGGTGAGTATCAGACAGGTTCTGCTCAGAGCCTGGCTAATGGTGGCACAAGCTCTGGCCAAAGTGAAACCGAAGCTCCGAAGATGAGTGTGCAAGAACTTTACTTCGGAAGTGTTAGGCCTAAAGGAAATTTAAGGTTCTTCTATGGAGATCTCACCTGCCACCTCACTACAACTACATGGTAAACTGTGAGATACGGAGGCCACAGCGTATGGCCGCCAGGAAGAAGTGCATTAAGAAGAGTAGCAGCTGATTGCCTAGTCTTTTCTTCTCGGAATATGATTAGTATGCTGTGCCCGTACCAGAAACTGAACATTTATGTAATAAAAAAAACTGGCATGTAAGTAGAGTAAAACTGTTCACCTAGCATAGGAATGTATGCATTAACACTGTTTACCTAGTAGATATCGTGACTGTTATCCTTACTTAATACACAACTTTTTTCTTTTCGAGAACTCAGATATATAAAATTTGCTGTTAGCTTTTATTGTTCCTGCTGTAAGTAATAAGCAGACTGCATCTTGTAACGTCAAAAATCTGAGATTTGGAGTTAAATATGGCAGTGTCCCTAAGAGGTTTATGCCCCAACGAATTTCAATGCAGAGGCCGGGAGGCAACAAGCACTTCCTTTATCTAAAAAAAGGATCTTCATGAGAATGGATGGGTTTATACGTGGCTCCCCAAGCCTATTAGAACCCTCTTCCATTATCTGGACTTTGGATCGGCTATTTTGAGACGACATAGCCGGGTTAGATTCGGAGTTAATATATTCCAAAATAAATTGTCTCCGGTATGTGTTTTAGAAATTCGGAATTGTTGTAGCTATGAACTACACAGTGGAGTAAAATGGAGCTCAGTGAAACCCTCGCTAACAACCACGTGGGCAAATTGAGGAAAAGTGAGAATACGTGATCTCTGTATGAAGTTTTTACTTTTGATAGCATGTGTTGTACATTTCAAGCTAAATACGCAAGAATCCACTAGCACAGTTGTTATTCAGACAGAAAAGATGGCAAGAATGCATTTTCTGCAACACATAGACGTGATTAGTTTGTTCTGATAGAATTGCATACCATGTCTATACTAGTCATCATCTCCTTAGCTGAGTTGAGCTTACCGGAGCTTTTTTCTTCCTCGAGAACACCCAGCTGCTGCTCTAGATGGCGCGAACAATGCTTAGATAGAGTTCCAGCTGCAAGCAGAAATGGGGATCAGTTTCACCTATTATCCTGACTGGAGAACACACTGGCTGATAAAATGGGAATGCCCCAGCCACACAAGCTCTGCTCAAAGTGAACCTGAAGCTCCGAAGATGAGTGGGCAAGATATTTTCTTTGGAGGTGTTTGGCCTCTAGGGAAATTTAAGGTTCTCGCATGGACATCTCACCTGCCACCTCACTACAACTACATGTTTAAATGTGAGATACAGAGGCCACAGCATATGGTCGCAAATAACAAGTGCTTTCAGAAGAATTGCAGCTGATTGTCTAGTTTTTTCTTCTCTGAATGATCTTTGTTGCCATATTCGTGATCAGAAACTGAACATTTGTGAAATATAAAAATACCGTGACATATAGCATTAATCCAAGACCCCAAGCTCATGCATGGTCGATGCTTCTCCGACAACATAGACATGTAAGTAGAGTAGATATCATGACTGTGGTCCTTAATAATGAAACACACATTATTTTTCTTTGTTGAGTACTCACTACGCAGAAATACAGAATTTAAAAGATAGTTTCTATGTTTCTGCTGTAAGTACTAAGCACATTGTACAGGTCAGAAGTTTTGGATTGGGTAAAAATACGATAATAAATTGTGTCTCACTATACATTTAAGAAACTCGGTAGTGTAGTAGCTACGAAGTTGCATTTCAAGCTAAACTATACAAAGAGAGGGAGGGACTCCGAAGGCTGCAAGAATAGGGGAACAAGTGTTGTGTTGTACAACGCTTGAAGCTGAATACCTAGTAATCCACTAGCACAGTTTGTGGCAGTGCTCGAGAGCGATCGCATCGATCCTGGGCTCTAAATGCAGATACAAAAAATGACCCAAAAAAATGCATTTTCCACAATAGACAGACATGACTAAGTTTGTTCTGCTAGAGTTGCATACCATGTTTATGCTAGTAATTTTCGTTAACTGAGTTGAGCTCCCTGAACTGGAACTTTTCTTCTTCTTCTTCCTCGAGAACGCCGTCTACCTGCCGCTCTAGATGGTGCGAATGATGCTTAGACAGAGTCCCAGCTGCAAGCAGAAATGGAGATCAATATCATCTGCAGGTAGGTGAAGAACTAGCCAAGTGTAAGCAGAACATGGCTTCGTTCCTAAATTATCTTGATCGGGGAAGAGGAGACTGTAATTTGTTGACGACGAGATGGAACATACTGACAGATAAGCTCGGGTTAGGTGATTTACCCGACCAGCGGCGGCGAGGATGGCCGAGAGGACGGAAAGGAGATCCCTGCCGGCGCAGGCTCCGAGGACGTGCCTGGCCCGCACCCTGAGGCCGGGAGGGTCCGGCGGCTCTAGCTACCACTGCCATTTGATTCCCTCCTCCCTCCCACCGTCCCACGCGACCTCGTCGAGCCGGGTGGCTGGAGGAGGAAGAAGACCTTCCCTTGTGTTTTGGGCCCCTCCATTGCTGGAGGCCCAATTAACCCGACCCGACCAACGCCGAATCCTCAGCCCGCGGCGGCCGGCGGCGACGAGGAGGTATGCCGCGCGAAGGCAGAGCGCTCTCGCGGCCGGCACCGCGACGGAGCACCGCACGGGCGTTTTCGCGCCCGCGGGGCAGCAGCTCGAGCTCCAGGAACACTATCGATCCATCCCCTACGGCAGTGCCAGTACAGAATTTCTTTTGTCATTTCTCAGCGTGGTTGATATGATTATGGATAGAATGAACAGGAATCCGCTTGATTATTTCTCCTTGATTTGTTCATAGATTTGCAGAAATGGAGAAGCAACACTGCACAATCTGGATATATCTCTGTACATCGGGCTGTCGTCTCGATTGGTACGTGATATGTTGTTTCAATCGACCAAGGCAAACTATATAAATTTTGTGTCATTTTGTATCAAATTGCAAGTTGTGCTGACCATTCTTCATCTAAGCATCTGGCTACCAATAAAATTAGCTGGACCAGTCAAATTTTGGTAGGTAATCTAACAAAACATTCAACTTTTTTTTTCTCCATCTCGCTTTCCAGTTGGAATTCATTTTTTTCTCTCTCCACAAATTTATATTTCGCAGGCAGATATCCAATTTGTGAAAAATGCTGCTGGCTCTGCAGTAGATGTCATGCAGACCATAGGAAGCTCAACAAGTACCCTGATGTCTAAGGTGTTGTTTCATATATGAACTTTTTCTTGTTAGTTTTCTTGGAACTATATAACATAGTTATACAATGATATTTACACCTACCGTGGTGATGAGATCATGAGATGCAGTGAAAGACATGTTCTGAATGATTCTGCATTGGTTGTTTTTTGGCCTGAAATCATCTGCCACTTTCTGTAGTTGGCCTGCACAAATGTCTTTGTTGTGAGAGGGTCCCCACGCGTCCCGAACGGAAACGAGTAACGGTAAGGTGTGTATTTGCTATAAACTCACATCTATCTCTTTTTACAGTGATGAGGAGCTAGCGTCCGCGTGACAGTCCGGACCGTGAGTGCTGACGCATTCGGAGCGCAAGCGTAGGCGCATGCGGAGTGCAGGTGCAGGCGCGGGTGCACGTGGAGTACGCGGGCTACAAGCGCAGATGCGAAGTGCGAGCGCAGGTGCGGAGCGCAATGGCAGACGCGGGGTACGAGCGCGGATGCGGAGTACAAGTGCAGATGCGGAGCGCAAGCACAGACGCGAGGTACGAGTGCGGATGCAGAGCGCAAGCGCCAACCCGGGGTATGGGCAACCCCGGGGCGGGACCCCGACAGGTGACGTACCATACGGCGTGTCATACTGGACGTCACGTAGATGCTAGGGTATATACCCCCGCGGGCGGTGTACGAATGACCTGCAGGCCCTCGTCCGTACGACGGACCGGGGGTAAGACCGTAACCTGTCTAGGGGCAGAATTGTAATCCGGTTTTGCGCTTCTCGAGGCCTATAAATAGGGGAGCACCCCCAGGTTGGGAGTACGGAATACAAGTTACACACACTTCTTGACTCGTCCAAATTTCTCTAAGTGTCGCTGCTGCCTCGCGCTCCGTCCTGTAGTCCCTCGCGCACACCCGGGTGACCCAGCAATCAACCGGGGGTGCCACAAGTTCACTGTCCGACCGCGTAGTCGACGGCAGTCTTGGTATCACAGCCCTCTAGTACTGCCATTCAAGAATGCGTTCTAATGGCGCAGTACAGAGTTGCTGTCCACACTAGCATCAATGCACATTAGTACAGGAAGCCTGATCAGATTCAGCTTTGATCTGATCTATAGGCAATTGTTGCTGTTCTAACTGCCTCCAATTCAATCATACTGTCGAAACAGGTCATGTGCTAAGTTCACTTAGGGTGTTTGCTACTAGCTGAATTACTCGTGCAATTGTATTGCTAGATTTGAAAACAGAGTTACATTTGCTATACAACTCTACTGCTATGATTGAAATATAATTCTATTCCTTATATAGTGGCAGTTGACGCGTCCGAATAAGCCTCTGCACGCAGCCATCCCGAACTACCAAAGCTTCCCATCAACGAGGAATCAGGAGTGTCCGTAAAGATACTATCAAACAATTGGTACTACCAAAAAGTTTCACACTACATAGCATAATTTATTTTAGCTAGCTAGCTCTCGCTGATACCACAACCAAGATGGAGGTAACTATCTCTGCTATTCTAGGTAAACTTGCCAGCAGATCTATGTCTTTCCTTGTGGACAAATACCTAAAGCGGATGGTGGCGGCGCCAATCCAGGAGGAGATAGTGGACAGCCTTTAAAGGCTGCTACTTCGGGTTCGCATCATCGTCGAGGAGGTTGAGGAACGGCGCATCACAAACCAAGCATACTGTATCAGCTCAGCATACTGAAAAAGGAGATGTGCAGATGCCGGGCCTTTGGAGCAAAAGATGATCAAGTGAGTCATGCTTTACCATGTCCAGGTTCAATCCTGCGAAGCGTGTCTGTTTCTGTAGTGGCAGCAGTCAGAGTGTGAAGGAGCCCAGCAAGTTCTTGGGACCCTACAAGCCATCGTCACTGATGTGAATTGAGTTCGTTGTGTTCTTAACTAGCTGTCCTCGCTTGTATCGCCAGCCCTATAGCATGTACTTGCTTTTGGATAGGTGCATGTTCGCTCTCTTGATGGAGATGGAACGTGTCATCAACTTTCTGCTGCAACCAGATATCATGAATCATGGTGCAGAAAAGCCGGGTGTCCTGCCAATCATTGGCCCGAGAAGAGTTGGAGAGAGCACCCTTGTCGAGCATACCCTTGAAGATCATGGAAGCATGACAACTCTTGGAGATGACGGTGTAATCAAGCATCAGAACCGTGCCTTAGATCGAGAGAGGGTATTGGTCATTTTTGAACTGGATGGGGACAGGTACTCGGAAAGACTAGACGAGAATATCAGTGAGGGCTTAGCGGGAAGATTATACTCAGCTTACAAAAGTCGCATGAGTTTTGGAACCACACTACCTCTCAGACTAGAGCTGTTAACTCAAGAAACCTTCTGGTACTGGTTCGAAGTGCGTACATTCGGAAGCACGGACGCGGTGGAGCACACAAGCTGGCATTGATAGCCATGGAGATTTGCAGGGAGTTTGAAGGGTGCTTCGTGGCTGCAAACATCTTCAGTGGATTACTGAGATCAAACATGAACACTCGTTTTTGAAGCTCGGCTCTCGCAACCTACAGAGAATTCAAGCAGAAAAATGGTGCAGGTCAGGTGATAACAGAACCATCTGCATATAACTCCAGATCAGTAACTGCATGTTTAGTAGTTCTTAATGGGTATCAAACAGCAGGCCGCTCTGCACGTACCTGCTCATAGTGGAGCTGAATTAGCTCCCAAGGTATCAGTGCTAGATCTCGTGTTTGGAAGTTCTAGGCCTCGAGGAAGATTTGATGCTTTCGCATGGAAATCTCCGTTACCACCTCACTATAGCTACATGTTTAGCTGTGAGATACGGAAGCCAAAGTGTATGGTCACCAGGAATTGAAGACAATGCACAAGATTAGCGCCTGATCTTGTTTCCTGTGTATATATATCTGATCGATGCACACATATCATTATTACTGTCACATGTAAAATTAAGCCATGCATGTATATCTCCTGGTGCGGTTTTAATTTTCTTCCCTTCGTTTCTTCTGTGTGCATCCATGGTCTGCATTGTCCTTGTTTACGTGTTTCGAATCTTAAAAGACATGCAAATAGTTGTTATATTCACTGCGCACCGCCTTTAAGCTGCTAGTATTGGAATGGATTGATCACAAGCTCATGTTTATACTCACTTTTTTACGGGGAATGTGTATACTTATTGTCCCTGTCTAGCAAGTGTATACATGATCACGAGCTGCCTGTATGATGCTTCCTATTTTCCACTGTCTAGCAAGTGTTAAATTGCACAAATTTTGGAATCATAGGTTACAAGTCCTTGTTTAGTAGTAGTGGTCGCTGCCGCACTGCTGAAAGTGGTTGGGATAAGGAAGTATAATTCGAGGTACTAGTCCTTCGACTGAGGTAGTGAAACCCCGGGAGGCTCATCGATCGGTGGTCGGCATGGAAACTACGATGAGTTACTTTGATTTTATTTGTGGTACAATGGTAGGAATTTTGAACTAAATAACTATCACATGGCTCATGTTGTGGATCAGGACATGTACGGTGGTGGGGAAGACAGTATTCTCTGATGTCTTCCACATTTTCTAGAGATAGTAATAAAATATGTTATATAATAGATTATCTCTTAGTGTTATCTCTGGTAATTAATGTCTATATGTATCTAAAAATACTAGAAAATGAGTAAAAAGAGATGACATTTCATACAATGGAGAAAATAACATTTCCTTAGCTAAGCGAAGGCAATTTTTTTGAAGAAAAAGCCAAGCGTTCTGCCGTTGCATTAAGAAGAAAAAGTGTTAACAATAACCAAAATATACAATATGAAAAAACAAAGGTAAAAGAACTACGTTATAACAAACTTTGCCAAGCTACATTGCAACAGGTCCTCCTTTGCGAGGTATGCTACATCAAGAACGTCTAAGGCGGCGTGCAAGATACGCCGATTTCGCTCTTTCCAAACGTTCCAAAACAGATACATTAGCACAAGACCGAATTTCCTTCACCCTTCGCCAATAAGGGCGGTCGTGTTGTCATTCCACCAATCTTCAAGAGAGGCAAAGTTTAGGAGACGGGGTTGCACAGAGTACCATTGAGATATAATTCCCCATAGTTCCCTTGTGAAGAAACATTCTCGAGCAAGATGGTGGTTTGTTTCAAACTCCAAGTTGCAAAGCCTACATGTGTCCTCATATGGCCATCCATGGCGAGCCTATCTGCTGTCAAGGCTTTAGAGTGAAGAAGAAGCCACGCGAAAAGTTTGCATTTTGGTTCGGTGTGTCCTTCCCAAACCTTTTTAGGAGTCACAGCGCCCAAAAACTGTAGGCCAAAGCGGAGCTCGCGGATTACATTCAATTGGAAGTTAATTTCCAAGAAATTAAATATGTCTCCAAAGGGTTGAGTGCAACATCTTATAACCGAGACAAGAGGTTCACAAACTCTCTAATCTTGATTTGGAAAGTGATGGGCCTAAGAGAGCGTATCCAAAGATCATCTTCCAACTCTATTTGGACCGACCTGTACTTTCTTGTAGCAAGGAGAAAAATGGTAGGCACCACCTCCTTTGGCGCCTCTCCTTGAAGCTACAGGTCATGCCAAAAGCTAGTCTTTGCTCCATTGTCAAGCGAGATGTGAGTGGCAGCCTGAGAGAGAGCAAGGTCGATTGCAACACAATGTAGGTTGGAGCCATTCCATGGTCTTTCCGGAGCAATCCATTGTAACCAAGACCAATGCAGACAAAGGGCTCCTCCAAATTTGTCTAGGTCACTAACGCCTAGGCCTCCTAAATCCTCAAATCTGAGCCGTCATCTTGGCTCCAAACGAAGCCTCTTCTTATCTTGTCAATCTTGAGGCACATCCATTTAGAAAGAGGGAAGATTGTCATGTGGTAGACCGCAATTGTGAGATGACAGATTTCACCAAAGTGATGCGACCTGCACGCGATAGGTGTTTTCCTTTCTGTCCCGGCAATTTTGCACCCACTTTGTTAAGTAGAGGCTGAAAGTCCACCCTCCTCTCTTCTTTTTCTCTTTTTCAAGTTAGTAATTGGCTTCGTTTAAAGAAGACTGACATCACTTCATTACATATGCTATTATGAATAAATTCGTGTTTAACTGTCTAGGTGACCGACAGTCCAATGCACCACCACAGGTATGACGCTGATTACTCTGTCAGCAGTTTGAGCAACCGGATATTCTCGTTCCTAAATTGATTGGGATAAGGTTTGCTGCTTTGACACGCAGGCCAATATCCACTTAAGTTGTATATGTAAGTAGTTCTATCCTGTCCAACTTTCAATTTCTGCCATCTAAAAGCAACTATTATTTGTAGGAGAATTAACTCTTCAAAACTATGCAACATCATCGAATACGAAATAAATGATATGGCAAGGAAATGGTCTGATTAGCTATTTCACTTCAGTGGTCCTTTACAGTACTTCTGAAACAATCATGTACATTTTACACATAAAAAACATGCATCACACTATGATACAACATATTTTTCAGCACTACCTCTGGTAAGGTTAACACAAATTCTTACAACACTTATTCCTTGTAAGTATAAACTTTGATTCACAAACCTCACAGCTAGTTATGTAACTGTAATAGGGCGGCAAGTGAGATTTCCATACTACAACATCAAATCTCCCCTGTGGTATGGCACTTCCAAAAATGACTTTGTCCATGGTTATTTTGGGAATGTCCTCATGAGCAAGCCCTACTCGAACATGGCTGTCAACTACACAATCCTCAGTAAGTTTAGCTATTCGTTGAATATAAAGAAGTTTATTTTCAACGCTAATGGTATTACTTGGACCTGTACTAACTTGAAGAGGATTTCTCTGCCTATTTCCCTTAAGACATGTTAGAATCCTTCGCCAGTGCTGTATGTCAATATTAGCTCTTAGAAACCCAGCAATAATTAGTGAATTTGCGAAAGGACCAGTGAAGTCCTGAAATACTTCTAGGTCAAAGTACTCCTCAAATATCTCCATTGCTATGGATGCTAGCTTTGGTTTCTCTTCAGGTTCTGTGCTTCCAAACACGAGCACCTTGAAGAAGTACCAGCACGCTTCTCGAGACAAGAAAAATAACCTAAGAGCTTGTCTAGTTCCAAATCTTGTGATCTTCTCGGATCGACTTGTGATTATAATTTTACTGCCGCTTGGAAGGCAACTTTTGAGAGTCAGAGTACAGCCTTCTCCATGCACCCTCATCAACATCGCTGTCTAGTTCAATAACAACTAGCATTTTTTCTTCACTCAGGGCAGTACTTTGATGCTTGATTATGCCTCCATCTCTCAGGGTGCAAAGCTTTCCTTCCATAAATTTGTTTCCACATAAGAGGACAATTTGAGAAAAGTGATCACGCACCTTTACATCGCAGCAAACATGCTCAACAAGTGTGCTCTTTCCAACTTTTCCTGGACCAACTATTGGCAGGACACCCAGATTGTGTTCACCAGGAGGCTCCCTTTGCAACAAGAAATGGACGATTTGTTCCATTTCCGCTTGACGACCAAACATGCATCTTTCCAGAAACAGATGCATGCTATATGGTTGACGACAAATTGGAGGGTAGTTATTCAGAAAAACAACAAACTCACTCATATCAGTAACTACACTTTCGACACTATCAAGCATCTGTTTTAACTCCTCCTTGCCATGTATGCTGCTAGCAGAGAGAGGAGCACGCTTGCCTGGATTGGATATAGACGGGGCTAAGGAACGGCTCACATGATGATCTTTGGCCTTCCCTTCTTCATGTGCAAGGTACCTGAATATGTCAAGCAGGTAGTAGCCTCTGCACATCTCTTCTCTCAGCCTGTTCAGTTGCCGAAGCATTGCTTGGTTTGTGATGCAGCTCCCCTCTGCCTCTTCAACGGTGATGAGAACCCGGAGCAGCATCCGTTCTAGTTTCTGCAGGCTCTCCACCTCGGACAGTGGTGGCTCTGTCGAGTATTTGTTGATCAGGAAGGATATACATCTACTGACAAGTTCACCTAAAGTAGCAGAAAATAGCCCCTCCATCTTGCAGCCCTCCTGACGAGATGGAAGAAAAGAGTAGAGTGTGTATGTTGTGTGTGGTGCTTGATAGGTTCATGCGAAGTCTATTATCTCTGTTTCACCAAAAGGTTGGTTAAATAACTATGCAGAGGGAAAGCAGGTCAGGACCTCATGGGTGCATGTCCCTATTATTGGCATATGAGAAAGGAACAAAAAGCAGAATCAATTAGTGCTGTTATTGCATCACTGAATTATACATTGGATTGGGACAACTGTGCCATGTGATGACAGGGATAGAGTTGGAGTCAAATAGCTGCAGGGATAAGCCCAAAGCCTCGAACTCTTGTCTGGATGATATGAGGCTTGTTAAAAATGCTTGAAGCAAGATAGAACATGACATGACAACATGCAGTTTTCATAACCCTGTTTTAGATTTCCTTTTTTATCGTACTTCCTCCCTTCTTTCCCCATCTAATTAAATTTTGCTGTTTGAACTTCAACGCTGCTAATTTGTTATTAATATACATCCTTCTTTCTTCTTGTTTTATGACCAGGGGGTCTGGCTCGTCAACAGTGACTAGATACAGGTAGATATCACATTCCATAGCTGTCCATGATCCACTTATTGTGCAGCTTTTGTGAGGAGAGTGCGC
Organism: Stipa capillata; assembly: GCA_019208055.1. Taxonomy (NCBI): domain Eukaryota; kingdom Viridiplantae; phylum Streptophyta; class Magnoliopsida; order Poales; family Poaceae; genus Stipa; species Stipa capillata. Next base: position 430,572 of record JAGXJF010000476.1, on the reverse strand, counting down.
CAAACAGAGGCATCTCTATAATTGGTCCAACCACCAGTGCTGACCATTCTTCAAAACCTACAGTTAATTCTTGTTTGAGCACAGGTCATTGTCGAGGTGGTTTACTCAAGGGATGATCCAACAGCTAAGCACATAAGGATATGCAGCATGCAAGAGGATGCTATGTGCTACACACCTTCAAACAGCAAGCTGGAGAAAAGAGGACGGTAAAGATTTAAGTAGTGAGTCACTCTTCCTTCTCTAAATTCAGTTTTGCAGAAAGTCTATGTCTCTCCGGTAGCAGCAGTACACACATTTAGAAGAAAGGGTTTTGACAATTTGAATACCTTATTCTTGACATGAATGAGTTTTCTGTGTTTGAAAAATCTATCCACAATACAAACTGCAGCTGTTAACAGAAAATTCTCCTAATCATGGTGTTGAACTTGTTATTTTTTCCATTATCAGTTTTTTTGTGTACCTTGTACCGTATGATCTTGTGTTTATTATGTTAAAATATCCATGTGTTTATTATACAATAATAGATGCATGACAAACAGAACAAATTTTCGAGCTATTATCAGTACTTTTCAATGGTTTTAATTCGCGTAGAAGCCTCAACATCTCTATTTTTAACTGGAAATCTACTGGGAGAACGTTCTCCCAATAGGCTTAACGGACGAACGCCTCGTTGCTGTTTGATTGAATACTGCACGGGAGCGACGGAGCGCGGAAGACGCGGGAGGGGAGGAAGAAGCAGGGGATGGAGAGGGCAGGGGGCTGACCAGCGAATCGGCGACTGGACTCCGGCGACGGCGACCCTGGGTTTCGACCTATCACCGGACGGGCTTAGAGGGATGGCCGCCTGCCGGACCGGCGGTAGGGAGGCGCCTACGGTCGAGAGGGGCGAGGAGTATTGAATGGATAATATGCTTTGCACTGCAATTGCAGGTGAAACCCACCACTCAGATCAACATCTTTCATGATCGACAGCCGACTGGTACTCAAGGCCGACAACAACCATTGTGGTAAACGCTGCCACAAGTTCATGTCATTGTCTACCAAAAAAGATAACACTATATGGATGCTGACTCCTGATGAGCAACTCACTGTCCAATTGTGCATGTCCCCCACAAACTACTGTGGAAGGTCAAGGCGCTAATTTAAATCAGAGTTTGTGTATGATTGGTCTTTAGGGATAGTACACATGGCTAAGGAAGTGTCTATTTCTAAGGACCTAAGTCAATGATCCTAAACGTTGATTCTTGATCCAATGGTTAATGGGGTAGTTGTATATTTTAGAAATCATGTGTAACTTACGGTCTAGAGATGCGCAACTGAACAGAATTGAGCAGCTGCACATTTTCTATACCTAAGTTGTATTTTTTTTTGTGCAACTGAGATACAAAAAATGTACAACTCGGACGACTGAGAAATAACAAATTCTCAGTCGCCTGAGAAATAGCAATTCCGTTTGAAAAATATCATGGTTGCGATTTTGGCCATCATATGCACTTTATGGAAAAACACATAGCGCAGCGTGTTTTAGAAATAAATTCCCTTCCGATCTGATTAACGTGATTTTCTTATAAGATTGCGCTTTGTTACAGACAAAGGAGGAGATATCTGGAGTTGCTGCAGTGGGCGATGGAGACCGACGATCTGCGGAACTCAGATGTGAAGACAAGTTTGATAGACTCGGGATACTGTTCGCTTCTGGAGGAATGTCAAATTAAGCTGAAGGAGTCTGGGCGTTTTGGCGCGAAGAAAAACAGGCCTGTGATTTTGGCAAAAAGAGGGCGCTGTGGTACCGACGCTTCGCTGTTGATGTTTTGAGCACCTAGTCCGTTGAGCTGGTCGACGAGCTCTGGGCTCCTAACGCTCAAGGAGACGGAGAAGTCAATTCGGGTACAACCGCGCGACAGGGTCATGTGGCTGGTGCGGACGAGGAAGAAGATCAAGCACATCTTTAAAAAGGTCAAGCAGACCGTGCTCTAAGCTGCCGAGAGTGATGGCGTTTGCGGAGAAGGGCAAGCTGAGGAAGATCACCGGCGTACGTCAAGATCAGGGAGCCGCTGCTGTAGTACATGTGCCTCAGCGTCACAAAGCTGTACGGTGAGAACCTTAGTTCTAGCGCTAGTCGTAAGCAACGAAGGATGAGCTACTCGGATTTATCGGGCCATGCTACTGGCTAGTCATATAATTAATTGTCTTAGTAGATGTAGCGTATACAAAACTTTTTTGCTATTTCTAGAGTCGTTAAGTATCTTCTGTACTTGTCCCTTATGTAAAACCTCTTTTTATCGTAATAATGAGGTCGACTTTTATTATAACATAAACTCTCTTTTAATTTCCTCATACTTTTGAAGTTACTGTTGTAAGATATTTCAGTTTGGAACTTGTTTCGATGTTATGTAATATAAGTTTATACCAATTAGGTCGTTGTAATGTTTCTGTTATATCACTCTTATCGATATATTGTTGATGAAACTATATTTTATCTACAATACGTCGAAAATCGACATGCTACTAGAGATAGTAGTACGTGGATTGCTACATGTACGTCGCTGAGGCCTCGCTGTAGAAGGCCAGCCCAACTTCAAGACCAGCACCGCCCTCTCGACAGCTTCGTTGCCTCTGCGCACATTTGCGCTCGGGGAGTGAGGCATCGATGAACTAGCTGGAAATGGTGCCAAGTACATATGTGGTGGGCATCTAGCTATTTTTGCACTGCGAACATGTACAAATATATCCTTGTGTTCTTCGTTAAGAAAATAAGCATAGAAAATCAGTTCATGAGCAAGCTTGGGGTGTTTTTGCTTTTGCATTACAAAGTCAGTTCATAAGCGCTGTTACTCTTATGCATGGCAATTACTTTTACGTTACTATTGAGTAAATGAAACATCTGGTCGTGGCTTATCTTGTAATCTTTCTTCATTGTAACTTTGTGTTATATATGTGGGTTCAGTGCAGTCGAAGTGAAGGCTGACCAGAACTTGGGTCGGCATTTGACTGTCGGATCGCTTGGATGTTTCTGCCTTTTGCACAACAGGGATGTACCAATTAGCTGCCTTACGTACTATAAAGAAACCGTCAAGGAACAGAAGAATAGCTAGCAGCAACAGCAAGTTATCCCTTGCTTCAGGTACAAACTATACCTTATTTTCTTCTTCCAATTTCTTTTGCAAACTATACCTTAAATATTACTTATGTTTCTTTTGCTAATTCATTCCAAACACTATAAATTTTTCACTAGATCAGTGAGATGTATTCACAGTTTTGATGCGGGTTTTCTGTTCTGGTGGGAAAGGAACTGATTTCGACAAAATTTCCGTGAAATTCCTATGTTCCAAATAAGTGCATGATTTATTTTCCCCGGAGGAGACTAGTGTTAATTCAGAAAAAGAACAGAACTCAACAAACGATTCTTCAAATGCTGACTCATCCAGATACTAGCAGCAACTGAACAATTAAAACATCCTCAAATCGGGAAACATTTCTGCATCAAAATATTCTATCACTAAACGGGGAGGCCACCTTACCTAACAGGACATGGAGCATGGAACGCTCTTGATGCCAGCTAGACACCACGAGCTCACCTCCCATTGGCTCTCCCTTCCACCTCACACGCCACGTGGCCTCCTGGCCCCACGCTCCTCGCCACCTCCCTGCACCAGGTCCACGTACGACGGAAGCCCCCAGTAAAATGTGGACCACCAGCCTATGCACCCGGTCCACGGGCACCCGTCTTCCTCCTCCGCTTTATAAGCTCGCGCTTCCACCTCACACCTCTCCCTCCGCTCCTCGCGCCACCTCATCGACGCCTTCGAAGCCGAAGCCTCGGGAAGCAAGACCTAACCCTACCTAGCTCTCCTCCATGGCCACGGAGGCGTCAGCGTCGTCGTCTGCGTCGGCCTCCGAGCTGCCGCCGCAGCCCGGCGGCGGCGGGGGAGGGGACACCCCGCGAGGCCGGCGGCGGCGGGCCCGCGGCGACCCGCTCCTCATCGTGTGCCGCTGCTTCAGCGTCTTCACGGCCGCCACCGCGGCCCTCTGCGTCGCCGTCAACGTCCTCTCCGCTGTCCAGTCCTTCCGCCTCAACGGCGGCGACGTAAGTACACCTCTTCGGTTCCGGCCCTGTTCGATGCAGCCGGCGCGGCGCCGGTCACGAGCTGATGATTCGGTGTCTATCTGCTGGGTTTTTTTTCCAGATATTCGGGGGCATATTCCGGTGCTACGCGGTGGTGATCTCGCTGTTCGTCGGCGTCGTCGAGACCGAGTGGGGATTCATCCTCAAGTTCTGCACGGTTCGCCTTGTTCCCCGCCTTGTCAGCCATATCACTCGATCTTACATTGTACTATGGCATGTTTAGGTTGTTAACCACATACATTTATGTTTGTATATATTCCAATTTGAGCTGCTTTGTGGATAAATCTAAATTATGTAGTGTACAATGCGTTTAGTTTTGCATTTGATTTGAGCCTTCGAGTCTTGCTTATACTGCTTGGTCCACACAATTATTTGTTGGCTGGCTGCGGAAAGTGTTGTACCGTGGATGTCGATATGTTATTTGGTTTCAGGTATTTGTTGTGTTTAGCAATCCATTTAGTTTCATAAATCTAGATGATTATATGTGCTTTTAGATGCCATTTCATTATTATCACGGTGTAATTGCGCGGGAAACACCTTTAGTATCTTTAATTTTTTGGATTTTTACATAATATTAGATTAGTACGTGGAGTTAAAGTTCATATCACCGATTAGATCAATACGTAGAAGCTCATCTCATGTAGCATTTTTGTGAGGTGTAAAGTTATGAATATCTATCGGTTGTGGGTTGTGGAATATTAAAAATTAAGGTATACCAGATCAATGCTGGATAATATTTAGATACAGTTATGAAGATCTATCGGTTGTGTGCACTAATAGTAATATGGGCCACCAGATTAATCGCCGGATGACATTTAGGTGTATTTATGAAAATTTATCGATTCTGAAGATCTATCGGTTGTGATATGTTCATGTACAATTATGATGATCTATCGGTTGTGATATGTTTATGTATAGTTATGATGATCTATCGGATACAGTTATGAAGATCTATTGACTATGATCTGTCTAGGTACAATTATTAAGATCTATCAGCTGTGTTGTATTTAGGTACTGTTATGAAGATCTATCGGTTGTGGTCCACTAATAGTAATAGAGGCCACCAAATTAATTGCCAGATGTTTTGTATTTTTGTGTGGAAATTTCTAGCATATCTCTCTTTTTTCTATTGTATATTTCGCTTTTAGTATAGAATAGATGATCTGATTGGTCTTTTAACTGCTTTTGTTAGTAAATCACTAAATCTTGGTTGGCTTGCCTTTAGTTTTTCACTCCTTTGGTTGGATTTTATGCAATTTAATTGGCCATGAATCAAGTTATAATTTTAATGTCTTTCGATTTCTAGATATTGGAGTACTGGCCTGCAAGGGGAATGCTACAGATCTTGTAAGTATTCTGGATTGGTGCATATATATGTTTCTAATCCTATTATGTTTTCAAAAATTCAACTATGGTATGCTGTTATGATTATGCCCTATTTGTGCTATTGTTATAGTAACGTCAGCTATGAAAAACTCTAACCTTCATTATACTGATATCATCTTATGCCATATCATTGCTGGATTATGGTCAGTTATACAGAACTTTAACATCATTTCAGTGCATTTTGGTCCTCACATTGCATGCATCCGTGGACCAGAGACTGCCAATGTTAGCATGCATTGTTGCGAAGGGAATACTTTGTGGATTACTAAACATAGGATGCCACCTTAGTTTTGCTGGAAATATCTCTTGCATGTTTATCTAGGTCTCAAGATTCACGCATGAACAATATTCAGTGTGCACACTTGTGAAATGTTTTACAGTACTAGAACAAGAAAACTTGTCAATTCCTTCAGATCATGAAAGTAAAGCTCTTATGCTCCTGCTGGTTTTCACCATATTGACATCTTCACATCCACAGCACATGCACCAAAAACTATCACAAGTGCATGCACCGTAAATGCTGAGATCATGAGCATTTTAATTGAAGTCTTTTTCCTGTGACTCTTAGCAGAGTCATGAACACAGAAACAGGAGGGAGAATCGTATTAACTTTCTTGCTTATGTTGAAATGTATTCCGTGTATATTCCTCTGGTTCATTGATTTTTCGTTTGATCTTTGCTTCGGTTCCTGGCAGCGTTGCTGTCATGACAAAGGCATACCCAATTGTTGAAAGGAGCGATCTGATTTTGCTTCAGGACATTGCCAGCTACCTGCTTCTTGCATGTGGACTGATCTATGTAATCTCGGTGAGTCTAGAGAATTCTTGGTATCCATGTGTGTTTACACACTATGAAACAGCCTTTCTAATCCTAAAATTCACAAATCAGAACACCGTGAGATGGCTGGATACTGAATCTGGTGGAAAAAATTGGTGCCTTATAATTTTTAATAATTTGTTGTTTAGGAATATTTGCTCAATAGCTGCCTGAGCCTTTATGATCGACTATAGCATTATGAACCATTTGAAAACTTGAAATGCAGCCTCATATTTCTCACAAGCACTAGTATGAGATATTGCCTCTAATAGTACCATGACGTTGTCCCTCATCAGGCATTTCTATTATAGCAGAGTATGATCTTTCAATTCGCAATGGAACAAATGATCAGCATTGCTGTTTCTTTATATTGCACCGCCACATTTTTTTTATTTGCACTAAAAACTTTAAATATGTAGGGGGTATTGTGCCTTGGTGTGTTAAAGCGTTCGAGGCAGCAGAAAGCAACATCACGAGAGCAAGCAGCCAAGGATCTGGAGGTGAGTACGTAGTCCCTATTATTCGTAATTAATGCGTTGAATCTTGAGTATGTATAGTGGTAGGTCTTTTCTCTTGTTTGACCCCAGAGAAAACATCCTTTCTGTGTTTCTTACCTGAATGTACTCAACATGCCTTAGTTTGATCTTGGGTTACTGTACATTCAATGCATACTTATGCCATAAGATTCCTCTGTTGCGATGTGTTGAGGTTGAATTGTGAAGAATTCTGAGTCGTACTCTGGTATGACATCAAACAAAGCATGAGCTCACAAGAGAATCAATACCCATTTATAGAAGAGGATACGTTGTAATCCTTCGGTGAGAGTACAGTTGTCTCTGCTTATTTTTTGGCCGCTGCCCTTGTGCCCTTACCACTTTATGCTAAAATTGCTTCTTCACTTCTATGTTTAGGCTATAGTGTACAAGTCTAATTCTGTTCCCTACCCCATGGTTATCTGATGATCATTCCCCAATTTCTCTTGGTGTTTCAGGAGCTGGAGAAACGGAAGGAGGAACTTGAGGCATTGTTAACTGCTGAGAGGTCCGAGATGGTCTGACGACCACAGTGATCTAACATTTCTCGCTTGGTGTAGATAGATTGTTGCTCCTACTGATTGCATACTGCTTGTTCATGGTCATCGATCTGTTACACAAAACCATTTTCGTTGGAGTATCTTTTTTCCTGTAAGTACGAACCATTGCTCATCATTTTACCAGATCTGCATATACCGTATCTCTTTGCGTCCTATGTTTACGATGATTAAACATGATTATATTAGCAAGCAGTACCGTTTCAGTTCATATTTTATCACTTCATATTGCTCTCTTTTTTACACAAATGTCTTGCTAACGTAATGCAGTAAATGGACAGGTGTTACGGTTTTCCTCGCGATTTCTGCTGAATTGGGTTTCCTATATGTTTCGGAGCATTGCGTGGATGCGTTGGCTGGGATTTGTCTCGTCTCAATTGGAGCTAGATTATGTCAAGGCCGTAGGTCTCATTGTAGCATGCTGACAGGGTGTGTTTGTCTCTGTAGTCCTGTATGTGCTGTGGATTCTGAATAATTTGCTGAATTTGTCTAATCGAGCAACAACTTGTTCGCAAGCAACTTCCTTTTCGCAGATTGAATTCAAGGTAGTTGGCTGCATATATGAACTCCTGCTTTATCCATTCTAACTAGCGAGAATTAGGATTTTTGATCGTGATAATTCATAACTGCACTTGGGTGCACGCGCTCCTGTGTGGTAAAATGCGCTTGCACATTTTTAAGAACTGGAAGTGTCATACCGAGACTTTGTGCAAAAATACGTGTACTAGCGAAAATTTGTGCCAAATTGAGACCTGTTACAGGAAAAGAAAATTGAATATGCCAAAGTTTCAATTTTTTTGAAGAGGTGCCTCGTGATTTTTTATATTTTAAAGTTAAAATTCAATTTGATTTCACAAAAAGGTTAAATTCATTTTGTGTTGGACATGGGATCATGATAGAACATTCCTACTCCCAGCTCGCAAGTGTGAACCCACATGTGTGACGAACCATGGAGCAAAGCGACGAGGAGATCGCCGCCAAGCGAGCGAAGCTCTCCACCGACGCCGGTGGCGGCGGCGGCGGCAGCGAGGATCGCCTCAGCGCGCTACCCGACGACGTCCTTCTCCTTCAGTGAACTGACAGGAACTGAACATGAAGTTGCTTTCGTGCAACGGTTATTCAGTTGGGCAACAGTACTAAAAAAGATGACAATAACTTTCCATGACAATCCCTGAAAGCAAGGCCAAAGAGTTGAGCCGGATGTTACGAAGCTTCTCCTTCTCCAGCGCAGAAATATGTGTGAAACTTTATTTGCAGGGCCGCATTGTCCAGAAGGTTCGGTATGTTTCAGAAGACTAAGGCACTGACCTGCCAGTTCTTTTCACAATCTCCAGGTGTGCAAGGTCCTAATGTTGGCATGCTTAAGAGCGGTGATGAATTCATGGTGTCAGATTTTGTTAACGCAGTTTGGATTGTCTTTTGCGCGATGCCGATTGCTGGCTGGGTCTCTGTAGTCTGTATGAAATTATGGATGCTAATTAATTTGCTGGAATTCGCTGCGTGCCCTGATTTCTAATGATGCTGGGAGCATCTGTTAGACGGGCTAGGTGAAGTTCTATTTCTGTTATGAACTGCCAAACAACTGGTGGTAAAAGACTAAAAACTTTGTTATTGCGTAATGGTATCCGGAACTGGAAGTTCACTCGTTTGATTTTTTTTCTTTTTGCTGGAATCTGTGTAAAGGTACGGATCACTATCTCGCGTCGAGGGGTTCACCATGATCCCTCCTCATTATGGAGGGAGACGGAGGCGGAGGTGAGGATGCAACGGGTGATAACCTGTGGAGGAGGACATTAGACGACAACAGACGGTGACATATTTTATCGATGATGGAATGTTAGGTTGGATAGGATGAGACCAAGAACAAGATAGTTGTGGCACAACCATCCACAAATAGTGGATGATTGAAAAAGAAAGGGAAGGTGCAGGGGAGGAAGGTGGCTCACCGATGGGCAACATCATTGCTTGGGATGAAGCGTGGGAGGGAGGGCTAGGGTTTAGCGGAAGTGATGCAAAAAAATTAGTTCAGATTTAAAGGACTTCCATAGAGATTTTATAAGATTACCACAATTTATAAGAATTCTTTTCTACGAAGACTTTTGGATCAAAGAAATGACACCCTGGACATCTTTTATACACCATAATTTGATAGAATTTCTAGCAATGGGTTAGGCCTCATGAAAAATTTTCTTTGTGTTTGGATGCACCTTTCTCTTTTTAAATTTTTATAAAATTCCTATGAAGTATCTAAAGAACTATGACTATAAATTCCTGTGTTTTGATTTCTTCAAGAAGTCGTGACATCTCAATCTTGTATATTTTTTTTTAATTCTTGCATTCCAGGTCCTATATAGCTCGGTGTGAGGATGAGATCACCCCACTCTAGATCCAATGGATCAAAAGATTATATATTTTTGAAAGAAATGGATCAAATTGGAGAACCTTAAAAAACGCAAGTATAGTCTCTACAAACCGCAACGCAAATCCCTCCACGGAGCATAGCGAGGCGGAGGCCGCCGCCAAGCGAGCAAAGCTCTCCGCCAGCGGCGGCAGCGAGGACCGCCTCAGCGCGCTACCTGACGACGTCCTCCTCCACATTCTTCGCAAGCTCGGCACCACCGCCGACTCAGCTCGGACCAGCGTCCTCTCCCGCCACTGGCGCCGACTCTGGGCCCTCCTCCCGGACCTCCACTTCTTCTTGGATGCTAACCCCGACAGCGTGCGCGGCGCCCTCGCCGCGCATCGAAACGCCGGCTCTCGCCGCCGATGGAGCGCCCGCCCTCCGCAATCTCCTCGTCGTCGTGTCGGACGCCTCCCCGGACTCCCTGGATCAGCCACCAAACTGGAAAACCGAGGAGCTTGTGCTGAATCACCTCCAAGAAGTAGAAGTCCGTGAATTGAGAGGAACTGATCATGATTTTGCTGTTGTGAAACGATTATTCAATTGGGCAACAGTGCTAAAAACAGTGACGATAAGCTTCCATCACTCAATCACTGAAAGCATGGCCAAGGAGTTCTGCCAAATGATACTAGGGCAGAGCAGAAATATGTATGAAATTTTACGTGTACCGTAGCTTCTCGCAGAAGGTTCTGTATGTTCCAGAAGATTAAGGTGCCAACGTGTCGCTTGCACTGGTTGTATCTTGTAGTTTTCTTCCTGGTATCAATTGCACTCTATGCAAACATCAAAATGCTAACAGATCCTTCCAAAATGTTAGTGTCATCATCATGGTTTATTTTATTATTTTTTACATAAGGAGGTTCAAAGGTTCTTCGAAAACTCCAGGTGTGCAGGATCCGAATTTTGGCGTGCTGAAGTGTGATGATGAGTTGTCTTTGGATAGTTCTATTCAATGACCTAGAATTCTGTTCCAATACTAACAAAATTAATTTCACCATCTTTTCCAGACAAAATGTACTCATGCACAGGTTACATTGCAAAGACAACAGAGTTTGACAATAACATTCAATGAGTCACTGACATGCGGCCCTGAGCTTCACATGTTATCCTTACCAGTGATGTATTTTTTTAATTTATACTTCTTTGATATTGAGCTAATTCTCTTCTAATTTTATGGTTAGAGCGTCTAGCTTGGCTGCTGCAATATGCCATATTGCAATTTACCTTACACGTACACTTGCAAAGTATGTTAGAGCTCAAATCGAACCTTCTCAGTGTTAAGAGTATTAGTATTGTATATATTGTATAGCTTTAGGCCCACTGGTATAGCAAAGCCCTGGCCCATGTAATCTAGGGTATATCCCTCTCATTGCAATAGAGAAAAATTGATTTGGTCAAATTTCCTATTTTTCCTAACATGGTATCAGAGCTTCGGCTGCCAAATCCCTAACCCTAGCTCCACTTACCTCACCGCCGGCGAGTCGCCGGCCATCGTCGCTGCCGCCTGACGCATCTGCAGCGCCAGCCTCGGCCTCGTCCGCCTCTTCGTCCCGACGCCGCCTCCCCTCGAGCTCGGTCGCCGCCGTGTGGCCCTTCTGCCACCGCCGCCCCCATTTGGCTGCCCTTGTGCCGCCGCCTCCATCATTTGGAGGCCCGCCGTCGCCACCCCAAGGCCCGCCGTCGCCGCTCCTCGGCTGCTCGCCACCGCCTCCTCTCCGGCCGGTACCGAACCCGCAGAGGAGAGCACTGAGGAGGCAAGTTTGGTTCCCTTTTGTTGTTCAGATTTTGGTTGTGCGCTGATCGTTGGGGCTGTAGTGATACTTGGAAATTGTGAAGATTGTTCTGTGTGCTTGCTGTTGTAATGGCTAAGGACAATTCTATTTTCATCACTGATATTAAGCTTGATGGCTCAAATTATCGAGAATGGGCATTCTCTGTTAGGACAATTGTGAGAGCTGCCGGTCTTGATGACCATCTAGTTGATGACCCTCCTGATGAAAAGGAGGATGAAGCCACCAAGAAAGCTTGGAAAAGGTCAGATGCTAAGGTCATGGGTGCATTGATCCTCAATGTCGCTCCTTCACTTCGGATGAGTCTTGAGCATCACACCACGGCTAAGGAGATATGGAAGTATTTTGAGCAGCGATATCTTCAGCCTAGTGGAGCCCTTCACTTCTCCTTACTGCAGAATCTTCACAACCTTCGACAAGATAACATGTCTATAGAGGAGTATTATGGAGCTTTCACTCGTATTACTAGTCAGCTTGTCTCCATAACCCCAAAGAGTCACTCTGGATGTGAGTCTTGTGCAGCCAAAGAGAATTATGAGGCTCGCACTTTCATGTTTCAGTTTGTGATGGGCCTCAGACAGGAGTTTGAGATCAGTCGTACCCAGCTGCTTGGTCGTCCTACTCCTCCTACCTTACATGAGGCACTTGCTAGTCTTATTGCTGAGGAGACACGTATCCGTTCTCTTGTCACACCACTAGTGACACATACAAGTGTTCTTGCTTCTCAGCAGCGAGTTTCTTCTTCGAGAGGCTCTTCTTCAGGAGATGTGTTTTGCTCTCACTGCAAGAAGTCTGGACATACATCTGATCGTTGTTTTGCTCTTCACCCAGAGTTGTTGGCTGAGTACCGGAAGAAATTTCCTCTTCAGCAGCAGCGCCGTGCACCTACTAGGAGGTGCTCCACAGCTGCGGTCACTGAGCCAGAGCCTCCAACAAAGAGCGCATCTATGTCTGCGGTTTCTCAGTCTTCTTCTGGTGCAGCTCAGCCTTAGGTACTCGATTCAGGAGCTTCTTTTCACGTGACATCTGACCGCTCCTAGCTTGTGTCTTGCTAGCCAGTGAAGGATGGAGCCTCCGTTCAGACTGCTGATGGTACACCTTGTTCTGTTACTCATCAGGGTGCTCTGTCCACTTCCAAGTTTTCTGTCCCTGCTATCTCCTATGTTCCACAATTGTCCATGAGTCTTATGTCTGTTGGTCAACTGGCTGATATGCACTATTTCATTAGTTTTGATGACACCTCTTGCTATGTGCAGGATCGTCAGAGCAAGATGATCGTTGGAACTGGCCGTCGCCGTAGAGGATCTACGAGCCTCTACGTTCTCGACACCTTACACCTTCCTTCAGCTTCTGCTTCATCTACCACACCTTTTGTTGCCTCGACATCGAGACCCACCTCAGCTTTCTCTTTTGCACAGTGGCATCATCGTTTAGGTCATCTTTGTGGTTCTCGTCTATCTACCTTAGTTCAGCAGGGTGTTTTGGGTCGTGTTCATGTAGATGCAGGTTTTCAATGTAAGGGTTGTAAGCTAGGGAAGCAGATACAACTCCCATACTCTCCTAGCACTACTCATTCTAGTCGTCCTTTCGATCTAGTGCACTCTGATGTATGGGGTCCCTCTCCTTTTGTTTCAAAGGGTGGTCACAAGCATTATGTCATATTTATTGATGATCACTCTCGATATACTTGGGTCTATTTTATGAAGCATCGGTCTCAATTGATTTCTATATATCAGGCTTTTGCTCGTATGGTTCATACACAGTTTTCTAGTGCTATTCGTGCTTTTCGTTCTGACTCAGGGGGTGAGTATCTATCTACAGCTTTTCGTGAGTTTCTTTCTTCTGAGGGTACTCTTCCTCAACTATCATGTCCTGATGCTCATGCTCAGAATGGTGTTGCTGAGCGTAAGCATCGTCATATTATTGAAACAGCTCGTACTCTCATGATCTCTTCTTTTATTCCCACTCATTTTTGGGGTGAAGCTGTTCTAACGGCTGTATATCTCATCAATCTTCAGCCTTCCTCTCGTCTTCAGGGCAAATGCCCTGGTGAGGTTCTGTTTGGTTCTCCTCCCAGGTATGACCATCTTCGTGTTTTTGGTTGCACCTGCTATGTTCTTTTAGCACCTCGTGAGCATACCAAGTTGACCTCACAGTCTGTTGAGTGTGTTTTTCTTGGGTACAGTCTTGAACACAAGGGTTATCGTTGCTATGATCCTTCTGCTCGTCGCATTCGTTTTTCTCGTGATGTCACTTTTGTTGAGGATCGGCCTTTCTTCTATTCTTCTTCCACTCGATCGTCATCACCAACGTCTATAGAGTCCACCTCTTTTCTTTCTCTTCCACCTATCTTCTCGTCAGATGAGTCAATGTCTGATCAGTCACCACTTGTCTTACCATCAGATCAACCTTCATCACAACATGTTCCATCTTCTTCCTCACCACCTTCACCAGCTCCACCTTCTCCCTCGCCAGCTCCACCTCTTTTAGATACTCTTCCTTTTCATTACAGTCGTCGTCCTAGAGTTTCGTTTGATACTCACTCTTCTATTCCTGTCACTTCTGCTCCTCCGGCCAGTACTACTGATCCTTGCACTGACGAGTCCTCTCAGACACTGAGGTATGCTCTTCGTAATCGTTCAGTTCTTAAGATTCCAGACAGATATTTGAGTCTATGTGCAGGAGCAGCTTATGAGCCTAGTACTTATCAAGAGGCAGTTGTGTTACCTGAGTGGCAGCTTGCTATGTCTGAGGAGCTTACGGCCCTAGAGGGTACTGGTACATGGGATCTAGTACCATTACCTCCTAAATCAGTTCCCATCACTTGCAAATGGGTGTACAAGGTAAAAACCAAGTCAGATGGCTCTGTGGAACGCTACAAGGCTCGACTTGTTGCAAGAGGATTTCAGCAGGCTCATGGGCGAGATTATGATGAAACTTTTGCTCCAGTTGCTCATATGACATCTGTTCGTACTATGATAGCCGTGGCCGCGGCTCGGTCATGGAAAATTTCTCAAATGGATGTGAAGAATGCCTTCCTTCATGGTGACCTACATGAGGAAGTTTATATGGAGCCACCTCCAGGTGTTGAGGTTCCCTCAGGTCATGTTTGTCGTTTAAGAAAAGCTCTCTATGGGCTCAAGCAAGCCCCTCGTGCCTGGTTTGAGCGGTTCAGTTCTGTGGTTCGAGCTGCTGGCTTTTCTCCTAGTGAGCATGACCCTGCACTTTTCATTCACACATCTAAGCGTGGTCGCACGTTGCTTCTATTATATGTGGATGACATGTTAATCACTGGAGATGATATGGAGTACATTGCCTTTGTTAAGAAGAAATTGAGTGAGCAATTCAAGATGTCAGATCTAGGGTCTCTCAGTTACTTTCTAGGAATTGAGGTTAATCACACTGATGACGGTTACTATCTTTCTCAGCACCGCTACACTCAGGATTTGATATCACGCTCAGGCCTTACTGATACACGCATTGCTGCTACACCTATGGAGCTTCATTTGCAGTTACGTCCTACTGATGGTACTCCTCTTGAGGATCCTTCCCGCTATCGTCATCTTGTCGGTAGCCTTGTGTATCTCACTGTGACCAGACCTGACATTGCTCATTCAGTTCATATTCTTAGTCAGTTTGTCAGTGCTCCTACCTCAGTTCACTACAGTCATTTACTTCGTGTGCTTCGGTACTTGAGAGGGACTGCATCTCGCCGGTTGTTCTATGCTCGCTCTAATCAGCTTCAGCTTCATGCTTACTCTGACTCCACTTGGGCGAGTGATCCTGTTGATCGTCGCTCAGTCACCGGCTACTGTCTTTTTCTTGGAACTTCTCTCATAGCATGAAAGTCTAAGAAACAGACAGCAGTGTCTCGCTCTAGTGCTGAGGCTGAGCTTCGAGCCCTTGCTACTACCACTTCTGAGATTGTATGGCTTCGCTGGTTGTTGGCTGATCTTGGTGTGTCATGTGATGTCCCTACATCTCTTCTTTGTGACAGCACCGCTGCTATTCAGATTGCAAATGATCCAGTGAAACATGAGCTGACCAAGCACATTGGTGTGGATGCATCATTCACACGTTCTCACTGCCAACAGTCAACTATTTGTCTCCAATATATTCCATCGGAACTTCAAGTGGCGGATTTCTTCACCAAGGCTCAAACTAGAGAACAACATAGACTTCATGTTCTCAAACTCAATGTTTCAGATCCACCTTGAGTTTGAAGGGGGGGTGTTAAGAGTATTAGTATTGTATATGTTATATAGCTTTAGGCCCACTGGTATAGCAAAACCCTGGCCCATGTAATCTAGGGTATATCCCTCTCATTGCAATAGAGAAAAATTGATTTGGTCAAATTTCCTATTTTTCCTAACACTCAGCAGAAGAAGAACCTGTTCTGTACAACCCATTGGAACGTTGTTATTTTGGCCAAAATAAATAATCAATGATACAATAAAAAGATTATTACATGGCAACAGCTATAGCAACACAGAGCTACACCTAATTCCTTCTGGTTGAAGAGACAAATATAGGAAATTTTCAGCTTTATCTACAACTAATCTTAATTCTACGTTACACAAAAAATGCCATCAACATTTCCCCAAAACAAAGAACACCCATGCTTTCATTAATCTCCCTCATTCAGCAACATTCAGTTGTCATCACACTGTGAGTCTTGACAGGCTGACAGACATCTTGTCGCCACTATTTACAAGAACCCACTATATGCAAACTAATATGATGCAACTACTGCACGAATTGTTAGAAGTTAAGATGACGGCTGCAAAACTTTAATGTCTTCCAGCACATGACTGTTAGTGCAAGTGGGATCTTCAGGGATGCAGACATGCAGTGTTCCTTCCACCTTTAGCACGCGCAGCTGATCCTTATAAAGTACAACCGTAGCTGCGCGAGATTTTGTTTCCCTCTCTTATCTTTCCATTATTTATCTACTATAATTTTATAGGTTCGCGTGATCAGGCCTTCACTTGGTATTGTGCAAAGGAGCTGTGCACCTGAACAAGATCCCAGATATAAGTGGCATTCCCCATTGCATGCAGCGCCTTATATGTTTAGAACAGAACCTCCTTCCAATAGGCCTTGGCAATGGACTGGGTTGAGGGTTTCCATTTGGAAAGTGAATGGTGTTTGTTGAACTGGCGAAACAACCAGGATTGGAGGTTAAGCCTGAACGCTGAGGGGGAAAATTAGGCGTGACTTCCTGAATTGTTAATGGAGTCAGTCCAAAAGTTGATGATTCGAAAGGCCTAGCATTGTTTGGTTAACTGGCAATAACAAGAATGCAAGGTATGCTAGAACATCGAATAAGCGAACAGTTCTTTAATTAGGATGACAAAAAAAGTAATGAAGCTACTCACCCAACAGTGTTCTTTCCTTTCACGCATGGATCACCCTCGAGGATGTTTTGTCTCTCGAACCATATCCATTATCCTGTCATACAACAGTGAAATTATATGTATGACAATCTCGGGATCTTTTCCCTCTCTTTACATGTGCAGGAAGAGACAGACTTACATGGACATTAATCCCAGCGAATGAATGTATGGAACCATGTTTGCTGTAGTGAGTTGAATTCCGGATAAATGGATGGTCCAACAACTCACTTGCCATTGGCCTCTCCGCTGGGTTCCTCTTGAAACAGCATTGCAGAAAATATTTTCTCTCATGGGATAAATTGTCAGGAATTGGTGTGTCTTTATGCAAAACCTTAAACATTGCAGCAGGCTGTCGTACAGAAGAAGTTTCTTAGAATAGCGTTTTAGAATATAAATTATGATTTTGATACCCATGCTGCCAAGTTGGCATATAAATTAAGTTTGTTAGAATAGCCTTTTGGCAATAAATAGCACGCTGGCTGTTTCATCAAAAATTAATGACAACCCTTTTTGTTAGCTTTTGTAACTATTTACGTGATCTACTGCCATTATAAAATTAAAAATACACTACGATAGCATATTCAGGCCCTCTAGCCCTTCTTGTTCTAGCCCTGACATCAGAGAATGGGAACAAAAACTTCAAGCTTTCATAACATAGACCTTTTCTTTTAGAATACCCGACATTTATTTTCATGATAATTTCACAAATTAAGTGAGCATTCACATGGCTGCATCTATCACCTAAACATGTAAAAGGCGTTATAGAAATAATGACCGTGTATGCGAGATTGTAGCACTGAAAAACTACTTTCAAACCAACATTTTTGGTTGGGTGAAGTGTTCCATTCTAAATGACTTTATCTCCCTCACAGAAGAAAATGATTTTACCCACACTAGGCAAAATCATGAAATGCATGTTGGTAAGCTTACTCTAAAGCTAAATGCTGCAAGTTATTACCCCTTCAAGATCACTCCAAGGAGGTTTCCCATCGAACATCTCAATGATGGTGCAACCAAGACTCCAGATATCAACAGCAAGACCATAGCCTACATCTTTAGCTAGTGTAGCCTGAACCATCTGCAGAAGAAGAAATAAACCAAATTTCAGTAGCATAAAGGTATAACTAAATTTGTATAGCCCCAAGCATGTTAATTAACTCGAATATGCAGAATAAAACATAGTCACAGAATACTTATTAGGCTTGTTTGTAACATGACAATTTGATTTCCATTAGGGACCTAATAAGCTGCAAGAGCAGTTGTGCACTAGAGAAATGCAGTGCTATTGAGATTGTTTCAGCCTTTCAGGCCATATATATGTCATACTAAACCACCAACTAGCTGCCTACACATCTTCTTCTTTTTTCCTTTTTTGAAGGGAACCTTTTCCCAGTTGTGAGGTAGATATAACAAAAAGTACTACCATGGTTGTTGCTTTAAATGATTTCACACAAAGAAATAACAACAACTAATTCCATCTACTGAAGAACAATTCCTATTTCTTTTGCTACATATACCGAGTTTGGAGCTGTTACCAGCCCAAGTAAATTGTAATAGGCACATGCTTTGGTAATGTACTTTTACTTTACAATGTCATAGTATATTGCAAGTCTGCAAAACAGGAAATCGGATGTATGCAATCCAAGAGAAGCTAAAGTGCGATTGACCACTCATGACAGTATAAGGTTAAAGAAAAGCATTATATACAAGGAATATCTGTGCATACCTCTGGGGCCATCCAGTATGGTGTTCCCTTCAGTGAAAGATTTGGGGCTGCAGTACTTAACTGGTAAAAAAGAGAAAAGAGTGTTATCCGTACATAAAAGAGAGGATACATAGGAAATGTTTCCAATTATTTTATAAGTTGCCGTAGCAAGGCATGCTTTCCAAAGTTGTGGAGTGGCCCTTCTCCTAACAAGGTTATTGTGGATGATACACTAGCACAACAAAAGAAAACTGTGTACCAAATATGTGCAAATAAAGAACATGATTCCATTAATAGCAGGTGTTTTTGACTTGTTCCACTCAGAAACAAGTCCATACATCTGCAATTATCAATTATAATGAAAAGGCTGTGCTCATGCCAGTTTCTCGGGGGAAAAATCAGTTAATAGCACCACACGATAAAAAGTAATAAAAAATGCTACAAATGGCAAACACAATTCAATTGGACTTCAGTGATCAATAACGTACAGAAGATCAGCAGATGAGAGATATGCACTTAATTGCTTCCCCAGTCAGATTTGGATAAATATTTAGATGATTGCTTCAGTTGGTGTTCAACCATTCTAAAAATGTTTTGCCAATGTACCTTCAAAAATTAAAATGGATAGACACAACAGAGTACCATGTGAAAAACAGCTACTAAACTTTGCAAGGATATACTCACATGCTTGGCCATTCCAAAGTCAGCTAATTTCACTACACCATTAATATCAACTAGCAGATTTGCTCCTTTGATATCCCTGTAAGAGTATATTCACTTACTTTTACAAACATGACATAAAGCATAAAGTGATATTAATTGCAGAAATGCATATCAACAAAAACAATCCTGGAAGGTGCCCATAAAGACTTGGGGGATTGAAAATATCATCTGGGTCCCTTATGAGGATTCACAAAATAGATTAACATATCACAATCTAATAAACCAAACTCAGTCAGAACATACTAAAATAAACTGAAAAAAGGACAGGTAGTGCATGATAGTTTATGTGAGAAAATATAAAATAACAGAAGAAAGATAAATAAAATCACAAGCAGCAGTGAGGAGCAAACCATGAGTTCACATAACAGTTCATCTAGCAATTAAAAATCGTGTAAACAAGTATCTGTATAAGCACACACCTATGCATAATCTTTTGTCCATGCAAAAATGCTAGACCTCTAAGAATATGGCGGGTGAAGTTGCGGACAACTGATTCTGCTATTGCTCCATAATGTTGTTTGACATACTTATTAATCGAACCCGGATGAACATATTCCAGGTAAACGTAGAAGCGATCTTCAATCTGCAAGATCCTCAAGAAATAAGATGGAAATAAGTTGAATTACTTAGCTCAGCTTACAATGGGGAACTTAAAAGTGTCACTGCCATAATACTGAACTATGTTTTCATGCTTAAATTGACTTAAACATATGAAATTAAGTCAACAAAGGCAACGGTGTAACTTGCATATACATCATTATAGAGGAGAAAAGGCAAGTACTAAATCACTATTACAATATACTCCCTCCATTTCATAATATAGCGCGCATTGGTTTTCTCAAAAGTCAAGCTTCTAAATTTTGACCAAGTTACACCATATCCACACGACGGGACAGATTCATCAGTTCATTAACCTTTGGAATCTAATCCAGCAAACTCAGCTTCAGCATACGCCAGATGCTATCACCTGGCGTTGGACTAGCAATGCGCAGTACTCTGCAAAGTCGGCTTACAGGTTACAGTTCGCAGGATCCTTCTCCAAATTTGATGCCTCAACAATTTGGAAGGCCGACGCAGAACAAAAGTGCAAAGTTCATGCCTGACTTTTGATTCAACAGAAAATTCTCACAGCAGATAAACTTGAACAACGGGGATGGGAGAGCGGAACCACATGCATCCTTTGCGGAACAGACTCAGAAACTGCCCTTCACATTACTATTGAATGCGCGTTTGCCAGGCAAGTCTTGCGCAAGGTCTCTGTGATGAATGGGCTGCCCCATGACGCCTTCCTGCAATCACGGCAACATGACATAATGGAATGGTGGCAATCCTGCGGTACAGGGAAGGCACGAAGGGAGAGAAGCAAGATCTATGGTACGGTCATCTACGCGCTCTGGAATGTTTGGAAGGAACGAAACGCTCGGGTTTTCAACAGCGTGTTCACAGGCGTCGACAAGGTAGCTCTAAAGGCGCAGGAGGACATCGTAGCTCGGAGGTTGGCGTTTGCTCGCACCTCCAGCGATACAGGAGATCCCCCTTTTGCCCTCTGATTTTTCCCTTTCTTTTCCTTTTTTGGTATCCTCCTCCTCCTTCTTCCTTCTTCCTCACCTCCGGCCCCCGGCCTGTCTCTCTCGGATGTGGTCTCGATGTACTGCAACCTTGTTTCTGATTTTCATCTAATCTATGAGTAAGGCAGAGCTCCTGCCATCCGTTTCGAAAAAAAAATTTTGACCAAGTTTATAAAGAAAATTATCAACATCTACAATACCAAATATATACCATATGAAAATATATTTCATAATGAATCTAATGGTATTGATCTGGTATTCTAGATGTTGATAAATTTTTCTATAAATTTGGTCAAAGTTTACAAAGTTTGACTTAAAAAAAACCTAATATGCACTATATTTTGAAATGGAGGGAGTACAATGAGAATAAAGAAATTCTCAGAAAGGTGGTACGAGTAGAGTGTTCTAGAGACTAAGTTCATTTGTCACGAAGATCATAAGTATTTCAATGAGCACATGACATATTACTGTTGTAGGTAATAGTAGGAAGAGCATGATAAACTCAAGCAGCTAGAAACTTGTTTCTCAGAATAAGAAACTCAAAACGAATAATAACATAAGAATATTCAAAAAGAACCAATGAAACAGACAAAGAAAAAGGTACAGATTCCTTCTTTCTGCAAAAGAACTTCATGTACTTTCTTCAGATACACAAGTCAAATTTAATAACCTGCTCTAATTGCTTCAAAGACTCGGCAGATTTAGCATCATCAGGAATTATGTTGACCTCTTTCATTGCACAAAGAGCTCCAGTGTTCCTACAAGCAAATGGCAGTAAACCAATATTCAGAACTCAACATGAAGTGATAATCACAATGATATAGCGAATACACTTATATACCTGTTGGTAGCTTCATATACACAGCCAATCATGGATCGCCGACATCTCTGGCGGCCTCTCGGCTATCGTCCTTGTGCAATTCCTTTCCTTGTGGAGGAAGCTGTACCCTTTCACTCTTCAGCCCGAGGCAACCGACAGGTTCAGGTGGAAGTGGACGGCGAATGACAACTACAGGACGCGTTCAGCATATCAGACATTCTTCCTTGGCAAAACTTTTAGCCCCTGCTTCCAATTGGTATGGCAAACCAAAGCTCCTCTCAAATTCAAATTGTTCAGCTGGCTCACGCTCCGTGACTATGTTTGGATTGGGGAGCGGCGTGTGCGTCGCGGGATTGCCAATGACAACACTTGCATCTTTTGCTCCCAGGCAAGCGAATCGATCCACCATCTCCTCCTTGGCTGTACTTTCGCGAGAGCAATCTGGCACCATGTCCTGACAAGCATGGGGAGGCACCTCCTCGCCCCCTCTGCTTCCGATGTCTTGCTGTCCCGGTGGTCTACTCTGCACAGCAGTTGCCCTGCCAAGCAAAAGTCGAGCGGAAATGGTCTCGTCTTGCTAGTCTTTCGTTCGATCTGGTTGGAGCGCAATGCGAGGATCTTCAGGAACGAGACGTCCTCGTTGCCCGCTTTCTTGGACAGGTTAATCGCCACCGCTGGCGAGTGGAGTTCAGTGGGTATTTTGGGCAATTAGGTTGTTCTATGCGTGTTACGTGGAGTGTGTGTTCTGTCTGCACCTATGTTTAATGTACCTTGAACCTTGTTTTCTCCTTTTAATGAAAAAAGGCGTGCTATCGCGTGTTCTTGAAAATATACACAGCCAAATGTACCACTACCTAGAAGTCTTCCTTTTTGCCACTGACAGGCGACTGAGGCCATTTCAACTTTTGGAGCAGGTTGGTTGCTGAAAGCTGTTTGCATCGGGCTTATAGCACCAGGAGGAAGTGGCAATGGATGGAAGCTGACACTTCCGTTGCCTTCAGTATGTGAAATTGAGTTTTCGGGAATAACTTCAGGTGCATACGTGATGGAGGGGGCACTAGTATTCCTTGGCAGAGCAATAGGATTTCTCAATGCACTAGAGCAAGGAGATCGCTCTGGACCCCCTGTATATTTTTCAGGTGAAGTCCGAGGAGATGAAGCTCCCAGAAAATCTATAGTGTGGATAGATGGAGCTGACCACGTTTGGGGACCTTGAGCAGATGCCACAGAAGATGAGAAGTGAACATTGCTCAATCTCCGAGGGCTGCATACAGGACTTGAAAATCCACTGCTTGGAGCACTTTTAGCAGGAATGTTCAACCGGAAGTTCATGGTTTCAGCTGAACTCTTATCCTGAAACTTTTGATGGAGTGCCTATTTGTGGTGACTAGAGGTAGGCCGCTTTGTACCATTTGGGCATAGATCATTTTGCTCAGCAAACCTTTGCGCGATCTGACCTGTCACCCTGTGACCACAAGATTGTACTCATCAGGAAATAATGCAAGGAGTAATGCAGGTATAGATACAGCTGCACTTCAAGAACATATGCAGCATTTTTGAAAAATATAAATTATCCATTCAATATTGTGGTTGTGGAGAATTTTCTGGATTCACTTCATTTGCTGCTAGATGTATACAATGTATATATGGATAGGTATGGGCCCTTTTAGGCCGTAACACACACACACACACAGCTCAACACTCCCCCTCAAGATGGGTGATAGATATCGATCATCCCCATCTTGCTACACGCTGAATTACACTCCCTAACACCTAATCCTTTGGTAAGACAATCTGCAACCCGTTCTCCTGAGCTTACATGACTGATATTGATCGTACCATCATCCACCTTCTCCTTAATGAAGAAACGATCTATCTCTACATGTTTGGTTCTGTCGTGTTGGACTGGGTTGTTAGCAATATTAATCGCTGATTTGTTATCACACCACACATTTAAGGGGCCCTTTCTTAACACGTTCAGTTCCGATAAGAGGTTTCTCACCCACAACGTCTCACTGAGCCCCTGTGACATAGCTCTATATTCAGCTTCGGCTGTCGACCTTAACACCACATGCTGCTTTTTGCTTCGCCATGACACCAAGTTCCCTCCAACAAATACACAGTAGCCAGAGGTCGATCTCCTGTCATCAAGACAACTAGCCCAATCAGCATCACTATAGCCATCTACATTAAGATGGCCATTCTTCTTGAACCATAATCCTTTTCCTGGACTACCCTTCAGATATCGAAGGATCTGATAAACAGCATCCAAATGTCCACTCTTGGGATCATGCATGTATCGGCTCACCACACTCACTGCATAAGAAATATCAGGCCTTGTATGACATAAATATAGAAGTCGCCCAATGAGTCTCTGGTAGCTCTCCCTGTCCATCGGTTCTCCTGATTGGGCATTTAACTTGTGATTTTGGTCAATAGGTGTTGATGCAGCTCGACACCCAATCATTCCCGTGTCACTAAGCAAGTCCAGGGCATACTTTCGCTGTGAGAGAACTATCCCTTGGGGGGACCTTGTAATTTCAATGCCAAGAAAATATTTAAGTTGGCCAAGATCTTTGACCTCAAATTCCTTGCTCAAGTTCTCCTTCAATCGTGATATCTCCAAATCGTCATCTCCTGTAATTATAATATCATCAACGTATACCGCAAGGATTGTAATCCGACACTTTGAGTGCCGGTAGAATACGGTATGGTCCCCGTTGCACTGTCTATACCCCATATCACATACAGCATGCCTGAACCTGTCAAACCATGCCCGGGGAGATTGCTTAAGACCATATAAAGATTTTCTTAACCTGCATACCTTTCCTGTTGTTCTAGGAGTGGAGAAGCCAAGTGGAATCTCCATGTATACTTCCTCTTGCAGGTCACCATGCAGGAAAGCATTTTTAACATCCAACTGATGTAGAGGCCACCCAAAGTTAGTTGCACATGAAATTAGAATTCTCACTGTATTCATCTTAGCCACCGGTGCAAACGTCTCATCATAGTCAATCCCGTAAGTTTGACTATAACCCCTTGCCACCAACTTCGCCTTGTATCTTTCCACTTTCCCTTCTGGATTTTGCTTCACGGTATACACCCATTTGCAACTAACTGGCCTCTTTCCTGCTGGAAGGGGTACAAGATCCCATGTCTTGTTCTTCTCAAGAGCCTTCATTTCCTCCAACATTGCCTCATACCATTTTGGGTCTTGCTTTGCTGCTTTCCAATCTCTTGGGACCGTCGTAGATTGCAGTGATGCAATGAATGCCTTATATGCTAGAGACAAAGATGTGTACGATACATAGTTAGCTATATCATGCTCAAAACCATATCTTAATGGAGGATTTCCAGCTCCAACTCATGTTCCTTTCCTCAAGGCAATAGGCAAGTCCATTGAATCACCTATCTTAGATGGGGTTGGTGTGGCAGATGGTTCACCATCAGATGAGCCAGCAACTTCAACAGCTGCTGGAGCTTGTTGCTCCCCCTGCACCTGAGTTTCACCTGTTGCTGGAACACCTTGTTGCTCCTGCTGCAACTGTCTTCTTGTATACATTCTCAAATTTTCCTCCTCATTCGGCTTTCTCCATCTTAAATTTTCCTCCTCTCGTCTGCTGGAGCTTGTTGCTTCCCCTGCACCTGAGTTTCACCTGATGCTGGAACACCTTGTTGCTCATGCTGCGACTGTCTTCTTGCATATACCTTCAAATTTTCCTCCTCATTGGGCTTCCTCCATCCTTCTTTGCCCATAGGATATGGAACCGAACCAACCACAACTCTCGGTTGTTCATCTTCTTCCTTTGTCCTTGATACTTCACTCTCCCCCTCTCGACTAGCATCACCCATGCTAGAAGAGTCAAAGTCAAACAGAGAACTTAAATCTGTCGGTTCTCCATAAAATGGTTCAGACTCCCTGAAAGTCACATCCATACTTACAAACGTACGTCGCTCGTTAGGACTCCAACATTTGTAGCCCTTCTGTCCAGATGAGTATCCTATGAAGATGCATTTCACTGCTCGGGGATCTAGCTTTCCTACCGAGGGTCTGTGATCCCTTACAAAGCATGTACATCCAAACACCTTTGGTGGAACAATGAACTCATTTTTTTCAAACAACATCTCATAAGGGGTCTTCATCCCAAGCACTCTTGATGGCATACGGTTAATGAGATAGGTACCAGTCATAACCGCTTCACTCCATAGAAACTTAGGCACATTCATAGTAAGCATAAGTGATCGAGCTACTTCTAGCAGATGTCGGTTCTTCCTTTCAGCTACTCCGTTCTGTGGAGATGTATCAGGACATGAAGTTTGATGAAGTATTCCTTTTTCTGAAAGAAAATTGCCAAATTCATTGTTCACATACTCGGTTCCATTATCAGTCCTTATAATTTGAATACTAATACTGAAATGGTTTTGGATATATGCATAGAAGTCCTTGAAACATTTAAGCACTTCATTTTTTTTGTTTCATGAGATATATCCAAGTCATACGGGAGTAGCAATCAATGAAGGTGACAAAATACTTCATTCCACTAATAGATACCACAGGAGAAGTCCAGACATCAGAGTGAATCAACACAAAGGGCGACGTGCTTCGGAGTCCACGACTCACATATGATGTCCTTGTGTGTTTTCCATACTCACATGCATCACACACAAGTTTTCCTTTATCCACCTTCTTCATTTCATCAGGAAATATCTTACTCATAGTATCAAAGGACATATGGCCCAATCGACAATGTTGCAGTATCACCTTTGCCACATCGTCACTTGCAACAGCTGTTAGAGCGGTGCACAATGCATCATCAGTTTCCCGTCTAACACCGATCCCAAGCCTCCTTCCTGTCTTCCTCTCCTCAATTATACAACTGTATCGGTCGGCAATTACTCGACAATCAATATCGTCAACCAAGGAGCTCATAGACACCAGATTTACAGGGAAAGATGGAGCATATAGAACCGATGATAATGTAATAGACGGAGTACACTGAACTACACCCACACCTCTAACAGGTTGCGAAGTCCCATCAGCAATTTGGATAGTTTCCTTATGTGTAGGTGGATATGGATTAAATATTGTAAACTCACTTGGAGTGCATGTGACATGCTTAGATGCACCTGAATCTAATATCCAATTTGAACGAGAGCCATGTGTGGATGTAAAAGCTTGATGAGATGTACCTTTGTCGGGCTGAGTAAGATTGATGGAGTTACCGAGCATTATTGTTGTCCTCGTCTCTGAATTTTTCACACTCTTTGTCAATTGCCTCAATTTCTTTAACTCCTCCACTGAGATCTTAAACATCTCGTTCGATCCCCTTGCCGTCAAGATTACATTGGCCTCGTTCTTCGCCTTGAGCAGCTGAGCCAATTTCTCAAGCAATTGCTCAATATCTTGATTCTCGCCCATCGATCCCCTTCCGATGCTGAAGTAATGCCTCTTTCTTTCGCTCCTCGCAGTAGATCACCAACCAAGAAGCAAGTTTCTTCTCCACTTCTTGTTCTCTGTCCTGTTCCAAATAGCAGCAACTCTCTGTTCTCCTCAATTCTCAGCAACACGCAAACCTGTGAATCAGCTCCCTTGTGCAGTGCTTGCACAACTCCCTCTGCTGCTGCAGCACACCCAACTCCTCTCTGCAGCAGCTGCACGCACAGCAAGTGCCAAACAGCTCTCCTCTTCTCGTAGACAGCAAGCAGTCCTTGCTACAACCCACGAGCTGACCAATCTCAGCTGCTCCCTCCTGGACTTCTCTTCTCTGCTGCCTGAAACCAATCTCTATTCTCAAGCACCCCCTCAACTAGGACTCCACAATCAGCCCTGATCTGAGCCACCAGCACCACTGCTGTAGCCCTGTCCATCTCCTTGGTGTCCTCCACCTTCTTCCCGTGCGCCTCGGAGCCCTTCTCGCCGACTGCCTCGGTTGCCTCCTTGGTCTTGTGCTTGGCCTGCTCCTCTCCTCCTTCACCCGCTGAACTGCACGTTCCAGCGCTGCTCAATGGCCGTCGCCGCCTCCCAGCTTGGCGCGCTCGGTACTGTGCTCTGATACCATGTGGTTGTGGAGAATTTTCTGGATTCACTTCATTTGCTGCTAGATGTATACAATGTATATATGGATAGGTATGGGCCCTTTTGGGCCGTAACACACACACACACACAGCTCAACAAATATTATATGGAAGTAGTGTACAGATCATACAAAACAGACAGGGAAAGGACTAGTCAGCAAAGGGAGATGAGGTAATGGAATTAACAGTAGTGAATCCAACCACCAAGTCGTTCTGATTACTCCACCATTCTTGTTCTTCCATCAGGTGTCATAGTGTACAACTGAGCTAAATCATTGATCGAAAATACAATAATACCATCTCAGAGAACACCAGAAACAGTCCTACCGTACGGCATATTGTATGGCTTAATGGCTACTTTAAATGTCCATGAATCATGATCCAACAATCACTCAAGGCACCTAACTTGTACTAATCTTCGAGTGTCCTTGAAAACAAACTCATTCCAAATGTCCAATCATGTTCCCACTTCATGTCCCCGACATGAGCAAATCACTATGGAATTCACGCACAGCACGTTCTAATGGGCCTCTACAGTACTTTGTCCTCTCTTGCATTAACTTCTGTCATGAGCAGAGATGAGCTAGCTATAGCAGCTAAGTTGTGGAGGTCAGTTTCAAGCAATTGGCACCTACTATTCATCCTGTAGAAAATTCAAATGCCGCCAAACATTCTAGTTCAGAGAATGTTCTAACTTCTGATCCCTTGTCCCTACATTTCCATAACCTAATAGATAGATACAACTATGGCCAAAGAGGCTTTGAACTACTAGCTACTTTTACCAGATCGTTGGAACCCCGGATATCTTTCACCGCATTCGAAATTGTGCAGACGTTAAGCGGTATCACGACGTCCTAACAAAAAAAAATGTCTAACTCATTGCAAATGTTGCAGTTTCCTACATGTGTCAGTCCCTTAAAAGGTTCGCACGTTATAACTGAATTTGTGAGATAAAGATCACAATTTTCTTCGATTAATTGCTCAGCAATCAAGTTTTATCCATCTCACATTCAATCACACAACGTCATTCAATTCTGAGCATGGCAGGCAAAAGAAGAAATCATACATGCTTTATCAATCAACATTACCTCGGTATTTGCAACGATGTCGACGACGTCCTCTCGCCCCCACCATCAGCGACCACTGCCGGCTACGGCATCTCCAACTCTGCGGGGGGCTTCGGCGACGGCAACGGCAGCGGGTGCAGCACGCGCGACTTAATTATCTTTTTTAGGGAAACCTACTTTTTTTAAACATAGGGAAATCAACTTAATTATCTCTGAACATGAGTTCTTATCTTATTGGACTCTGAACATGAGTTTTGATCGACATTGGGATGCTTTGCTACGTGGACCTGATTTTGAGCCAAAACTACATTATGGGCCTGCAACTGATATATGTTGTTCTCTTGAGTTTTCTCTCCCGTTCTCTCTCCCATCCCCGTTAATTTCATGGACTTGTAAACGAATCCGTTGCTGCAGTACAGTGCAGCTAGAGTTGCCTCCTCGCCTGCCTCTCGATGCTCCTCCGGTGTGCTAGCTCCTGCTCCGGCAGATAATCTGATCGGACATGATCATCTCGTGGAGGTAACCGAAACAAACGGCATCGCAATTCACGACAAGAGAAAAGAGTTTAATTGACGAAAAGCACAGTCTCGAAAGAGTATATCGGATTGCAACTGTATATCTCGGAACGCGCTATGCGTCCTAATTGCATGTACAGTTGCAAGAAGGAATTAATAGTGACATGTTCCTTGTGTACGCGTGCATGGGGATACTGTTGTCGTGTGGCGATGAGTCCCTGTCAATGCAAATTGCGTGAATATGCTTTGTTGAATCGAATCGGAGTCTACTGTGTTAGATAGAGACACGTACAGAGAGAGTTAGATAGTTCTTCTGGCTCAAGCTAGCACATCCAGGATCTATTTGGAATGCATAAATTTCTCGAGAGCTAATTAAACTTCCACGCTCTCTGCCACTGAGATTGCAAACATTTGAGGGAGGAGGAGCTCAAATAGTACCAAAGGGCAAAAGTGAAATATTTCTTAGAGAGAGATAATAATACCAAGTATTTTCATCTTATAGCAAATTGCGATTTTCGCAAACAATAGATTTATCGACTAGATCAAGAAGAAGATATTATTCGTGATGAAGGTGCGGTTAAAAAATATATCACCAAATACTATAGAAACTTATTCGGTCCTCATGAACAAAATCACTTTTCTTTAATTGAGTCCATGAAGGATGATATTCCTCAAGTTTCGGAGGAGGAAAATTTCATCCTGGCGGCAACTTTCACTGAGAAAGAAGTTAAGGAGGCCATTTTTGAAATGGAACATAACAAAGCTCTGGGCCCCGATGGCTTCCCTACTGAATTTTATCGGGTCTTTTGGGAAGTTATTACAAAGGTTTCAATGGCACTCTTCAATGATTCTCTTTGCTGCCTTCATTTCACTTGAATTTTGGCATTATTACCTTATTACCCAAAGGTCCCGTAGTCAAGTGCATCCAACAATATCGACTTATTTGTCTTCTTAATGTGAGTTTCAACATTTTTACAAAGATCGATACTGATCATATCTCGGCTGTTGCCCACAAGCTTATCCAACCTACACAAACGGCTTATTCCCAGTAGGTATATCATGGAAGGGGTGGTGATCCTTCATGAAACCATACATGTGTTGCACACACATAAGCTAGATGGTGTTATTTTTAAAATCAACTTTGAAAAGGCCCATGACAAAGTTAACTAGTTGTTTCTTCAACATGCACTATGCATGAAAGACTTTTTCCCAACATGGCGTTCATGGATTAATTAGTTTGTCAAGGGTGGCAACGTGGCCGCCAAGGTCAATGACAATGTCTGGCCCTTCTTTCAGACCAACAAGGCCTTGCGTAAAGGCGATCCGTTGTCTCCCATTTTATTTAATGTAGTTGTTGATATGTTAGTTATTTTGATCTGGTGGGCCAAGGCATGAGGTTTGATCAGGGGTGTAGTTCCTCATCTGATTGAGGGAGGGTTGTCCACTCTGCAGTATAGTGATGATACAATTCTGTTTTTAGATCATGATTTGAAGCAAGCGGTAAATCTTAAATTAATTTTCAGCACTTTTGAACAGCTCTCTAGTTTGAAAATTAATTTTCATAAAAGTGAGATCTATTGCTTTGGTAAGGCCAGAGAGTATGTATCTCAATATACCCAATTGTTTGGGTGTGATGTAGGTACCTTTCATTTCAAATGACTTGGCATACCTATCCATTTTAGGAAACTTCAAAATCGTAGCTGGAAAGGGGTAGAGGATAGATTTGAGAAAAGACTTAGTAGTTGGAAGGGCAGGAATTTGTCTTCCGGGGGCCGTTTGGTCCTTCTCAACTCAGTTTTAAGTAGCTTGCCTATGTTTTTTGAATTACCCAAAGGGGTTCGCAATTGGTTAGATTTTTATTGATCTAGGTTTTTTTGGCAAGCAATAATCACATATGCAAATATCACCTAGGAAAATGGAGGATACTTTGTTCTCCAAAGGATCAAGGTGGACTTGGCATTCAAGATCTCACTTTTCAAAATGTATGTCTTTTACATAAGTGGTTGTTTAAGCTTTATAATGAGGAGGGTGTTTGCTAGGAGATTTTGCGTTCTAAACACCTGCGCTCCAAATCTCTATCCCATGTACAAGTCAAACCTACCGACTCTCATATTTTGAGTGGATTGATGAAGGTTAAGGCACGGTTTCTACAATTTGGACGATTTCAAGTTCAAAGTGGGACGGAAATTAGATTCTAGGAGGATGTTTGGATTGGTAGCACAACCTTCGGAATTTCCTATCCAAGACTTTTTAATATTGCAAGGCACAAACACGCTGCGACAGTCGAGGTGTTGGGCTCGGCTCCATTAAGTGGTTTCTGCAGGAGAATTTTGTTGGGTAATGATTTAGCGGATTGGAATACTATTGTTCAGATGGTCAAGCACATCCAGCTTACCTCTAAAAATCTTGAGATGCCCCCTTTATCCCTCCAGTGTCTTTTCTGTACAGCCTATGTATACATCTTTAGTACATTCCCAACATCATTATAGGTGTAAGTTTTTCTAAAACTAAAACTACCTCTTAGGGTAAAGATTTTTGCAAGGTACCTTAGTGGGGGTGATTTTAACGAAAGATAATTTGGCAAAATGAAATTGGAATGGGGATACTAAATCTTACTTTTGTTCTGAAGAGGAGAATTCCAGGATCTCATTTTGATTGTTCGATTGCTAGATTTGCTTGGCATGCGATCTACCTTGTCTTCGCCATTCCGCCCCCACGAAGTGTTTCTCAAATTTTTCGAATCTGGCTTCGGAGCATGGATAAAACTTTCAAACCACTCATTTTAGTTGGCATTGCTGCTTTATGCTGGTGCATTTGGTTGTACGTAATGATGTAGTTTTTGACAGGAAAAACTATCTAACCATGTTCAGATTATATACTCGTGTATCAACAGGTTGCGATCCTGCGCTACACTACAGCGGGTAAACCACATGGAGCTTTTGATGTAAGGCGCTAGCCGATTGGAGTTACTTACCAGGGACTTTATGTCCCGGTTTTGAGTGATGTGTGCATAATAGGCTATGTAGCGATTGATTTTTTTACATGTGGCCTGTCACTTTTTCTCGACTGTTTCTCGTTGTGTAAGACATTTATAATAGTTTGTTGGTTGTGTGTATTGCATGATGCAAAAGTCGAGAGGATTGTCTCTTCCATTGTCTAAAAAAGTTAATACAATTAATTTGATGAATCTTAGCAGTATGTAAATTCATTTTATTTGCCAATGTTGTAAGCTTGGAACTAAAAAGGCCTTTAATTTTCTTTTGCATATTAAAACGGGTTTAGGACTACTTACCATGGTTAATTAACGAGAACCATGGTATAAAGCCAATAAAATGGGAGTTGAAAGAATCAATGCATCAACCAGGACCTCGCGATCGATCGATCAGGTCGCTATGAACAGTGGATAGGTCGCTATGAACAGTGGATAGATTCTATTTGGCGTCAATATCACTAAATATTTGGGAGATTCCAGCTTCCAACTAATTAACGTGAATCATACCGCAGTATCTACCGTCCACGTGTCCTCCGCTATGGCCGTCAATAACTTTTCTCAGTATCAGCTAGTGCTACTTAATGCTGCGATGTTAACTGCTGCTTTGCTTCTTGGATCAACCTGTGATGATTCTGTGATTAGCGGCTTAGAGTTTGTGTTGTCTGTTTTATGGTGAAAATGACTCGTAGAACAAGTTCGGCCGGTGCCTGTCAAGTTGGTTGTCAAGATAAGATGCCTCACATTAGGGACCAGTAATCGTAGTTCGGTAAGTAAAGCATCAGGTTTGGAGCAGCAGGAGGGTTCCAATTAGATCATGAAGAAAGTTAGCTGTAGTGCCACAACCGGGACACAAATTTAGATGTGCCTCCAGACTCACATGAGCCTGACGCCATGGCCGGATGGCCCCACTGGGCTGATACCAGTCCTGGGGTACCCAGGATCTAACCGGCCGTAGTGATCCGGCCTCGGCAGGGACTGATTCTGTTCTTCTCATAGCGTGAAAATTCAAAAACAGTGAAAAAGTTGAGCGGACCGGCTCCAACAACAACGGAGACCAAATTACGGTCTTTGCCCCCTTTATAAAGAAGTGAATGAAACGACGGCTCACATCATATTCGGGTGCCACTACTCTCTTCGTATTTGGGAGATGATCAAATGCTAGCTCGGCCTTATCAACCTTGACACAAATCAATGATCCGACCATGTTTCGGTTAAGCATTGATGGCTCCATGTGGCTGGCAGCACAGATTAACAAAGAAAAGCAATGACTTTGTTGATAATTCTTGTGTCTTGGAAAATCTGGAATGAGCGTAATGCAAGGGTTTAGAGGAACTTTCACTGTGCCAATCATTATCTTCACTAAGATAAAGAAAGACGCAACAATCTAGACGCTCGCCGAGGTAACACATTTGGGAAACATTTTACCGGAAAAATAGACTCTTGTTTTTAGACATTGGTTTTTCTTTCTTGTTCTTTTCCTGTACTTTAACATCCTCTTAATCAACGAAGCAAGGCAAATCTTTTGCTCATTTTCAAAAGGAAAAAAGGTTGGCGCTTTGTTGTCTGATTTAATATATGAGAGCATGACCCAAGGAATGGCTATCTCTTTGCCTGCCTGCCACTGTCTATTCTTGAATCCCTTCACCCATATGCAATTTACCCATGCCTGCTGCCCTTTACACGAGATTGCTCTTATACCTTTTCTCCTTCCTCTTTTCCTTGAAAGAAACATGCATGCATACATGAATTGTTGCCAAATGCAACTCCGTCCGTGGGCTCATTTCTCTATGACATGTTGACATTGCTGCTCCTGTTTTCTGCTCCAAGGTGCAGCTGCAGCTACACTACAAAGCTGCAAAAGTTTTGTGCAGATTAGAAACATGGGGCACCAGATACAAAAGAAGCTAGGAAGGAGAACGTCAAAGCAGTAGGTAAATATCTGCACTTGGACAGACAGATAAGGAGGATAAACTGACGAAGTGTAGTGCAGCCCACTGTGTTATGTTGGCCAATATAATCTTTTGAAAAGAGAGAGAAGAGAAGTCTTGAGCAGTAACCACTTTCTGCCGACTTGTAGTTGGCCCCTAATTTGCATCAAGTAGAAGAAGGAATGGCCCTTTATCTTTCTTGCCTTTACCTTTAGGCTAGGGCCAAGTGCCAACCAGGGGCAGTAGTAATAGTATTCCTGTACTTTGTTGGTGACATTGCACAAAGTCAATAGGCTTTAGACTCTTCATAATGTGCTGAGTTGGGCATTTGGGCATGTTCCACCATTAGAATTATGATATAAAAATTAACCTTCTAGGTCAAACAATTGTTAATTAGTTTTAATTAGGTTCTATTATAAGGTACATCTTGTAAAGGAAAATGAGGTGTGTTATATGTGTACATGGATGTGATTAGAGTTAAATACATAACATGAGGGATCGAATGCATTCTTGTTCCTTGAGTACATACCTGAAAATCTGTTTATGTTAATCCAATTAGATGTAAACTTGTAATAATATGCATGACTTGTGCAAATAGGCATTGAGATGACAGTGGAATAATAAGTGGTTTCTGTAGTATTGGGTAGTGTTTCTTTAGTGTTTTCATCAGTTTGATCTAACCAAGAATAGGATCGAATGTGCATGGATGTTATCATGGCTAGATACAGACAAAATGCAGCTAGCCAGTTAGCATCACACATACAGCCTACACAAAGAAGCTTTATTTCTGCAACTTTTAGCTTTTGCTAATCTCTTTACTCATCAACAGGGTCATTCCGAAGATTCGGATCTCCCACGAGAAATATATTCTACGACGTTAACATAAGAGAGAAATCACATGTGTTAAGGACCAGGCAATTAACAAGAGCAGCCTAACTACCAGTCCAGCTCCACTATTCTGAAATCGACGTTTACTCAACCAAATTTTAAAATATTAGTTCGATCGATCGAACTGAAGAACATTTAAGAAGATAATGTGCCAATATGCATGTTTGGTCTAACACTACCATAGAAAAGTTATTCCCAAATAATTCAAAATCGTGATTCAAGATGGTTTCATCCATCGTATAAGAACAATGCGTCACGGATAATCATCTTTATCATTAACCATCTCAGATTATATTATATCCTCGATTAGCATCTCGGAACCGTCTGTAATGTAATGTTATCCAAGACATTTAATTTTATTAAACCGTCTGGAATTACATGTACATCCTAGACAGTTTCTTCTGCCTAAACTGTCTAGGATATCAATTACGACATCAATATTTTTTTATTTCTATTCTGTAACAGAAATTTCACAGATTTCATATTGACAGTACACATTCGTAGGAAATGGACAGATTTCATATTCACAGTACACATTCACATCCACAGATTTCATATTCAAACAGCGACATTCACATTTCACATCCACAA
Source organism: Stipa capillata (assembly GCA_019208055.1). Taxonomy (NCBI): domain Eukaryota; kingdom Viridiplantae; phylum Streptophyta; class Magnoliopsida; order Poales; family Poaceae; genus Stipa; species Stipa capillata. Next base: position 394,695 of record JAGXJF010000476.1, on the reverse strand, counting down.
ATCACAGTTAACAGAAAATATTCACAGTACTTGTTAAGTATGCATGCCTCCAGATCTGGAGTAGGAGTTCTATTGGTGTAGGAGCTCGGGGTGGCGCTGACAGCTAGGGCAGGTGGCGACTCCCGAAGGACCTCGAGGTGGCGTCGAGAGCTAGGGGTGGCGGCAACTCACAGAGAAGCTCGGGGTGGTGGCGACGGCGGACGTCAGGGGGAGGAGGACGTCGGTCTATATAGGGTTTAACAACCGTCTAGGATAGGTACAGATCCTAGTTGGTTCAAAATATGAGTCATCCAGGATAGGTACACATTCTAGTTGATTCAGGTTATGAACCCTAAACTCTAATATTATATTCGTTCTCGAATCTTGGCGAGATATACTCATCAAGATTCTAGGCTACAATGTTGTATTATATGTTATCTTGCCGAATCTTGCATAGAGATCATCTACGTATTAAGATTTGATTAAGCAAGAGCTAGCATTTTAATTTGGTCAAACACAAACAGAGGGAATGTGGCTCAAACGGTGCGCAAAGGCCAATTATGGCTTAGATGGTTAGATTATTGCAGAAGAGGCATTTCTTCCTTGGATATGACCAAGGTTAGATGTTCCAACCATGGAAGCTAGCTAGCTGGCTACTAGGGTTCCGGTTCTCCTGGCAACTGGCCGCCAATCAGGAACCAGTGGTGAGTAAACTTCAACCTTATCTTAATATCCTAGTAGTCTTTAAAATTAGTATTGCCAAATAATTTTGTTTGAAGTTCATTGTTTCTATATGTAGAAAGGAAAATTCTCCAGTACTGTTTCTTTATGACAAAGGATAAGATCATAATCAATTTTGAACCAGTAAAAAATTGTAGAAACTGGTGTGCTTTGTTATCGGGCCCACTTGTCAGTAGGTGTTCACATACCTCCTACATGTGGGATCTCTTTATTGGCAAAAGAATGTCTTTCATACCACAATGTGTTCTTTTGAATAGTTATCATATAGGGTTAAGACTTCAGTTTGCCCTCCTCTCGCGCCAGATCCCAACCATTCTCGAGAACAGTTTGGACGCTCTTTACTGCTCAAGATAACCAACGGTTACGCCGCCTAGCTCTGATACAGGCGTTCCAAGTACAGGCGCAACTCGTCATCGCCTTGCCGATTGGCCATGCCGCCGGTGGTTTCGTCGCTTACAGGACATGTATGTAATTTTTGTTTTCGCCAAGGTCCCTCCTGTACTATCTGAGGCGTAATAACTTTCACTATATAATCGAGATGCATGTGACCCCTTGTAGACCCGTATTACTTAGAAAAATTTCTAGGCTATTTTCCTTGGAAAATTGGGTGAGAGCGAAACACGCTAAGATCAAGCTATAGCTATGCAGAATTGCTAATGCACGATAGTCTAAAATTTCTTAAGTTCCAGTCAATTATTTTAGATTTAAATTTGTTTTTAAAACTAAAGAGAAAAGACGTACTAGGGGATAGTAAAAATCGACTAGAATATAAAATTGTTTCAATTACTCCCATAGCTGTGAATAGGAAGCTTCTCTTCTCACTAGAAAAAAAGTTCTTTTGTGGAATACGACAGGTAAGAGAGAGAACAAGTAACACACAATAAGGCCAGAGGGGCCATGTATGTACGCATGGTGTTATCTGATAACCTAATTTATTTGCCTCCTCGCTGCGCTGAGGAGCCGTTCAAGCTCTTGTGGTGTCTCCTGTGAACCCAAGAAAAACTGCCAGCTATGACCTGGCAGCAGGTAGCGTCCATTGATTGGATTTTTTGGATCCCTTTCCTTGTGATTCATGATCATGAATATTCCAGGGACTGCATCAGGTACGGCTTGCCGATCTGAATTAGAACAAGTCAATTATTGGATTACTGACTCTTGTGATCGTCCATCAGAAACAAGAAAAATAATTCTTGGCACCTACTCCTCTACATGTTCCCTCGTCGAACTTGGTGCAAGTGCCAACCATCAAATTATGAAACTCAATATTGTCAGGTAAATATTTCTATGTTTTAGAGAAAGACCAGAAATACTACGCCTACTTGAGCCTAGACTATGCTTGGAACGCGAGATTCTTTTTTGATATACGAGGGAATTGAACTACTTCCTATAAAAATATTGTAATTTTTTCTATAAATTCCCTGCATAAACATGCCCTAAATGCGATGAGTTGTACCGCAACACGCTAGATCCAGTAGTTCATCGTGTACATCAAGAGTGGAATACAATCCAATTGGAGACATGCTTGTGATGGAAGCTCCGATTAATGTGGTGACAATAATTGCTATACATGCATGCAACTTTGTCTCTCTAGTCTCTACCTTTTGTCCACCATGTGAATGAAGGAGAAGGAGAATCATCTGCACATATGCACTAGCAAGAAAGGGACCAACCATGGACAAATGAGATGCAACCCAGAGGTTGCCATCACCGCAAAGGAGGCATCAGAACCCAATTCAGCCATGCATGCATGCAATTGGCAGCATATTTTAGCTGATCATGCATGGGGAATCTAATCTGATCCAATCCAGCACTAATGAAAATGCTGTGTCCTTGATGGTACCTAGCTTTCTCCTTGCATCTTCCTCCTCTGCCTTTTGGGTGGTGGGATGGGAGAGATTCCTCAGCCAGTGCATGGACATATCCAAAGTGATTTGAAAGTGCTCGGTTATCTCTCTCCTCTTTGCTTACCTTACAATCCACCACTTGGAAAAGGTGGCAGAAGACCACATCATATGTTGCCCTGGATTCTCTCTCTCTCCCCCTCTATCTATCTCTCTAGGTTGGAGGGGACACCTAAAATGCACATAGGGTCAATGTTGAATTTCTGTTGTTGCAAAACCAGCATCGATATGGGCTAATCTTAACGACAGGCATCGGTTGTCCCGCAGCGATTAGAGCTAGATGCAATCAAGAGAGAGAATCGACACCGATATTTGTTAACAGGGTTCAACCGAAGCCTACATCTCCGGAGCCGTTGCTAGGCTCACCTCCCCCTTTATTTCTGGATTATCCCTGTCGACATCCCGCGCTCCAAGGGCCGGCCGGTCTGACCATCCTCTGTGGGATGACTCCGACAGATCCGAATTTACTTGTGGTTACAATCAGCGGTACCCCATTTTTATAGGAGCCCGGGTTGCGGACGTTTCCAACTCAACCTCTACTAACCCTATCTGCTAGTTAAACTCCAATTCGACTTGGTAACCTACCTGTACACATATTAGACACTTTTCAACAATCTCCATCTTGCAGTTGAATAGAATAAGACACGAGCAATTCCATTTATTGCATGAATCATTCAAACGTAGAACCTTGTTCAAACATGCATTAATTCATTATCTAAAAAAACCATGCATTAGTTGGACCTTTCTTGAGGCACATCACTATGCCGAAATTTTCTTACTTATAGATGGCACATAGTACAGATGATCAAGTAGCTAGGCAACAAATTCTCGATTCATTGTCAATGTCCACACCGATATGCCTAGAGTTTGGATAAGGGAGAGCAGGTCTCTCTCTCTCTCTCTCTCTCTCTCTCTCTCCTCCCGGGTGTGATGACTGGTGAGACGGGGAGATTATGTAGTGATCGAGATGCATGAGATGAGATCTAGCTGTCGAATCCTCCTCAATCATATGCCAAACCTATCCAGCAAATAAAATATCACCAGCGTTGTTGGGGATTTCCAATTCTTGCTAATTGCTTTTGTTAGTGGAGAAAACGAATCAAGCTATCTGCTCTGCTTGGTGGGCAAGGTCAAGATACGGAAGAAATGAACGGCTCCTGATGTCTGCCTGCCTTTTCCATCGCTTTAGACAGCCAATATTCTCGATCCCTTGCTGATGAGACGAGGATTAGCTAGTGAAATAAACCGGGATCTCCCTCACACACAAACAAAGAAATAAAAGGAGAAGATGAAATGGGATGTAGTTCTTCAATCATCAATCATGTCAAACCTATCAAGCAAATAATATATAATCGTGCTTCGAACGCAGGAATTTCATAAGAGACCATTCAATTCATTCTCACATGATTGAAGGAAAATCTCTAAGTAGGCTCGTGACCTGTTCTGTGTTAGTGTTGGTTTCCAATTGTTCATGTGTTATTAGTAGAAAAATTAATCGCGCTCTCTTCTCGATTTATTTGGCAATGAACAGCTCTCGATGCTTGCTAACCTTTTCCTTCTATCGGGAGGAGTCTCACATCCTTTGGCCTTCATCCCTGATCTCCTTCCGAAACAACAACAAAAAGAAAAAGAAAAGCAGGCAAAAGAGCATCATGTTTAACTTTTTTACTTTATCATGGCGTAGCACGGAAGAACTATCCGCAACATAACGTAGCTATCTACGCCCCTCGTTCTCGTACCTGGCCTGTCTTTCCTTGTTTGCAGTGAAAACCAGCTCGCGGAGAAGAAGAAAAAGAGTGAGAAAAGAAAGAGACCAAGAGAATTGCAGCCACAGGATGTAATAGGGAGAGGAAGGAAAGGAAATGGACAACCGGAGAAGAGGGGTTCCTGCATTTCTTTTCTTAAAGCGCTGCATGGGATGCGGCGAGGCGAACAGATTCGAGCCGATTAGCAGCTCTCCAAAAGCAGAGGACGCGAGCGTTTGCCGCATCACGCTTCCACTTCTCCCGACCGACAGCGAAACGGCGTCGCTTCTCTTCTACCCCCAACGGAACGGAATCTCTCGCGTGGCGCCACGGCCTGCTTAGTTTGTCCTCTTGCCACCACATGTGTCTCCTTTGTTTTGAGGTCTGCTCCCATTAATCTACCCTTCTTCTTCTTCTATCCTATTCTTTCTTTGATGTGCACTACTGTTGTTTCCTCGATCCCTACGTATGGTGTTAGCATGTATATGGATCTTGAATTGTCCAACTATATGATTTAGCAGAACTGTCTAAATTCTCACTAAAGGGATCAATAGAAGTTTTTAAAGAAGATCAGTACAGTTTTAAACCAAACACGGACGGTTTGATAATAATTGTCGAGCACGCTGTGTACACTACTCCGCTAACTAAACCGCTTGATGGTTGATATGTACGTGCAACTTAATTAGTTCCTGAGAAAGGCTACCTAGAAACTCTCCTACGTAAATTATACTATACGATTTTTGTTTCCTTGGACCAAGTAGCTAGCCCCGATGTGATGGAAACTATATAGGAGCATTAATTAAATAGGTTTGCTGGTGTGATTGCATATTAAGAAATCACTATATTTGCAGTCCATGAGATGCGAGAGATCGGCAGCCACGTCAATTAATTAACCCCCCTCGTTAAACGCGTGCAACAACGTAAGCATCTGGATTCTTGACTTGTAAGGTCAGAGTTTATACGTTTGAGTTTAGCACGGTACAGTACCAAGCCGCTAGTTCTTTCCTTAATTAACTGGTACAGTGTCCCACGTAATTATGAAGAATATTTTTTATTATCTTTAATACTTTAGACTTATAAGTAACGTCAGACCAGTACGGGAAATAAAAATTTAGATGGTGAATTGGCCGGTCAGTCATTATACTTAATCGGTAGTTTGTTTGTATGTGATATTAGACCATGTGAAATTAAAGTTCATATCACGATTAGCTGATCATTTCTATATATGATAGTAGATCAGTACGTGGAGCTAAGGCTCATACATGTACATGTGTGTGAAAGACGCATATTTCACTTATGCCATACACACGTGCAAGCTCATAATCCGTTTACTTATGTTAGGTCGAATGTAAATTTTATAGTTTTAAAGAAATTGTAGGGACTCTCCTTGAAATTTTTCCAATGAAAGCCTTAGGTCATGCCAATTACTCTAATTAGAAGGATCAAGAACGATCAATGTACCATGCTCCTGTGGGAGTATCCACACTACATAGCCTACGTTTAAGTGAACTCCAGTGCACTTTGCCCCAGCCTATAGAAGTGCACTTTTTTAACAGAGAGTAGCGCCATCGGACTAAGCAAAGAGATGCAGCTCAAAAATCTCTTTGGAAACCGAAAATCGCACAAGTGCCATTCAGCCCGTATCACTGTAAACTGCAGTCTCGGTCCACACACCATTGCCATGTAGATGATCCATTTTCAATTAATTTATATTCATCTTTTAACGGTTCTATTTCAGAGCTATCTCACCACCTCTTGCTTGCGATACGCAGCCTCGTGACGAGATCGTACCATCAGTTACTTTCCTTTATGCTCCGTGGCATAAAAATGAGAACATAAATTCAGCTTCTATGGACATATATCATGTTAAAAAAGAACAGTCTAGCTCTAAATCAACTGGTTTTTCATCAAAATCACTTGATTTTCCGGACAACTAGATAATACATTGAATGGTCATCCTTGTTGTTTCTCACTGTTCGTCGACCCTGCCCCGGCCATGCGCGTCGCCACCGTCCAAAGACCATCATGTGTCCACCACCGCCCGACCTCTAAATAACCCCAGGGAAATTTATGAATCCAAAATCCCTCTAACTCACGAATATCGCTACCGCCGCCTACGAAGACAATGATAGAGATGAAAGTGGAGGCGTTGGCTCCTAGGTAAGTGAAATTCAGTTAACTTTTTCAAATTTATCAGTCGACTAATAGCAAATCCGCATAATAGTATTATTTAGATTTATACCGAAAGATAATAATATTTACTCTAATCAGATCTTCCTCTAAAAAATTATGACACATATATATGTAGTCGTGCGTGGAAGTAACATGGATGTAGCACATAGCTTCGGCCGGTGCCGACAATGCATGAATTTTGAAGCGTGCCCAATGAAATTTGACGGAAATGTTACAAATATTTTTTATGAATCCTATAAAGTAGTTCTTTGCATGATCATCTGTGGAAATTTTTAGCTGAATGTTGTATAGAAATTCCACCGAAATGACAAATTATTTTCCTAGATCCACTCAAGCTTTGTTAGGTTAGTCTCTCTTTGCAAGTATTGTTAGGTTAGTTTGGTGATTTTATTTTACCGGAGAAAACTTTCCTCAGCGATTACAAAACTTTGACCCTGATCGTTGACCAATTAACAATTCCTTTAACTAACTTCGTTCGACTCGTACGCCGATGCAAGCATCGTCTCGTAAGTTCTACATATGAACATGAAAATGGGCATGTACTTTCTCTGTACAAATGTGTACTCCTATATGACTAGAAATACATTTAATAAAGCCAAGATATCTTATCTCATCGTACAAGGGATCACTCATTTTATTTGCAACAAACTAGCTAGTGGCGTGGTGTGGTCATCACTTGCGTACGTACGTAAGCATAGCCGTGTATATAGCCTAGAGCCTATCTAAAAGATTTGGCGTGTATTGGCATATATGCATGTATGCGTTGCATTTCATTGCATAGGCACGAAATTCCAAAAGATAGGTGTGATGATATATCAGGTATGCATCAATTTATAGATAAACATGTTTCGCGTTCAAACAGATTTTCGACATCTAGCTATGTGCGTATATATAAAACAGCTATATATGACTATCGCTATAAACATGCTTATCATAGATGGGTAAAAAATGTATCACAAACGTTTTTTTCATCTATCTATACCATAATATCTATGATGTGAGTTTATCATTATAGACGGATAAAGTTAATCCATCTGTGATTACACTTTAGGGTTTTAAAAAAGGGCAGCGGTGTCCCTCGCCTGCGGCCATCTATGGCTTGGGTGCTAAACTCTCCACTGGATCTAGCGCAGACGACGATAGTGGTGGTAACGGCGGTGGCCTCTCCATCAGATCCGATGCGGGTGGCGACCTTTCTACTGGATCTGTAGGTGCAAACCCTCAGCTATTAGTTGTAGGTTCTATTAATTCTAAGTTTCTAACCCCTTTAGCTTAAGCTTGAAAATTGTTGAGTTTGGTGAATGTCCATGCCGATAGGGAAATTTTGTCTACCCGTGCGGAAAATGAAATGATCTGTGCGAGCGAGTTGATTGGTCCAGGACTGGGTACCCTAACGATCTGGTACTGGTTTTTGACTTTTAGCAGTGTTTTGCCATGCATGTCAAATTAAGAGAGAAAACTAAAACGTGGCGAAGCTTCCACGAGTCTATATGTGCATGTAGCCTGAACGGCCGGACCTATACAAGCTACTTTCTAGCTAGCTACACCAGATGGTACAATAAGATGGAGTTGTGAAGTTGCTGTCTTATCAACACAGTAGTAGAACAGGTACGTGGCGAGCCGAACGCGCGTACCTGTCCACTGAAAATTAACCCAAAATTACCACTCTTTTTCCTTGCACAAATCACAAGAACGCCATGGAATAGAATCTTCCCGCTAAAATCTTCTCGTACCTGCCCCTCGAATAGGTCCGAAAAGGCATCTCATAAAATAATGGGCCGCGCATAGAGAATATCTCCATATTAATTCCACTCTTTCTCTCTCTCTCTCTATATCTCTAGCCTCTCTTTCTTTTTCAAGAAAAAATAAGAGAGAAATTTGGTATTGGATTCAAGCAAAAGGCATCAGAATCTGAATCACCAGCCGTCCAGAAACCACATGGCATATCCCCCAAGAATCCATGTTTATTTTTATTTTATTTAGCTTGTGTGGGATGCATGAACACCAACACTACCATAGAAATGATCTTTATAGACTCTTTATCTCAGCCGATTTTGGTAAAATAAACTATGTTAGAACTATCTCAGTCGGTTATAAACATCTCAGTCAGTTCAAATAAACCGACTAGACTAGTTACCTATCGCAGTCGGTTTTAGAAAAAAATAGACTGAAAAAATATCTCAATCGGTTTAAAAATTGAACCGACTGAGATGTACTGAGATATCTCAGTTGGTTTTATATTAAAACCGACTGGATTGTTCAACCCAGCCCAAAAATACCTAACCCTAACCCAGGGCATCTCGTGCCGACCCTTATCTCTTCTTCTCCCTCATCCGCCGCCGCTCCTCTTTAATCCAAAATCTCTTGCTGCTTTCTCCCCCTCAATCGCTCATCTCTCCCTCTCCATCCACGCCGCTCCACGCAGCAGCCGCGCTACTCTCCGGCCCGGCGCTGCTCCTCCACGACGCTTGCGTGGCGGGCCTCGCGTCGCCGCACCAGCTCCGGTGCCACGCGCTCGACCTTTGCTCCACGGTGGCACTGGACCGCCTCCCCACCTCCACGGACCACCAGCACCACAACGGCGACGGCTTCCACGCAGCGGCGCCGCCGCTCTCCAATGCGCTCTCTACTGCGCTGAAGCAGGCCTACGTGCACCATCGTCGCATCAGCAACAGCAGCGGCAGCGTCGAGGGACATGCTGCTCGACACGGTGCGAGCCACGGTGGCCGAGATGGCGCGCATCCTGGAGCAGTCCGGTGTCCCTCAGCTCACCCTGGCCCCACTCCCGATCTGTCGCGCGCCGCACTCACCCTCCCCTCGGCCCGCCCCTCCCTCCCCTTGCGCGGTGCCACCACCGAGGAAGGAGCGTGTGCCGCCGCCGATGGAGGAGCCGTGCGCTGCCGACAAGGACGGAGGAGCCGTATGCTATATGCTGTGTGCTATCTGCTCGCTGCCGCTATGTGCTGTGTGCTCAGCCGCTCACTTGCTCCTACAAGTTGTCTAGATCTGCCGCGCGCGACGTCATGATCCCCTTGGACGACGCCGCCCCATTGCTCAATAGCTCCAAGGAGGCGGCGAAGTAACTTCTGATGCGGCGGAGGAGAGGAGTGGCGAGGAGGAGCAACGACTGATGAGCAGTGAGCAGCGAAGCGAGGAGAGCAGTGAGTGATTCTTTTTAAATTTATTACTGAGCATCACAGCCGGTTCCCTACGTTCAACCAGCTGAGATTCTAATTTTTCAGAGTCGGTTCCATATGTTCAACCGGCTGAGTTTGTAAATTTTTAGAGTCGATTCAAAAAATATTATTAGCATCTTTTGCTTAGAGTCGGATTAAAAACCGGCTTAGATAGCTATTTTTAACCGGCTAAGAAGGACATCTTTATGGTAGTGCAAGTATTGGGACGACAGTTGGGTTCCTTTTTCTTTCTCCCTGTTTTTCTTCCCTGAGTTGGTTTTTATCCACTCTTTTCTTCCTTTTCAAAGTGCTATAAGATGCTTCAGCAAATATAAAGAGTGTACCTACTTTTAATTTTTATTATTATTGGTTAAACCTTTAGTTTACACATTGGATCGAGTGTCCTATAGAGGAAAACATAGTGTATTTTGCTTTAGGAAGCAATAGCAGGAATTACTAGTGGCGATGACACCATAGCACATAGCTATTCCATAGATGGACCAGATTTGGTGGTGTTTTCCTATAAAATGATATCTTGTAGCTGGATATTCCAAACCCCATGTATATGCCTTTTTGAAATGATGTCACCACCCTTATCTTCCAAGGGGCATGCATCCCTAAATATCAACCATGCTATGGTGCTTGTGATTGAATTTTCTTTAATTACAAAGTTGTCATGCATGGTGTTGATTTTACAGAAACGATGAGTGTATTCTACTAGGTGCGCGATCGATACACTTTTCGTGACTGCTATACGAGTGATACACTTTTCGATACGATCATGTGATTTTTTTTCTTGCAATGGATGTTGTGCTTTTAGTTGCCAATGTTGTAGCATTGGCTGTTGAAAGCTTCACGTAATTCATACTCCCTCTGTCCAAAAATATAAGACATATTTTGATTCGTTAAGACAAATCTTTGACCAATAATTATTCTATTAATATGCAGTTCATATGATACAAAATCATAATCATAAGAAAGTACTTTTGAAGAGGAATCTAATGATATCAATTTTATGTCACATAAGTCTCTTATGAATAAAGTAATTGTTGGTCAAAATCTTGTCTTAACCAATTGAAATACGCCTTATATTCCTGAACAGAGGGAGTATATGCTAGAGGGTACAAATCCCGGTAGATGGTCAAATAGTGCACCACAGTATAGTGTTCAGTGGATGAATTTCGTGGGGACCAACCAAACGAGCAGGCAACGCTCGAGTGCCATCACTTTGTATCACATTTCTTGTACGTTGAAGCCAAGATGTTTGGTGCCATGAGTTGCAAAAGATGCATAGCAACAACTAGACAACGCAACCATTTTTTTTTCAGAACAAAGCGGGAGCGCCACGATACCATTAAAATAGAGAACGTATTATTTACGAAGAATTAAGAAGGCCCCATGGAGGCTAAGGAGAAAACTGAAAATTACATCCCGCCACATGTGAGAGTCCCCTTTTTTTGATCTATATCTTCCTTTGTGAAACTGGATACCTCGAGTACCTCCAAATGTTCATTTCTGAAAATCTTTCGATTCCTTTCCTTCCACACATTCCACAGCACGTATAATAGGACGCCTCCAAATTCATTCTTTTTCCTTTTATCCAAAGCCTTGGTGTTGGCCTCCCACCATTCATCTAGGGTGGTCTGCTGGAAATTTGGGTTAGTGGTGATCCCCGCCCAAGAGGAGACGATCCCCCAGACACCTCTTGTGAAAAAACATTCTCTTGCAAGGTGTCTATATGTTTCAAACTCGGAGTTACAGAGTGCGCATGTGTTGTCATGTGGCCAGCCCCTTGCCGCTAGTCTGTCAGCCGTGAGCGCCTTACCATGGAGTATTAGCCATGCAAAGATTTTACATTTTGGTTTTGCCACCACATTCTAAAGCTTGGTGGCTGAAAAGGGTCTTATCGATCCCTCAAACTAGAATATGTAAGCTGATGCCGTGAAAAAAACCCCTATCAACCAATTTTTACCTTAGGTGTTTAGAAAAATGTGCACAACACACGGTTATAAGTTACCAAAAAAAACATAAAATGAGCTAGAAAATGTGACAAGAACAAAAAGATGAATGAGAAATCAAAACAGGGAAACTCAACCCCAAACTGGTTATAAGAGAGAACAACGGTGATATGTTGTTATGGTACTAGCGTTATATGCCGACGGTAAAATCTGAACCCTTAGATCTCATGAATATCCGAACAACTTGTATATTTGGCGAATACAAATCCAGAATATAATAATAGTTAATTATTTAATTTGCAATATATATAGTAGATCGCCCCTCCTTACCGTATCCAGCTAATACATCTCTTACTTATCTATTGCCACTTGCTATTAATCTGATACAAGATATCTATATGTTCAACCACTTTCGATCAAACCTTTTTCTAAAAGAGCCTCAGGACAACTCAAGATGTTTTCTTTTATAGAATAACAATAGGTCTATTCTACTAGGTATGCTATTAATATGCTTTCATCCCAAAACGTGTGATACATTTTTCGTGACGAGACAACAAACTTGCAATGGAGGTTGTACTTTTACATAGATTTGCAGTCATGTTTGTTGAAAATTTCACGCAGGTCATACATATTAGATGGTACAAAATCACATTAGACGGCTCAAGAGTGCACTACAATGGTGTTCAATGGTGAATTTTGGGATGACTAAACCAAACATGTGCATGGGCATTGGAGTCTAGACTCTGAAGAACACTTCGTGGCACATTTCTTTTGTGATAAGAGGGTGCTTGGTGCTACAAGTTGCAAAACATCCATAACCACAAATAAACAATGCAACCAATGCGTACCACACACAGTTTTGGGTTAGTAAACATAAATTGACGTAGAAAATGCGACAAAAAGAAAAGGTAAATGAGAAATCCAAAGAACTCCAAAACGAAAACGGTGGCAAGGAAAATGAAAACGGCAGCGTGCCGCCGGGAGACAATCAATACATGCCGAAAATAAAATTTCTGCGCCAGGTGTGCATGCATATCTGAACAACTAATATCTTCGACGAAAATAAATCCAAAATACAACAAAAGTAAAGTTATAGCAATTTATATATGCATCTGTATCCAAACAAGTAATTAATATCCCGAGCCGAAATATGGCAACGATCAATTGATCATAATTAATTGGTAATCTATACACGGATCACCCCTGCTTATCGTATCCGGCCGATCTATCTCATACATATATCTATCCGTGCTTGCAATTAATTTGATCTAAAGTCTCAGTATATTCAATCACTTTCACCACACAATTTCTGCTAGAATTCCCTCGAGATTTTTTTTTAATTTTCTCCCTCGGACCCCAAATATACAGAACTTAGATATATCTTCTCAGTATCTATGTATAAAAACGCATTTTCAATTTGTTGACATACAACATTCCAAAAAAATAATAATGTTGACACACTCAAGTCCAGGGGCCTTGGCACAAATTAATGATCTGCTGTAGGTGACGTGAAAAAATCGTCCTCGTCTCATCCTCGCACAACCTCGAGATTCTCTTCCTCCATTTCTTCTTCCCTCTATATATACACCTCCCATTCACATCCATCTCATAGCTTTCTCTTGTTATTACAAGCCAGTAAAAGATTTCGTTCGGATAGTTCTGGTGTATGCCTGATGGGTCTGGATGTTGGGGAGATCGGCATGGGCGCGGATTTGAGCCTGGATTTTGAAGATGTTCGCAGCCAAGAGCCTAGGGCGGGTCAGGGACGTGCCGGCGTCCGCCATGGACGACTGCATCCGGCGGCTGGAGGAGGAGAAGGGAAAGATCGAGATGTTCCGGCGCGAGCTCCCGCTCTGCGCGCGCCTCCTCGCCGACGGTGAGAACAAACAAAAGCCTCTTCCTTTGCTAGATATTGGAGTATCTCTCTGTTTTTCTCTTTGTTGGTGCGTTTTTTCTTCTTTTTGGGGGGCGTTTCTTGATGTTTTCTGGTGGTCTCTGTGCAGTGATTGATGTGATGAGAAGGAGGTGGAGGAGAAGAAGAGAGGGAGGAGGTCGGGAGGAGGAGGAGGACGCCGGCGCCGGCGACAAGAGCAACTGGATGAGCACCGCGCAGCTCTGGACCGGCGATTCCGGCCGATGCGAGGCTGATTCCGAGGTAGGATCGGTGATTCACTGGCGCGCATGCTTGTTTGGTTTCGATGAAGCATTTATGATGGGATATGGCGTTGCTGGGATCATTAAATTGTGCGATTTTATTGTGCTTGGGGGTCTAAAAATTGGAGCTTTTTACGATTGCAGAAGCGAGATGAAGGGAGGAGCTCGTCGGAGGCGAAGTCCCACGGCGGCGGCGGCGCGTTCGTGCCATTCAAGGCCGTGGGCTCCGGCGCGCCGGCGTTCGCGCCGCCGAGCTTGAGGAAGGACGACAAGGCTTACGACGCGCGGATGCCGGATCTGCCGTTCCTGTCGCCGGCACCGATCAGGACCTCTCCGGCTGCTGCCGGCGCCGCCGACGAAAGCCGCCGTCAGCTCGTGGGATTTGCACAAGAAGCAGCGAGGGCTGCGGCCGCCTTGGCACCGGCTGCCCCTCCGCTTAGCCTCCAGCCTGAGTCACAGCAGACAGCACAGCAGCTGCAGCAGGCGAGGAAGGCGCGGCGGTGCTGGTCGCCAGAGCTGCACCGCCAGTTCGTCACCGCCCTGCACCAACTCGGTGGCCCCCAAGGTGAGAGGTTTCTCTTCAGATAAATCACACAATTACCTGTCATTTCCAGAGCTAAGAACACCTACTACATATAGTACTAATTAATAATTTCATAGAGGCATAAGCATCAAATTGCTCATATTATTGTTTCTCTTGGCATGATTGCAGTTGCCACTCCAAAGCAAATCAGGGATCTGATGAAGGTGGATGGACTGACAAATGACGAAGTGAAGAGCCATCTTCAGGTGAGCAATTGGCCACTCTCAACACAAACTTTCATCCATCCCAAGAACACTCTCATGATGAAATTTAGAGTAATCTTATTGTTGTAACGATACTGATATCGATTCTGTGATTCCGATTTTTCAGAAGTACCGTCTGCACAACCGAAGGGCGCCAGGATCTCCCGCCGTGAACCGGCCTATCGTGCTCATGGGAGGGCTCTGGATCACTCAGGAGCAAAGCAGCTCCCAGTCAGGAGGATCTCCCCCGGGACCCCTCCAATTCTCAAACTCAGGCGTGGCCGTCTCATCGGCAGCGACGGCCAGCTGCGAGGAGGAAGACGGCAGGTCCGAGAGTTATGACTGGAAATGATCGACGGGCTGCATTAGTGTTTGCTCAGAGTTTAGGTTGATTGCGCAGCGATGACAGTGGTGTCTTCAAGGAGTCATGAGAGGGGATTGTAGTATAGTTGTTTGTTTTGTTGTATACAGGGGGATCGAGCCTTGAGTGCTTGAGATGAAACTCTGGTTGTTGTTATATACATCGGAAAGAGGTTATACTAGTTACAGTTTTGCGGAAATGTTAATCGAAAAGTTTCGGGCAGAGCTACAATTTTCGCCCTGAGAATTTACCCATATTCAGTGTCGATCTTTTCTTGATGAATAATCTCCCATTTCAGTCGAGTGGAATACAGCTTTTTCAAGGCTTGCTGCTGTTCTTGGTTGATTCGACTGAAAGCCTGTTGCTGGAAGCCTGCAAGTAGATTCTGAATTTTTGATGCTGCTTGTGGTTTTTTCCAGTAAAGGTGCATGTTTCTGGTTACTGATGGCCATGAGCATTCCAGCAGCATCAAGATCCATTCAAAGATTGGAGAAAAAATCTTATTCCAGCATTAAAGAAAAGCTTTGGATTCTCATCCTTTTCTGTTGGAACTTGAGGTGGTCCTGAACCCTGACCATAATGTACTCCCTCTGTCCACAAATGTAAGACGTGTACGAAATTTAAGGTCCAACTTTGACCAACAGTTGAGCCAATAATATTGAATTATATAATACAAAAGCGATACCATTTAAAAATATGTTTGAATATGGATCCAACGGTACCACTACTATGTCATATAAGTCAATAGTATTAGTTTAATCATTGGTCAAAGTTAGACCTTAAATTCCGCGCACGTCTCACATTTGTGGACGGAAGAAGTACCTGCTTGGACACATCAGAACTTCACTTGATCCTACCTGTCAAGCAAAGCATGTGTTTCACCTGATCAAATATGTAGGCTCTGATATCTTCAGATACCAATAATCTAAGCTGGTGCCTGAAAACAAGGCTCTGCATGCACAGGATGGCAGGACTGCACACAAAGAATCTCCTAAACCTCCTCTGTATACATGCAGCACTGCATCTTCTTTGACTCTGATTCTTTCTCATCTGCAAATGTGCATTCTTGGTATGCAAGTATAGGCTTGATTTCTTGCTACATCCCTGCGAGTTGGTTGTCACTTGTCACATCACGTTCTCAGTCCTATCTTCATCTCCTTCTGCATGCATGCCTGGCTTGGTTTTCGTATTAATAGTAACTTTTTGCTGCATCCTTATCATCGTTGGGAGTCAGACAAATGCTACCTGATTACTGGTTCTGTCTATACTTATCCGGGAACTACTAGTATATTGTGAAGCATGATTAGTGTGCTACTTTGAAATTTGAACATGCTGCAGCCTTGGCTTGGCCATACATGCATGCGCTCACCTGCAGTTGCAGTATTTATTTATCCAGATTTTGGTTTGCACTGCTATTGTATAATTCTTTCTGTTCTATCATGAGCAGCAAAAGTTTGACGTTGATCAATCTTAACGCGTATCGCTTGAACGAGGAGCTGAGATCGTAAAATCAGTTTCAGATAGAGAGGATTGGTACCAGTTTCGGTCAAAGATGTTTTGTCGTGAAATTCATGTAATCCAATCGGGTCGTGTGAAATAAGCACAAGGACAGAACACGATGAGGTAGGAGTCGGAGGTCACAGATCGATCGATCGGTCGCTGCTAGATCCTGAACTTGGAATCGTTCTTGGATGCTGTGATGAACATGGGATCGTTGCTGGATGTGCGGATGAATATTCCTCCATCTTTCCCTGTCTGTCGTCACCCTTTGCAGACTGGAGACAGCCCAAATGTATAATCTTGTTCTTTTGGTTAGAATCAGGTATATTCTTCTCTGCCTTTTTTTTCTGCGAGGAAATCAGGTATATTCTTGCTGCTGCTGACTCAGGAATTGAGTGGTTGTTCTTCTGAAAGGATCAATGTTTTTCTTTTCTTTGTTTTCTGAAACAAGATAAAAGTTCTGACTATTTCATTGATATAGCAGGAGCATAAAAAAGAAAAAGCACAGAAGGTAGGCCGCGTCGCCCACCGGCAACACCACAAGCCTCCCCGAGCATGCCCTTGTTTTTGTTAGATTCAGAGTTTCAGACCACCTGCATCTATTTCTGAATTCTCATCATCTCAGAATCAACCACAGTGATTATATATCATGGGACAATTTCAAAGTAGTTTAAATCGACATAAATTTAACATTATCCCAACTTCAAATCGACATAAATGTCACGTTCTGGTCCTTCTTTTTTAGTGTAGTCACATTCTGGTTCATGCTCGTGTTAAAATTCAGAAGTCATTCGGCTGGCATATAGGAGAGCGGGCCGAGCCGAGACAAAACCCACCAATCATCTGGGCCGGACGGTCGCAAATGGGCGTTTTCAGCAAGTAAGGCGCTCAAATTTGCTTTTGATGAAAAAGAAAAGGAAAGCAGATGAACAAGAAGACGACTCCATTTGAGGAGCAGCATGAGGAGACTGAACCTGTCTGTGATGGTGTTTGGACAGGCTCCACGGAATGAAATTGATGCACAGGTTTAGTCAAGAGTGTTCAGAACATACTACTAGACGCGTCCCTAGCATGAAGCAATGACTATGATACAGAGACATGCGTGGTAATCATCATCGTGCTTAATTTAACCAAATACGATCGTTAGTCGTTACGTACCACTGAGCAGCAGTAACAAAGATGGCATCACATAATCATTCAGATGCGAAGTGTGAACTAGTAGGAGCTGGAGCCTGACGATGCCGGCAGCGGATGCCTCGGATTCCGCGTACGCACCAGCAGCTGTCGGTGCCCCGAGGCCACACACAAAAATGATTTCTCCGATGCTACTAGTAGCCCGGATACTCGCATTGTGTCTTGGATGTGATGGTATTTGCTTCTTGGAGCTTAATTTCGTTTCGCTTCCCCTCCACATGCGTACGTATTCCAGTTCCAGGGATCGATTGATCATGCAGCAAGTTATTTACTAGTCCTGCTACTCAATGTTGAACTTGGAGCAAAAATTAGGGCAATTAAGGTGTTGGAGCCATTATGAAGCCCAATCACTAAACTAATCTAAATATCACAACTAATCAATGAGTTTGCACGGGCAAAGCGGGAGAAACTCCCCCCGCTACTGCTATACTGTAATCTACAGTGCAGGTGTAGCTAGCAACCGATTTACAACAGAAAACAGACCGATTCATGTGAAATTTTTCTGCGCTCCGATGAGACTATATATTTTGCAATGCATCGTTTGCCCCTGATACAGAGATGGAATGTTACTCAGGAGTCATGGCACCCCCTATGTCTTCCAAGAAAGAGAGAGCAGAAAAGAGAAGGCCTTGAGAGGAATCTACACCTCAATTTGCTCATGTATGAGCGGCATAAATCACGCGCGTGTTTTCCGAAAGCCGGACGGCATTCGCCAAGGAAAAAGGGCGCCAAAAAGCATCAGGTGAGGTGGTTTTTAATAATGCATTGGTAGGGTATGTGTACTACGTCAGACGCAGCAGCGACCACATCCGTATGCATCGTCATTTTGGTCAAATGGTAATTATTTTTGCCCTGCATCATTGTGTACCCCAATACTGGCATATTAATAGTATAAGAGCATGTCATCTCAAAAAATCAAAAAAAAATCAAGAGCATGTTTAGCTGATTACTTTTCCTGACTTTACCCTACGTTTTTTTTTGCCAAACCGTGGCAATACAAACTTTGTGACGACGACATCAGCACCACGTTTACGTAAATAGTTTGGAATACGAGTGTATGACAAAAAGGATAGTACGATATGCGTGTGGTGCCACAGCTAGCTAGGGCAACGATCCAGTCCAGGTCCAGGGGCATAGAAGATCAAATTTTGCCCAACTTAAATTGGGACTGGTTTGACTGTCAATTTCGAACACCATCAGAGCTACTGGACTGCCTCCACGTAGTCAGTCTGATACTCTGATGCACAGTTATCCATCACCTTGATCGTCTAGACAAACCAGGAGGATCGAGTACTAAATAAACAGGAGTACTATACTCCAATTGTTAGTCATAGACTGTACATGTGGCCATGTGCCGTGTGCAGCTTAATTATCTCTCTCCTCTCACCAACGAGGAAACATTCCATGTATCTCATGTCAGTAAAACATATTCAGACTATAAAATACAAGTATGGGCATACTCTCTCCGAAAGAATGTTTGGATTCATGGCCTTCTTGTATTAAAGTTGACACCTTTAAAATATTTCACTATTTTCTTTAGGGAAAAAGGCTCTAGGAGTTCTTTTTAGAAGAAACATGTCTACAAGTTTAATCATGCAATCTTTCGTATAGAGTTCTTTCATTCTAAAAAATACAATTTTTCGTTGCGCATATAGAGTACGTGTTAGGCCCATCAAAAGAAACTCTGTCAGTGGCTCCCTTTTCTTTTCCTGCTGGGGTGGTTGTCTTGCAAGTTAAGGCTCCTCCTTAGACAGAAGTTCATTATTGTGCATAGAGATATCTAGCACACCATCTAGAAGAGAACTTCCTTCCCGCTAAAGACAAAAGGAAAGGAAAGATTAAAACGAATAAAATAGAGGAAGGAAATTAATTAATTAAAACGTTGGTCTGTACTTTGAACTGCCAAGCAGTTGCACTAACCCTGTTTATTTGGACTCACAACGTTTCTAAAAAGTTGGAATTAACTGTACATGCAATGCATGTTCCTAGGATGAGGAAGAAGCAAGTAGCTAGATTTTAAAGATTAACCACTGCATAGAAAGAAAGGAAGAAAGAACCGTTCCACGGACGACACAACGAAGTAATCCAGCAGCCTCTTGCATTCTTCTCTACGGATGGAGTTGTCCGATATGAGGAGTAATCTCTCTGTGATCTCTCTCTTGGTTTGTACCACTGCCAACGCACGTGGCTGGCTGGAATTTCCTCGCAGTATTCGTTTTTGAGGGAATAAAATTCTATGGAGACGGGGTGCAAACCCACGGGTGTGCAGCCCCGCTCCGATGGTAGACGCGTGGAGATCGAACGGGCGAGATGCCAAACGCCAAGGGGTCTGGCGTTTGCCCCCCAAGCGTCGCCCTCCCCCAAGTGCGACGCACTGAACGCCACGTCCGCCGGCGTTTGCGCGGCTAACAAAACGCCAAGGGGTCTGGCGTTTGCCCCCCAACGCCACGTCCGCCGACGTTTGCGAGGCTAACAAAACGCCAAGGGATCTGGCGTTTGGGCAAACGCCAGATCCCTTGGCGTTTTGTTAGCCGCGCAAACACCGGCGGACGTGGGCAAACGCCAGACCCCTTGGCGTTTGGCGTCTCGCCCGTTCGATCTCCACGCGTCTACCATCGAGCCGGGGCTGCACACCCGCGGGTTTGCACCCCGTCTCCATAGAATTTTTTTCGTTCTTGAGATCTTCTCGTCCAAATGCTGTTACCTGCAATTGCAAGTTCCAAAGACAACTAGTTAGGAATTTTTCGAAATTTGTAAGATGGAATGAATTTTGAACTTTAAATTCTTTAAATTGGGAGGAGTAACTGATGAGAGAGTGAGTACTGGCTATTAGGAGTGAGCTGCACTGTACTGTGGACTGCAGAGAAGCAGAGGAGAGGGGAGGGGGACAACACGTCCCAACCTGTCTGTCTTCCTCCTCCCAGTCTAGCCTTTACTCCGCCGCCGCAGTCTGCGCAACGCGGCGATCCCACCCCCAAAAATTCCCGCTCGCTTTACTCCCGCCTCCCTCTTCCATTTATACTCCTCCACTCACATCACATATGCGTATACAGCTCTGCTTCTCTCCCTTCTGCTACTTGTTAATGCAAAGCGCAAGCAGAGCTGCGAGCGAGAGTGAGAGCAGCAGCTAGCCGCGAAAAGCAGCTCGAGCTATAAAAGCACAGAGACCCATCTCTCTCTCCCTCTCTTCTTGCCCCTCTGCTTCACTGCGATTCAGCGGTTCCAGATCTAGAGATTCATCTCATCCCTGTGTGGTGTGGCGTTGGCCTGGGCAGCAGCCATGGCAAGAACGGCGCCAAGGTCTTCCCTGGCCTTTGCATGGCTGCTGCTCGTCGCGGCGGCGGTGACGCCAGCCGGCGCCGATGACCCCTACCGATACTTCACCTGGACAGTGACATATGGCCCCATCAACCCGCTCGGCACCGCCCAGCAGGTATGTCGTGTGTTGCGCCCATATCCCTCCCTGCATTTCTTTGCTAATTTTGGTAGTCTGCCATTTTGGGTGCTTCCCAAACTGCCAAATGCTGCTCGTGCTTCTTCTTGCCATATTTCCTGCCCAAATCTGCCCCCAAGTTGGTTCATTTCTTGATGCCATTCTCCTTCCGATTTTGTTTCACCTTCTTACAATTTACTGGTAGAAACTAGTTAAAATTACCGAGTAAATAGTTCACACTCCACAGTGTCAGTGTGTAGGAGTTAGTTACGACGATTGCACAAGTAGATTTCCCTTGCTGCAAAATGCAGTTAAATTTCTTGGCTTGACCCTGCCGCCGGCCATTGATGTGCTGCTATATGTCAGGGCATCCTGATCAACGGGCAGTTCCCTGGCCCTCGCATCGACTGCGTCACCAACGACAACCTCATCGTCAACGTCTTCAACAACCTCGACGAGCCATTCCTCATCACATGGTATCTTCAATTCAATCCAATGTCACCTTCTTCTTCTCCTCCTCCTCCTCTTGCTTCTTGCTCCTCTCGTGGCGGACATGGTTTCTTCCTCCCTTTCATGGCTGAGCTCACTCTGCTGCAAATGCAAATGCAAAAATGCAGGAAACGGGATCAAGCAACGGAAGAACTCATGGCAGGACGGGGTGGCGGGCACCAACTGCCCTATCCCGGCGGGGGGCAACTACACCTACAAGTTCCAGGCCAAGGACCAGATCGGCACCTTCACCTACTTCCCCTCCGTCGCGCTGCACCGCGCCGCCGGGGGATTCGGCGCGCTCAACATCTACCAGCGCCCCGCCATCCCCGTCCCCTACCCGCCCCCCGCCGGCGACTTCACCCTCCTCGTCGGCGACTGGTACCGCGCCGACCACACGCAGCTCCGGCAGACCCTCGACTCCGGCGCACCCCTCCCGTTCCCCGACGCGCTTCTCATCAACGGCATGCCCTCCGCCACCTTCGTCGGCGACCAAGGTACACATGGGTTTTCTCAACCTCCGATGAACAATGTTGCTGCAAATTCTTTTTTTTTACAATCTTGCTGCAAATTCTTGCCTTTTTAACAATGTTGCTGCGAATTATTGATTCTTGCTTTTTTCTCAATGTTGCTGCAAATTCTTGATTTTTTTTTCTTCTTCAGGGAAGACGTATCTGTTCAGGGTCTCAAACGTTTGGGATGAAGACGTCGATAAATTTCAGGATCCAGGGCCATTCTCTGAAGCTGGTGGAGGTGGAAGGCACGCACCCGGTGCAGAACGTCTACGACTCCCTCGACGTGCACGTCGGCCAGTCGGTGGCGTTCTTGGTCGCCCTCGACCAGCCGCCGATGGACTACGCTGTCGTCGCGTCGACGCGGTTCAACCCGACCAACGCCAGCGTGCTGACGGCGGTCGGGACGCTGCACTATAGCAGCGCCACCGCCAGGGCGCCGGGCCCGCTGCCGGCGGGGCCGCCGGAGCAGGTCGAGTGGTCGATGAACCAGGCGAGATCGTTCCGGTGGAACCTGACGGCCAGCGCGGCGCGGCCCAACCCGCAGGGGTCCTTCCACTACGGCACGATCCAGACGTCGAGGACGTTGGTCTTCGCGAGCTCCGCGTCCCTCGTCGGCGGGCAGAGGCGGTACGCGGTGAACGGCGTCTCCTTCGTCATCCCCGACACGCCTCTGAAGCTGGTGGACAACTACAACATCGCCAATGTGATCGCCTGGGACAGCGTCCCGGCGAGGCCCGACGGCGGGGCGCCTCGGTCGGGGACGCCGGTGGTCAGGCTCAACCTGCACGAGTTCATCGAGGTCGTGTTCCAGAACACCGAGAACGAGATGCAGTCCTGGCATCTCGATGGATATGATTTCTGGGTTGTCGGGTAAGCTGCAGCAGTTTCCATTGCCACCTGAAGAACTTACCATGCTCCACAATTCTCACATGAATATTCGCATGGCACACATCGGTTAATTCTTTCATGGTTGATTTGATCACCGGATTCAGGTACGGCAATGGCCAGTGGACGGAGAATCAGCGGCCGAACTACAACTTGGTCGACGCGCAAGCGAGACATACAGTTCAGGTATACATATATATAGCATACCCGATACCACGGAATTATTTGTGCCACCCAGTTCAGAGGAACTCAAGAACAAACACTGAAGTCTGAACTCTGAACATTGGCAAATGTTTTCGTCAGGTGTACCCGAAACGGATGGTCGGCGATCTTGGTATCGCTGGACAACCAAGGGATGTGGAACCTGAGGTCGGCGCACTGGGAGCGGCAGTACCTCGGCCAGCAGCTGTACCTGAGAGTCTGGACCGCGGAGCAGAGCTTCTCCAACGAGTACAGCATCCCGACGAACGTCATACTATGCGGCAGAGCTGCCGGCCTTCCACACTGAGGAAGAATAATAAGTCAATACTACTACTATATATAGCTGAAATTAAGATGATAATTGCGATTCTCCGAAATATGTACTGCAGCTAAAACTGATGTACTACTATTCTTTGATGATGTCAGTATTTTTCTCTCCCTTGTGTTTCGCCTGTGGACAAGGCCTCAGGCTCTCAGTGGTGTTCAGTTCTCTTGTTTCTGAAATGAAATCTGATGTGTTGTGTCTTTGGTGCTTCTCAGTTCAAGCATTGTTTCTGAAGGCACAGTCGAGATATCTTACTAATTCTTACTCCCTCCGGTTGACAAAAGCTGACATTTTAGATGTGGACACGGTCTCTAAAGCATGTTTTTAACCATAAATTTTCGTTATAATACATTTATAAAACTCAGTAAAATTTGAAAGTATTTTTTCAAGACAAATGTACATATATGATTTGCATGCATCCAATATAAATATTTTTTAAAATATAAGTGATTAAAGATTTAAAATTTTTGACTAGATGTATGCCCAAAACGTCCTGGTTTTGTGAACTGGAGGGATTATCCCAGCTTTACTTAGAGGCTCAAGTTCGAGATACAGAGAAGGTAGGACACAAGACTGAATCCTTATTATGAGTCCCAAAAAAAAAGGGAGAAAAAACCTTAATGCACAGTACGAACTTGAAATCCTTACTTGATGCAGTCATGCGGCCCACATAGCTTTCCCATGTGAGTTCCCAATCCCATGCTTGTCCAAGATTTTCTTCAGGTTTTGCAGTACTTGACCAACCATGCGCATACAAACATGAGCGTAACTTCAATATTTTCAATTCCAAGTGTATGCCTCAAAAGTCCGAATATCTTCACCTCCAAGTTGCCTTGCCAAGCATGACATGAACATCAGCTCAAATAAGACGTGATTTAAACCAGAAGCATAGATCCTGTGTGAAGATCACAAATAATTCAAAAGAAGGAACATACTAATTGACCATGATGACTTGCTGTCTTCTTAGTTAAACGACCCAACTCAAAATTAAACATCTCAAGGCTCCACAAGATAGATACCAACGATAGCAGACTCAAGATAATGGATAGATCACTGTATCCTCACTGACTATGGCAATCTACCACTAGAACAACCTGAAAAGATACACTGAGCTTAGGAACATGCTGTAGTTCAACATTTACACATATATATCAGGTATCTGATTTTGCAGGTTTACAAGATTGCCTTTTGTTTTTGAGGTGTACAAGATTGGGGTTTGGTGTACATATGTGCCCTCGAACACCAACAAGCACAGGCGTGCCTAGTTGGTACCTCGTACTTGCATCGCCCACAAGAACGCTGGGTATCCTATGCACATAGTCACCGGGGCGATGAACAAAAGACGAAGCGGGCGAAGTAGCGCTCGTCTTCTCGGAGGTTTTGGAGGAGGCCCAGCAGGGGTGGTGTCCCGGTGGAAGTCGCGGTAGACGCGGCGGAAGGCGGGGTCGGCGAGGATGCGGCGCCAGGGCTTGCAGACGAGGGAGGCGCGGTCGAGGTAAGCGGGCTCGTCCGGCGGGAGGCCGTTCCTCAGCCCGGTTCACCTCCAGGCTCCAGCTGTGTAAAAAAGATCAGCCGGAAGCTTCTCGTCCTCTTCTCCGCCTCCATCCCTCACCATAGTCCAGCACTGGCGCAATTTCCTGGCCTCCTCCGCTCGCCTGCTTCGCCTCCTCCTGCAGCTGGTTGCGCCCTTCACGGCATTTTTCGCGCCGACCAGATCCAAGCTGCCTCCGCCGTCTCTTCTCCCCGTGACTCCGTGGCGCTACGGCGATGATGAATATGCATGGTGACGCATGGAGTGGCGGCCCTTTGGTGGCTCGGCGACAGCGCTGCAGCAGCGTGCGGTAACCATGCACAACTCGGCGGCGCGCAGCCACAGTGAGTAGGACGCATTACGACGAAGCGTGAAGACTCGGTGGTGATGGTCAGCGCCAGGTACGGGAGAGTCGCTGTTAAGGGAGAGATATTCCAACGACAAGTTTAGAGGGGAATACTAAATTTCTTTTGTGACGAACTTTGCTAGGTACATATCAAGCATCATCTTTGAAATTGCTTCTATTTTCCAGATATTCGTAACATAAGCTTGCTAATGAATATGGCTCAGTTAAAAAAATTGTACAACTTAGGAACACCTTGTGGCCAATTATTATGATTTATGATTATACAAGTGTAATTTTAACTGTCAACAACAATTTGATTGAAGACAAAAAAAAAGAGGTGATATCAATCTCTGCCTGCAATCATAGCTTGGGAGTGTACAATTATGATCAGTTACTACTAGATTCCATTATCCGTCAAATACCCTCGATGAAATATTATCCACCAAGACTGGTGCAATCGTGGTTATTGAATTTAATCACTTTCCTTGCATGCCCTTTTAGTAGTTCATAGCATATGCCAGACTATGGCTCTGTGTTAGAACTGTATTGTTAACAAAATAGTTTAGAACTAATAAAATTACAAATACATGACCTGACACATTATGAAGACCTTTTGCTTTAATTTTTTTTTAGATAGCATGTGTCTTTTGCTTCAGCTACAACATTGCTTAATATATACTACCAAAATTATTCCAATTTTTTATTTTGCTGTGTTTAATGGCTGCTGACAATTTGTTATCCTAAAATGCAGGAGGTTAAATTGTTTGATGGTGCATATGTGATTTTAGGCATGATTTTGAATGTTTCCTAGGAGTGCTAATCTTGAAGTCTATTATGAGGAACTCATAGTA
Organism: Stipa capillata; assembly: GCA_019208055.1. NCBI lineage: Eukaryota > Viridiplantae > Streptophyta > Magnoliopsida > Poales > Poaceae > Stipa > Stipa capillata. The sequence continues at coordinate 368,431 of JAGXJF010000476.1, read as the reverse complement.
TATATGTATAGTTCTTCTACTATTGCGGAGCCTAATGCATATTTCTGAAAAAATTACTCATGTAATAGCAAGTCAAATGCATATAAACTGCAGCATCAAATTGAACCTGAAATGTCCTCAGCTTTTTTACGAGTCCTTCCATCTTTCTCCCCATCCTCTTTATGGTGCAGAGAATGGTACTTTGTATATTCATGTTCTGATTAGCACTGCGAGTTTAAATTCCAGAGCATGTTGTTTGTGTTTAGTTTAAATTCCAGAACGCAAGCTGATTTGTCAACAATCTTTATCACCTGCAGAATCATGTGTTCTATATTGAAATGTAATTTTGCATTTCCATTTTGAGGCAACAACAAACTGAGAAGCACCACCGAGTTTTGATGCCAATCTCTATGGATTAGAGCAGCATGGAGTATTTTGTTAGTAACTCAGCTAGCTAATTCAGAGCAAAGTTTTCAGCAACTACATAGTCTATTTTGTTTGGCGGCTGGCCCATTTAGAGCTTTCTTAGGTCCAAAAATGGGAGCTCGTTCCTGGAGTTGCCTGGAGAAGCATTGAGACAATAAGGGATGAGAATGTAGTCAACAATAATGTAGAGGAGTGCAAAATAACAACTATTTTGTTCATGGCTTATTTGTTTTGTGGTCTTTTGTTCTAATTGCTACCATAGAAGATAGCCTGTTTCAAGACCTTTTTAAAGTGTGGATCAGAATGGAAGCAAATGTTAAGGACTTCTAATTGGATTATGCATTTGAAGAAGGTACAACCACTGACTTAGCACCAGCTCTTCCAGTCTAAGATTAGTGAGCTTGAGTTCACTGTGTGGTCTTCACAAATGGTTATACTTATTTTTACCACAAGATATTTTTGTTACTTTTGTTTTATAGCAATGCCAGCTGTTGAACCAAGCTTGGTGTCTTGCTTCTGCCTTTGTATGATCTGCTATCCAGTTTGGTCAGGTTTGATGCATGTGGTTCCTGGAAGGGTAGAGCTGTTCCTGAAGCACGGTGATTTTACATAAGAGCAAACTAGAGCTGTTCCTGAAGCTTTAGCACAAGTGCTTTGCTCATTCCAAAGAGGGGAGAAAAGAGGGCCGAACCATTTGTCTCAGAATGTTACTCTATGTTGTATGTCCGTTCCGACACAAAACTACATGCTACAGTACCAGGGGATCAAGCTCTCTGTAATAGCTGTAGTATTTTTGTTGAGCTGTTTTTTGTTAGACCAGTTTTGAGTTCATGTTTGTTCTACTGAATTGCTTGTGAGTTTGTAGTTGTTTAGAATGATCGGCACCATTTGGAGAACTTTTAGCATTATACTCCTTTGCAAGCTTCAGTTGGTTCTGACTTCTGGTCGTGAATTCTGTAAAAAATGCTAACAGAAAGCTGAAGATATTCCTAAATTCTGTGGATGAACTTTTCTAGTAGTGTGTGTCAAATAAGGAACATGCAGCTTGACTATATACAGTATCTGATATTTGTCTAGAATCTCTTTTTCTACATTTTCATAAATTTTCCACGGTAGTGCCAATTTAGAAATAATATTTTTGACTGTCCTAGCTGGCAATCCACGGTCACTGCCTTCCCGGCCCCACATGGCAGGACATCCTGGTGGAACCTAACCAAAACAATCATCGCCTTCCGTTCCCAACCAAACCCATCGCCTCCGCCGAGCACCAGCACCACCACCGCCGATCATGCCCTCGCCGCCGGCGCTCATGGACGACCTGCTCGCCGAGATCCTCCTCCGCTTCCCGCCCCACGAGCCCGCGAGCCTCTTGCGCGCCTGCCTCGTCTGCAAGCCCTGGCGCCGCCTCCTCACGGGCCCCGCCTTCCTCCGCAGATACCGCGCGTTCCACGGGGCGCCGCCCATGCTGGGGTTCCTCCACCGCCTCTACGACGAGGATCCCTGCGTCTCGCGATTCGTCCCCACCACGGCCTTCCGCGCGCCCCGCCCCGACCGTCGCCACTGGTACGCGCTCGACGCCCGCCACGGCCGCGCCCTCTTCTACGACTCCGAGGAGGACCCCGCGGAGTTCGTCGTCTGGGATCCCGTCACGGACGGCCAGCGGAGGATCCCCCTCCCTGAGTCCCCCAAGTCCTGGAACGCGGCGGTGCTCTGCGCCGCCGTGGACGGCTGCGACCACCTCGACTGCCATGGCGACGACCCCTTCCTCGTGGCGTTCGTAGGCACCGACAAGGAGGAGGGGATCAGGCGCACGTCCGCCTGCATCTACTCATCGGAGGCTGGTGCCTGGAGCGACACTACCTCTGTTGAGCACCCGGATGCCGCCGTCGAGATGCAGCCCGGCGTCCTTGTGGGAAATGCGCTCTGCTTCCTCTGCGAACCGAGCACGAGAATTCTGCGGTACGACTTGGTCGGCGAGAGGGGGCTATCAGTGATCGACCGGCCGGATGTGCACGGGAATAACGTTGTCCTCGTGACGGCGGAGGACGGCGTGCTGGGATTCGCCGGCGTGCAAGAGTCCAGCATCTACCATTGGTCGATGGAAGTGGATGCCGATGAAGCTGTGGCATGGGTGCAACTCAGAGTAGTCGAGCTCGGGACGCTGCTCCCGCCTCGTGCCCTCCTGACCACACCCGATGTGATTGGCTTTGCCGAGGGTGTCAGTGTAATTTTTGTGAGGACGATTGTTGGCCTATTCACAATTGAGCTCAAGTCAGGCCGAGTAAGGAAGGTGTGCAGCAGGGGGAGCGTCTGCACTGCCATTCCCTACATGAGCTTCTACACTCCAGGTAGTAGCATCGTGCTCTAATGTTTTCTTTAGTTGTGACTTGGGAATATATTTTGTCAGACACATAAGTAAGCAACATAAAAATGTGGATGATGGTATTTATGCTCAAGAAAAATGAATGTATGGAATTGGAAGATCGCAACCTGGTAAGCACCGAGTTGCTCTTACCTACTTTTGGTTTGGTTCAACTTGTCAAGGACCATTCTTGAAATTGGCTAGATATATGATCGAGAGAGAGAGAGAGAGAGAGAGAGAGAGAGAGAGTTAGCTTGATATGTATAATTAGGAACTTGTATATGCTGTCTCCTTTGGAGTCAACATGAAGCACACCTTCCAAATCCAATCTTGTGTATGTCCCAATTTTCATTCCTCATAGGTGAATGTTTAGCTATGGCATCTTTATGATTTTTGTCACTTGTATCTTTTCAGATCGTGCTATTCGCTAATTGCCACTGCCCATGAGGATGAAATAGTCCATCTATTGACATGGACCTGCTACTGCTGGCTTCTTCGAGAGCACATGCTTAAATAAGTGTTTTATCTTCAGTTATAGTTTAAATAAGAGAAGAGTAAGTCAGCATGGTCAATTGGTATGTCCTATTTGAAGTTGGGCAGTTTAAGTTAAAAAAATTGTAAGTTGCTGTAATCAACCAATTCGTCTTGCTTCCAGTTGGGCAGTTGAAGGAAGAAAAGAGCAACACATGATCAATTAGTATGTCTCTTCTCATTGAGTTGTTTGTGGTCGTGACTGAGTTCCATGTGCCAGGTTTACATTTATGCCTATTTGAGTAAATGCCCATGTTATGCTTTGCATGCCACCTGGAACTTATATTTTCAATCTGTTATTTTTATTTTGCTGAAAAATTAATTTGTATGGTTCAATTTTAGTATCATTTCTTGAACGGTGTTTGCCCACATAGTAGTTTCGACGTTTCCATGTATAGAACTGAAAATATTGAAATTATGGTTAAGTTCGAGTGCACTGAGTGCTTATTGTGGTTCAACTTTTGAGGCTTGAAGCTGGCTAGATACAACAACAACAACAACTAAGCCTTTTGTCCCAAGCAAGTTGGGGTAGGCTAGAGATGAAACCCAATAAAAAATTCATAAGCCAAAAGATAAAAGAAAATGACTTGAAAAGAAAATTATGGTTCGGGCACGTGGATCGCTAATTTCCATGCGGTCCTATTTAGAGACAAATCTTTAGATACATTCCAATCTTTTAAGTCTTTTTTTACTGCCTCCTTCCATGTCAATTTTGGTCGCCCCCTGCCCTTCCTAATATTGTCGATAGATCTTAGAATACCCTATGTACCGGTGTTTCTGGAGGCCTCCGTTGGATATGTCCAAACCATCTTAGTCGATGTTGGACAAGCTTCTCTTCAATCGGTGCCACCCCTACCCTATCACATATATCCTCATTCCGAATTCGGTCCCTTCTTGTATGCTTTCATGGACTTATCATAATTGTAAGTCGCAGTATATGTGCATCATGACCACAAATACAATGGAGTAAGAATAGCCTTAACATTAGTGCACCTTGACACTTTGCCATGTAGTTAAATTCTAGAGTATGAGGAAGAACAAGTAGGAAGAATTGAAGTTTATTCGGAAGCATGAGCACTCAACACACAACTGACCACTATTTCAGAGCTTTTCTGCTGAAAAGTGTAAGTTTGAGAGTTCCCAATGCGGCTTGTGATTTTTAAAGGTTCATGAGTATGTAGGGTTCTTTTCCATTCTCCGTGTAACTAGATAGATATCTGCAGATCTGCTCTTTTTTCAGTTTCCTGGGTGATTGTAGGCATCCACGTTTTCTTCTGTAGACCTACAATGAGCTGTGCTACTATGTTACGATCTATTTCTTGTTCTGATGATAAGATGGGCAGTTTGAGAATAGGATTCTAGTCAGTTAAACGTTCCTTCATTTCATCTAGAAATTTGAGATACAACAAGTAGCAGTATAAGGAGTTTGCTGAAATGTGTTAAGTCGTGCTTTGATTGCCTTTTTTGGTGCACCTGGCAGTGACTCCCCTCAAGCTGGTTGAAGTCAACCAAGTTATTTAAAGTCTGGTTCAATGCTGAACACCGTTTGCTGAAAATTTTGTGTAGTTTCAGGTGCAACGCAGAAGCTGCGAAGACATTTAGGTATAAATTTGAGTATTTGACACCATTGGAAGATAAGAAAGATTGCTGGTTAGGCTCAGCTCACTTCAGCAGAAAAAATAAATCAATCCCTTCGTTGCAAGCTTCTATTAGGATCAGTGTTGCAACTTGGAAACATGAAGGCAATTGAAGAAGGCTCCTTTGCTGGGTCCTTTCATTGTTGTTTTCACTTTTGTACTATGATATCAAAATTGATACCTAAATCCTGTCTATACATCCTATATACCTGGTGCATCTCGAAGAACAAGGGTTACATCTTTCCTATTGAACGAAGGTTATCTTTCCCGTGATAAGGATGCTCCATTTAGTTGTTGTTCCTCTCTGGCTTACAGCTTAGCAGGGCAAACTCTTTGCAGTTCATGTTTTAGGCATTGTGATGGATATTTAGATATTTGTCCCTCCCACTATTGGAAGGATTGACGAACTTATGGCATGGTAATCTAGCTTTAAAAAGGCTGAATTGATCAGGATATGCACAGAGATGTTTACACATTTGTACCCATAGCATCATTAATAGGATTGTAATTGATAGCAGCCACTGAGAGAGTCAATTCATTTCCTTCTGAGCACATCTCTCTTTCTGCAATGCTGAAGGTCTGCCCAAATATCAAGTGAATTTTCCTTTTATCTTAGATTATCAATTCATTTTTAAAACATCAAAGAGCTACAGTTGGACGTTGTAGTTGAAGTTCTGAGTTGGCATTTTATTCTCGTTGGTGCTTACACAGAGGTACAATAGTTACGTTCATATTTTATCGTTCTGTTAAGGTAACCAATAACATTATTTAGAGCCTTGTGCAATTCAGACTGATGCTCTAGCCATGATAATGATGGATGATGGAGTTTGCTCACTATGTCCTTCTAGCAGCACAAATCTTGCATCACAACAATTTAAGAAGACTGGTGATCTGGTATGTCCGATTGAACTGGTGTGTTATAGTTTGCGTCTGCATTTCTGGAAGTTCAACAAAAGATAGTGTGTTGTTTACTTAAAGTACTTAGATTGAATTCTATCCACTTCTTTTGTGATAGTTCAACGGAAGTACTTCTGGCATCTATTTAATTGAATTTGCCAGCTTTGCATGGGCTGCATTGGTTAAAAGAGTGGCATCTAAACTAAAAGGATGTCCTCAAGTCGATGAAAGGCACATTCGTTGTCATACACAGATATGCATCTATAACTGTATTTGCATGTACAGTTCTTCCGTGCTTTTGTTACTTTTCTGTTTCTGGCCACATATTCATGCTTTAGAACTGCCTTTCTAATCACTCTTGCCATCTATGTGCGCTGTGCTGCAGAGGCACCGTTTCCTCTGAATATATTGAGGTAAAAAACATCGGAAAGCTGCGTGTGAATGCCAAGGTCGCGGAGAATTGCATCAAGAAGAGGAAGGGACGTAGCCAGTGGAGATGCTGTTCATATGGCATCAGTGCGTTGTTTGCGTTGTTTGGTAACCAACCTAAGGGCCTGTTTGGTTAAGCTGTGACTGTTGACAAAGCTGCTGTTGCTTGACTGTTTAGAAAAGCTGCTGTGGCTGTGGGAAAGTGAACATATGACTTTTGGTTGATTCAAACCATCTAAAACATTTTAAAAATTGAGCATTGAAGTTTCAGCACATTGTAAAAAACTGGTAGAAGGCGGCTTTTCCAAACAACTGAATTTGCACTACAAAACCCACAACTACCGTTGGCAAAAGCTGCTGAAAAGCTAGCTGTTTGGTTAGGCTGCAGCTTTTTCCAGTGAAAAGCAGCCAAAAAGTCCAATCAAACACCCCCTAAATGTACAAGCTCCCACAGTATATTTTTGAATGCACAAATCCAAGTGTTTCTGCTAAGGTTCCTTTGTTGTTGATTGAATCATTTGGACTATGGGTGGATTATACCATCCTTCCTGACGGCCAAGTGCAAACATAGTATTTTCAGTTTCCTAAGGTTTGCGATGTATTACTTGAGAAGCAATTTTGGTGAGATCGATGTTTAATAGTCGGGCTAAATAATCTGCAATCTCATTATGGACGCTGCTCCAAAGTCGCTTCCTTGCTCAATGGAAGCTTCTAATTTTATGTTAAATACTTTGATCTGTCCAGTCATATCTGTCACAGAATTCCTAATAGTGGCGGCCTCAATGGGTTCAGTCTCCTGGTATGGCAAATGGAGCAATCATGCATACATTGCATAAAAAGAGTTGCAAGGTTCCATGGGAAGCTTAATTACACAAATACGTCGACTTTAACACTGAGCTACCAATAATTTGATTAAACCGGGGATAGTATAATAGAGAAATGAAAAGAATCATCTCCGGGGAGTTCCCTGTTGGAGGCAAAAAAAGGTTCACCACCGGATCAATTAACGGTAACAAAGCCGAGGCACGAAGAGCGCCGGCCAATCCATCGATGGTCACTGCCTCCACATCACCTCCACCATCGCCCACGCCGCCATGGCTATCCAGCACGAGCAGCGTAAAGCCCTGAAGAATTAAGTTTCCAAACTAAGGCATCCTTTTCATCAGTAAAATGACTAGCATAAGCAATTTGTACAATCTGATGCCACGTATTTAAAATGAATGTGCAGCACCTTTGTCAGGAAAAGGGAGTCCTCAGACCACTCTCACAATCTAACAGAAGTACTTTGCAGGAAAAAGAGCTTGACAGTACAGGTTAACAACTTGATTGGACTCACCATGTCTGTTGCCCGTCATTTTTTCCCCAAGCTTTCTTGCCTCCAGATTTGGCTCACATGTTTGTTGGACATTCTTCAATTTGTTCACTATACAACTAACCTAGTGTACTGAAACTGAATGGCCACTCAAATATTTCATCAAACAATTTTCTCTTTTCTTAGTGAAACTTGGCGGCAGAAAACAGAACACCTAAGAGCATCAGCTCTGCAGATCCATGTCAGGAAGACAGGAACTTTCATGTAATTTGGGGGTCATCTTTATATATAAAAGTAGCTGGGATTCCAGCCTTTTGATTGGTCCCTGTTGTCCAGAATAGGCCATCCGATGATGTTTCCAACAGATCGCTCCTGTTCAATCTAATCAGGAGGTCTCAGAGCGCACCCCTCCTCCTCTTGCCTCGATGCCCCGCTTCCTCCTCTCAATAGCCTGGTTGCCGCTCCGCCGATCTGCTTGGCCACGCGCCGTCCTTCTCGAGCAAACCAACACCCCTCACCTTGCCTCCTCCTCCAGCCCTAACCTCCTTTTTCCTCCATTGCTGTGCAGTCATGGCCACATCGCACGGATCCTGATGCGGTCAATCCCGTCGGCCGAGAGCTAAGGTGCAATGGTAGGGGCGCCTTGCAACGGCAAAGTAGTGCATTGGACGGGCACGTGTAGCGCAGCGGGCACGGATGTTGTGAGTGATGGCGGGCACGAGGCTGTCGGCGGTGGGGTAGTGAAGCAACCCCCTCCTCCTCCATTCGCCGCCTCACCCCCCTCCATGCGCTCTGGATGAGGACGATGGCTCCACATCCTTGGCATACCGTCATCTCCTCCAAGACGACGAGAGCGCGGCCGCCCTAGCCTTGTCGTGGTCGAGCGAGGTGGTAACGTCCCTGCGCCTTGCCACGCCTCCTCCTCCCCACGCTGTGAACTGCAAGTGGCTCACCTGGGCTCCATGCGCCTTTACGCCATTGATTTCATCATAGCCAACCTCTCCGCTCCCTCTCTTTGCTTCTGGATAGCTCTATTGAGGATGCACGATAGCTGTTCGACAGAATGACATTGCAAGGGGGCAATGGCGGCCGGTGAACGGCGCAAATACTGGACACGTGGGGATAGCCGCGGGAGGCCGCATTTGGCGGTGGCACACGCGCACCAGCGGTGGAGGCGTGATGGTAGGCTAGGCTGCTGCTGGGGAGGATTGCACTGCTCCACACCCATGTCGATCTCATTGCAGGTGTAATTTCTTCCTTTTCTGGACTTGGAGCTAAATGGCGTTTGTGGTTGATCTTACATATAGAGTCCAGCTCTACTTTACAATCTAAGTAAATCTAGACAAGCCTTTGTCTGACATTTACACTGCAAAAGAGTTATTTCTACCTGTCTCGACATGTTTCCATCATAGCCTATATGTATAGCTGATGTGTGATTCTTGGAGAAGAAACCGAACAAGCAACTTGGAAAAGATTTATGTCTGATGCATTACGTGGTTTTGTGCGATTTTGTCATTACACGCTTTACGGCAATTTGGGTCCCATAAAGTTGAACCCGTTAGCTGTAGCTACAGATTGTTTGTTAATAGGAATATGGAACTGTTAGTGAATCACTATTCGTGTAACATTTGCACGTACAGGAATATTTGCTTCGACATGGATGCTCTTGATATTTTTACATTTAATCACATAGAGTAGTGTGTTGTAGAAGACATTGTTTGAAGGCCAAACACATGAGGGAATAATGCACTGCTCTATATTGTCAGGTGACCCATGTTGCCTCTCTCCTGGACTGTGTTACTACATGTGCTCCCCTGATTATGCAGATTGTGAGCTATCTTCCAATATCGATCTGCAAATAATGAAACTTCTGGATGCCCTCAGAATTGAGCCGGAAGCAAGGGAAAAAAGATCGAGCAAGTATTGACTGAAAACACATATCAAGTCTGAGTTATGCGACTATGGCAACAATCCAGTGGTTTGGATGGTTGGGATTTACTTTTTCTTGGGCCTATAGGTGTGTATCTTCATCGTTTTTGCCTTATCGTGTTACTTACCATGGTCCACCAGTTGTAGCTATTTGTACCTATGTTAGAGCCAAGTACATGGTCTCTCTTGACGTTGAATGGCTGCGTTTCATCTTTAGCTACTTGAGTAGTCCATTAGTTTTCTACTTTTAGTTAATGAGAAAACGAGAAAAGCCTGCAGTGTAAGCCTCACCAATCTACATGTTTTCCCTTCATGCATATTTGTGTTGTTCTTATCAATCCTTTCTATTTCGATTGCTTCATACAATAGTTAAATTAAAATTGACAATATGGATCTATTATTTTTTGCTTAATCCTAAACTATACAATAATAATAATAAATACTTTGTCGTTTTCAAAATTAATAGGTGGAAAAATTACTGTTCAGCTACTTGATGCTGCTAACAAATTTGCTCTTGACCTCCTTCATTTTGAGATGGGTCTGAGTGTGAATTGTGGCTGCAGAGCACCCAGACATTATGGTTTGGCTTCGTGAAGCTTTTTTTGTGTGATTACACATCTGGTCCTCTACATTGATTGAATCGTACTCTTAGCTGTGTCCATTTTAAATATGTTATTGCCTATAGTTTTAGATGTATGACCATATATGATTAAATGCTGTTGTAGGAACTTTATTGTCATTAATGTTCGAGAGCACTTCATATATTGTAGGAACTACTTAAAGCATTATTTGCCTTTTTGCTTTGAAAGTATTGCAGGAAACAACGGAAAAAAGAGAGAAGTGCGCTATAAGATAATGGTAGTACCTGCGAGAACTATTTGATGGGCATGTTTTGTGCCATTGTCTAAGATCCCCTCCATCCTCTACTAGGCTTTTCCTATAGAATTCACCTTTCATGGAACAGGACAAAGGAAGATTTTGACTTGCAAAATTTCATAAATCTAATGCTTCTGAGTGTGTCTGCTAAAAGTGGTAAATGGATAACCTTCCAGGTTGAGTGTCTCATAAAGGATGAACAAATTGGTGTTGGTGATCAGTGTCAAAGCTGAAGGCATGGTAAATGGTTAACACAGGCAGACCTCTTGCACCTGTCAATAATTGAAATTTCATATTTAAAAGGCATATTGTTTGTGTCAACATACTGCAAAGATTTGTCACTAATTGTAAATCAGGTGGCAGAATTAGCAATTGTGTGGTAAGCCTAGCAGCTGACATGTTTATCTTTGATCCTAAACAATTTATCTCTTACTTATCTGATTAGTGCTATTTCGGGTAAGGTCTAAATACAAGGATGTATATATACTGAAAATTAAGAAGTGAACATTGTTCTTTCTATCAACTTAAGAGTTAAACATTGTCCTTCAATGATATATGGCAATATGGGGTACTTAATACACCATTCCAAAAAGCCTTGATCCTTAATGTGTTGGTCCATGCTGCATGTTGTAGAAGTGGTATCGGTCCCAAATATGAGAAAAACTCCGACCAACACATTCTCTGCTCTAGAAAGCTCACTGTACTGCTTCAAATTGATTAGATTATTTTCATCATTCTTTCTTCAGAACTCAAAATTTGTTCTGTCTATACCTATACCATCTTTATTGGACACAAAATTATTTCAAAGACAAAATTGTACACATATCTATGTCGTGTGTACCAACGGCTTTGGGATATGGGATATGTATTTTCATTTGCCTTAGACTCGAATGCTTTCAAATTTCTGATCTGTTCTCTTAACCAAAGTAGATTGGGGATTACCTTTTCGGGTTCATTTTCTTAGCTATATAGGTAGCAATGAGAGTGACAAATAAAAATGACATTTTTGGGCCGGAACCAGAACACGAATTAAGCAATTGGCGGCAAGAAATCCCTACACGTCCCCGAGAATTCGCGCTCCGTCTCCCCGAAACTTTCCCCCTTCCCTTCCCCTTCTCCCGCTCCTCCCACCCGCTGCTTCCGGCGCCGATAGGGGACGAGACCACGCCGCCGCCGCCGCCGCCGCCGCCTCCTATGGACTCCTCCTCGGATAACTTCGAGGCGCCGGGAGACGAGCGCCAGGACCCGCCGCCGCCGAACCCTAGCGAGGAGGAGAAGGGAGAGGAGGAGGAGGAGGAGGAGGAGGAAGGGGAGGAAGGGGAGGGGCAGAAAACCCTAGAGCGGGCGGAGGAGCTGTTCGACAGGGGCTCCAAGGCCATCGAGGAGGGCGACTTCGTCGACGCCGTCGACTGCCTCAGCCGCGCCCTCGAGATCAGGTTAGGGTTCCGCCCCTCCCTCCCACCCGCTGCTTCTACTCCCAGCCCTGCTGAAGTGTGTGTACGGACGGATGGATCGTGTGAAGGGTTTCCTATCAGTTCACTGCTCTTCTAGATTTGCTGGTGTTTTCGTGCGTGTTTAGTTGATTTGACCCTTCATTGTGTAGTTTGGTAGGTGAATTTAGAAAGGTTTAAGGGGTTCTACAGCAAGGTGGTTACCAAGTGTGGTGTTTAGGTTTGTTGTGTTCTGCGGCAAGCGCGATTTAGTGTTTTTAGGATGTGAAGGATTAGTGAGTCTAGTTAGCCTACTGTTATTCGATAGCAGTACTTGGGATCTGACCATTTTTCATTTTGATGTGTCAGTTGCGATGAGCACCAAACCAAATTGCAATGATTTCAGAGATAGGTTTTATCCTAGTTGGGAAATGTGTGTATTCCTCTCCAGTACTGACTAGTCCTCGTGCAGTTTATTTATCTGTACAAGCACTAGCCAGTTGTTATGAAAAGGAAATCAACAGTGGACGAAGTTAGCACCTTGCGACAAGATGCACCTGCTGGAAACTGCTTAGATGTGATTTTTAGATTCAGTGGAGAGCTGGTGCTACCTGTTTGTCCTGTTACTTTGTTTTGCTTTGGCTTGAGGCCCCCCTTCAGTGCGAGGTTATGTTGGCTGCCAGTGCTTCAATGTTTTGGACCATGCCTCTGTTTGGTTCTTTTCTATGGAAATGGATCTGGGGCTTTGCCCTGTGACTCTAAGCTAGCACCTTGTGTCACCAAAATGGTTGATGCAATCATTGTAGCAGTGATGTCTATCTCAAAATGCATGAACTTTCGTGGCCTTATGTAACAATGATACACCGGCAAATTTTCGTCTTCTGTTGTAAACCAGGGTTGCACGTTATGGAGAACTTGCTCCGGAGTGTGCCAGCACGTATTACAAATATGGATGTGCCTTGCTATACAAAGCCCAGGAGGAGACCGATCCTTTGGGTAATGTTCCCAAGAGTGCACCAGATGAAGAATCAGTGAAGAGTACAACCAATAAAGATGATAGTGGAAACTCAAAGGCATCCGGTAGCAATGTCCAGGATGCTCCATCTTCGGACAAAGGTGCTACCCAAGAAGGTATGTTGTCATCCCTTTATCCCATAGAGCTCAAAGATAGTTATACAGTTAAAGACAGACATCTGTACCTGTGCAGTTGACAAAAGTGTGTTGCATATGATTTAAGACCTTTTTGTGTTTCTTTGTTCATACCTGCTAAAGAGTATACATAATAAACTGCCAATCAGTAATGTACTCCTGCATTTGCAAAGTAATGTCTTGTTTGGAGCTTCGAAGTGTCCGTAATTATCTCTTCAATTCTCATCATCATTCCATAGGACTCACTTCCAAAGTGGTTTATTTAATTTTTCTTAAGGTGCAGTACAAATTTGTGCTATAGATAGTAGATGATTTCGGAAAGAACAGAAAAATAAATGCTTTGATTGCTCAAACAAAAGCCTGTCTGGTGCCATGTGTTAGCTATTTGTCTTCTAGGTTTATATATTTATTATTTCTGCCATTCTCACTTGTACACATGGAATAACAATGCCAGATTAAAACATATATGAATCTATAAAGCACTGGCTTCATTTGGTTGTTTTGCAATTAGCTGTCTAACCAGTGTACTTGCATGGGCTAGGTTACAACATACAAGTCCCTTTTTTTTGCAGTTATGTGTTATAGAAGTATTGCCATAACATGAATAATTGCTGCCTCACATTTCCAAGAGACTTCTAATAATTTGCTTTTAAATGCAGCAATATATTGATCAATGATGATCACATTATACTGATTATTTTAGATCATTTACTTAGTTATATGCATCTCATTGCTTTCTTTTGCTGCTTGCTGTTTATCTTTTCACGAATATTCATTACTATAATAATTGATGGTCATGTTCCATGTGCTTTACTTCCTGCTGTGGTAAATACTGATTACAGTCATTAATTAGGCCAAAACTCAAATGGAAAAGATCAGGAGGATGGGGACGGTTGCGGTGACAAGGATGATGATGAGATGGGAGGAGATGAAGATGATTCTGATTTGGATCTGGCCTGGAAAATGTTGGATATTGCAAGGGCAATAGTAGAGAAGAGCCCAGACAACACTATGGAGAAAGTAAAAATCTTTTCTGCTCTTGCTGAAGTTTCCATGGAAAGAGGTAGTCTAAGTTATCTTAGTTACTCCTAACTGGTAAATGGTCTTGATACTCATGGCCCTACGATTGTTTGCAGAGGACATAGACAACTCACTTGGTGACTACTTCAAAGCTTTAGCCATCTTGGAGCATTTGGTTGAGCCTGACCATCGTCGAATTGTTGAACTGTATCCTCCTTGTGGTAATAATAATGTCAATTGTCTGCCATATAGTAGTAAAAAACAGCATATTTGCAACCCAAGTGATGTATTGCTTGCGTCCTCCTGTTCTCTGGGGTTCGAGTGGTGCATTTTTGTTAAGCTGAGGATTAGTTGTATAAACCAGCATATTTGCAACCCAAGTGATGTATTGCTAGTGTCCTCCTGGGGGTATATCTCTCTGGGGTTTGAGTGGTGCATTTTTGTTAAGCTGAAGATTGAGGTGGCTAAAGGTGTCCTTTTCATTTTATTATCCATACATGATGTCAGTTAATTTGAGTTAACTGAAATCTTGCGTGGGTACCTTCAATTTTGTAAATGCACATGCTAGTGTAATGTGGATATGAACTGTGACCACTGGAGGAAAATGTCAGTTATATAATGCTGGTATCCTGTAGACTTTTGCTGTTCTTCCTTTGTTAATCTCCTTAATTCAGTCATAGAAACTTCCGCATATGTTTGGTCTTTGAGTTGGCATCAAAGATTGGAGATGCAATCCCGTATTGTGCAAAGGCTGTTTCATTATGCAAGTCACGTTTACAGAATCTGAAAGATGCGAAGGAAGCTTTGTTGGCTGATAAAGGTGACAATGCATCTTCTGCTGGTGGAGGCTCAGAAAAATCCTCTCTAGAAGATGAGATGGAGTTGGTTACTGGCATATTGCCTGATCTCGAGAAGAAGGTAAATAAACTAGATTTTATTCATGTTACCAACTTGGTTTTCCTCATGAACCTAGTGCTGTATGCATGAAGATGATTTTTCTTGCTTATAATGAGCAATGAAATCGCTGAATTGTTTTGATTCCAGCTTGAAGACCTGGAGCAAGCAATGTCGACCCCAAGTTCACAAATAGACGAGATTATGAAGAGCATTGCTGCCAAGGCAAGTGGTGTGCAGAATGCTGGCAATACCATGCCAAGAGCTGCATCTTCGACTTCTTCGCAAATGGCTGGAGTAAACAACGGCTTTGATTCCCCAACTATGTCTACAGCAGCAACATCAGGAAGCACTGGGAGTACTGTTACTGACCTCGGGGTTGTAGGCAGAGGCGTCAAGCGAGCTAATATCAAGCCCGTCTCTGCTGAACCTTCTCCGAAGAGACTTGTAGCAGATGATTCACCGTCTGTGAAAGGTGATAGTAGCAACAACTCAGATGTTCACCCTGCAGCACAAGACGGCGAGGGTTCAATATGAAAGTAGAGTACATTTTCGTTAGCCCTACCTCCTGTTAGTAACTTAGTGGAACCTGTGAGCTGCATATTTGGTCCCGTTTAGCTTAATGCAAACTGCCATGTGCTGTTGTCAGAGCTGTTAAGTGTTTAGGAATTGCATGAGCCATCGACTCTTTCAGAGCTCTAACTTGTAGTAGCTTAAATCGGGGATAAGTTTATCAAGCGTGACAGTTCCTTGTTGCTGGTGTGCGCAATGCGACGTGTGCTTTTCCGACGTGTTCTGTTTCTTTTCCTTTGATGTTCGACGGCTGAAAATATTTAGTGCTAGCTAGTATTTTTTTCCTCTGATGTTCGCATTTCGGTCGTCATATTCACCGAGTTGTTCCTAGCAAAAAAGAAGAAAAAGAATTGTGACTTGTGAATATTTAGTGCTATTATTATTCAAATTAACCACATAAGTTTGCGGAAGATTGAAATCTCATATGCATCTAGTTGCCCCTACTAGCTAAATTTTGCTTGGTTCAACCTCTTTCTTAGGGAACCTGTCTGATTCAAATTGTTATCGATAATTCTTGAAACTGGCTAGACATAGCTAAAAATATTGTCGATGCTCTATGAGATTAGTTTATAGATCAGAGTAAACGGTTTCCATTTCTGGTATTAATCCACCCGCACTAGTTTTATTGGTTGGAAACTGTGTCATGCTATCGGGAAGTGCATCAAACCCACCTCTCACGTGAGTTTTCATGTTTTAACAACTGGCTTCTGAAATAGATTAAACTTTTAAAAGCTGTACTTCTAAATCAAGCGTTCAAATCAAAATCCGTTTTCACCATTGTCTTTACTTCAGCGAGATCTTCAAAACTAGACCCTCGATTGGATATGTTTTGGCGATCTTTTTACGTATTGCATTCTACATTACCGTCTATTGCATTTCTAGTGCTACATTTTTTTTTAGTTTCTATCGTATTGCAATTGTATTGTATTGTTTTAGATGTCTAATACATTTATTTGATTATTCTCTACTATATATATATATCTCTACCACATCTTTTATGGTTCTCTATTGTGTATTTTTATCTACTACATTTTCTGCCAGTTGTTTACTGTAACTTTTGTCAGTTATCTATTGCATTTTCTGTTAGTTGTCTACTACATTTGTTGATAGTTGTTTACTACTCCCTCTGTCCAGCAATCTAAGGCCCCTTTCACAAATCAGCAATACCAAGGCATGGTTGAGGGGAATTTAGGGATTATATTTGGGCCAACAGAATTGCGAGAATTAATTACGTTGGATTCCGGTTAAATCTCGCTGGAGCCGTCCGTTTAATACGCAAATTGCTCCGCTCCCTCGCCAGCTCAAATCTCGCGTGCATGCATGCTCCTGTCTTTCCCTCTCCCCAGCGTATCTCTGCATGCATGCAAATGAAAATGGAGGGAGAGTTCGTCCAGAATAGAAGTACTCCTGTCAGCGCCAAAATTCAAAAATCGGCGCCATCTCACGAATGTTAAACGGTCTCACAAATTGCACTGCTCCCTCGCCAGCTTAATTCTCTCTGTCTCACGAATGTTAAACGAGGCTGGCACCAAAATTCGTTCAATGAGCTATTTAACCTCAATGCCCTCTCATTCTTCTTGCAAGCATTTCTTCAATGAGTCTGTTTGATCTAAACCAACTCCCTGACCGAGAGGAAGAGGACAGAGGAGGTGGCGCGGGACATGGAGGAGGAAGTGGCGCTGATGCAGTTATCAGGCGCGGTACACTCGGTCTTACCGGCCGCCGGCATGCCGTTGCATGGGCCGCCGGTACGCCGGACGAAGCTGTTGGTGGCGGCGGCCGTGCCCAGGCGCCTCTCGGTCTTGTCGGCCCCGGCCGCGGCATCTTCGATACCGGCGCAGGAGGAAGCAGCTCGGCCGGCGTAGGAGGACGTGGCCACGGCCGTCTCGGGCTCTCCGGACGTAAGCGCATGATGCGCGAAATCCCCGGAGGTCGCAGCTGCGGAGATGGAGGCGGACGCGGCCGCGGAGATGGCAGCGGACGCGGAGATGGCAGCTCGCCGGGCGTAGGCGGACGCGGCCTCGGAGATGGAGATGGACGCGGCCGCGGAGATGGCAGCAGATGCGGCCGAGGAGCAGAAGGCTCGGGCTGGGTAGGAGGACAGGAGATGGCCGGCGTTGGTAGAGGAGGAGCTGGGCGAGGTGATGGCGCCGGTGGTGGCCTGCACGGCGTCGGAGATGGAGGCGGACGCGGCCGCGGAGATGGCATCGGACGCGGGCGACGAGCAGCAGGCTCGGGCTGGGTAGGAGGACAGGAGATGGCCGGCGTTGGTAGAGGAGGAGCTGGGCGAGGTGATGGCGCCGGTGGTGGCCTGCACGGCGTCGGAGATGGAGGCGGACGCGGCCGCGGAGATGGCATCGGACGCGGGCGACGAGCAGCAGGCTCGGGCTGGGTAGGAGGACAAGAGATGGCCGGCGTTGGTAGAGGAGGAGCTGGGCGAGGTGATGGCGCTGGTTTAGGCATGCACGGCGTGCACGGGGGAGCCGGCGATACGACGCACGACGACGGCAGTGGCGACGACATGTTCGTCGGACAAGGCATCGGCTATGACTTAAGTAAGTCCTCGTACATTCACTTGTTGCCTTTGTATATGATCAACTATACGTGTAGACCCTGCTAGATCAAGTATACGTACATGCACGTTTTGTATTCTTATTTATATTCGTTTGTACAGATCATAAAGAAGGAGAAATTCTTATTTATATTTATTTGTACAGATCATAAAAGAAGAAGAAATTGGTACAATGACGATGAGAAGCGTTCAGTTTTTAACATTATCTTGAGCAAAAATGGCGGATTTGGTCGACTCAAACATGGCGTAACAAAAACTGTGTCGCAGCTATGTGATGTGCCGATAAGGTGCGTCCGTCGGATATGGGAGTCTGGATTGAAGGGAGGAGGTGTCAACGCGGTGGTCAACAAAAGGGCGAAGAACTGTGGAAGGAAGAGGGTAGAACTTGACACTGCCGCCATGAAAGCGATACCGATGGCTGATCGGACTACACTTCGGGACCTTGCTGCGAGATTGCACATGAAGAAGTCCACTCTCCATAGTCGTCTGAAGGAGAAGAGATTTAGGAAGCACACCAGCGACATCAAGCCCGCATTGACGGACGAGAACAAAAAATCTCGGATTCGTTACTGCCTTAATATGCTAGAGCCAGCTAGTTGTCCGGAGAATCCTGTTTTCAAGGCAGCTTACAACTATGTACACATTGATGAAAAATGGTTCTACCGTACTCGTAAAAGCCAGAATTTTTACTTGTGCTTAGATGAAGCCAATCCGGAGAGAAGCACGAAGCACAAAAGCCACATCGACAAAATTATGTTCCTTAGTGCAGTTGCAAGACCGAGGTTCGATACTAATGGTAATTGTATTTTTGATGGCAAGATCGGGGTCTGGCCATTTGTTCATGAAGTGCCTGCAAAGAGGAAGAGCAAGCACAGAGAGGCTGGCACGATGGAGATTAAGCCCTTTCCCAAAGTCGACAAGGCGGTTAGCCGCAAGTACCTCATCGAGAAAGTGTTGCCCGCGATAAAAGCAAAGTGGCCAGTAGAGGAACGTTACAGCACTATCTATATCCAACAGGACAATGCGAAGACGCATGTTCCGGTTGATGATCATGACGTGGTGAAGGCAGCAAAGGCAGGTGATTGGGACATTAGGATGATGTTACAGCCCCCAAACTCTCCGGATACAAACATTTTGGACCTAGGTTTTTTCGCTTCCATTCAGGCCATGTTCTACAAGAAGATGCCAAAAAGTTGTCGAGACATTGTGGACAAAGTGATGGAATCTTTTGAAGAATATCCTGTGAAGCGGGCCAACCGGATTTTTCTTAGTCATCAAGCGTGCATGAGGGAGACATTAAAGATGCTTGGATCCATTCACTACAAAGTTCCTCACATTAAGAAGAAGGCACTTGAGAGACAAGGACGTTTACCGATTAGGTTGAAGTGCGATCCGCACTATGTTTCCGTCGCTGAAGAATTTCTTAATTCTTAAATGTTGATGTAATGTAATCATGTTATATCTTCCTTCTAGTTGAACAACACAGAGCACTTCGTCACAACTTATTTCTTCCTAGTCGACATGATGCCGGCCGCGTTGTCCTCGTCCTCGCCGGGATCATCGGCGACCTCCCGAACGCCATGCGCCTGGGCCGGCGCATCCTCCATGCCGCCATTCACGACACCGCCTTCGTTGCCCATGCTCTGCACTTCCTAATCACAAATGGATGCATGGTGCGTGGAGTATTTAACGTGGGAAGACTGAAGAGTAACCAGCGCATGCGTGGAGAAACAGAACACATGCAACCACTTTGCATGCATGCAGGAATAAATAATGCCTAGCAAGAGGAAACGATCACATGCAACCACTTTGCATGCATGCAGGAATAAATGATGACTAGCAAGAGGAAACGTCACGCGTCATGGGAAGAGTAGGCAGCGCACATAGAGAGAAGGAATTAAAGTATTAGGTGAAACTTGACCTTATATTTTTGGATTTCTCAGAATTGGAAAGGGGCCTTAGATTGCTGGACAGAGGGAGTATAAATTTATCTACTACAGTTGTCTACTGTATATGTATATTTTTTTCTCTAAGAAATATTGAAAAAATATGTACAAATGCTGTAAGAAAACTAGAAAGAGAAAAACCACAGGAAAAAACTAGAAAAAACCAAAAAAATCGAGAAATAAAAGGGAAAAAGACAAAAAAAGACAAAATTGGTAGCATTCCCGTCGTCGTTTATCCTATTTTCTCGTGGTAAATATTTACCATACTTTTGAAAATTAATATATACGATTGAAATTGGTGATGCTCTAATGCCCGCACTAACTCCTCGGGTGGCCTTCAACGAAAACCCACAGCTAAACTAAACCCTCTCCAATCTGCCTCGAGATGTCCCACCTCGCCGCACCCGCCTCCCCGCCGCCGGCTCCGAACCCTAGCCCCATCGCCGGCGAGGAGGCCTCCTGCTCCTCGCCGCCGCCCGAAAGGGGGCGAAGGAAGGCGGTGGTGGTGGTCATGGGCGCGACTGGCGCCGGCAAGTCGCGGCTGGCCGTCGACCTCGCGGCCCACTTCGCCGGCGTCGAGGTGGTCAGCGCCGACTCCATGCAGGTCTACCGCGGCCTCGACGTCCTCACCAACAAGGTCCCCCTCCACGAGCAGAACGGTCTCCCTCTCGAATCAACCAAATCCCACCTTATATTTGTACATTTGTTAAATCAATTTGGTTCAGTTTGAGCTCAGTGGCACTATATTTGGCGTGTCTGCAGGTGTTCCTCACCATCTCCTTAGCATAATCGATCCCTCCGTGGAGTTCACTTGCCGCGATTTCCGTGATCATGCTGTGCCCGTAAGCCTATGGTGTTATTGCTACTGCTGCAAGTGTTTTTCAGTATTTTAGTAGACTTCTAGTAGACCACTATATTACCATGTTTATTGACTGCTTGGTTAGGCGAGCTGTAAGATAATAGCTCACATGCTTCTGTATGGCCACAGATTATAAAAGACATATTGGATCGTGGTGGCCTCCCTGTTATTGTTGGCGGTACAAACTTCTACATACAGGTTCATAGTTTAATGCCATGTCGGTTTCCATATCTTAAGCGATTCTGTATCGGATTTTTTATTTTATTTGTGCTCTTACAATACATTAGGCTCTTGTTAGCCCATTCCTCTTCGATGATATGGCAGAAGATATGCAGGGTTGCACTTTGAGTGCCCACCTAGATGATATAGGTGGATAACGAAACCATAACACTTGTTTTTTATTCTTAGTGTCCTTGTTCAATATTCACCTTCAATTGTTATATTTCTGGTCTATTATATCTTAAATACGCTATGCAGGTATTGCTAATGATGATGAGGGAAGTGGGTATGAACGTTTGAAGGGCATTGATCCTGTTGCAGCGCAAAGGATCCACCCAAACAACCATCGTAAAGTAAGGATGTTGCACATTTCTACCATGTCTAATCAGTTAGGCTCCTTTTGTATCAGGTGCTCATTTTCCTCATGATATTGTCCTGTTTGTGTTATTTCATCACGTATGTTTGCTGTATTGCACAGATAAATCGCTACCTTGAGTTATATGCAACTACAGGCGCCCTACCAAGTGATCTTTTCCAAGGAGAGGCCGCAGAGGTGAGGAAATTTGTGCTTTTATAAATGTAGTGAAGCTTGTTTGAAATGTGTAAGGCTACATTCATGTTGTCAGGTGTACACATGTTCAATGTACACTTCATGCCATGAATGTGCACCACTAATTACAGCTGCAACACATTTTGTTTAATGCAAGGTTAGATTTCCTGTTTGACTATAGATCATGAATGCCCTAAATGAGATTATTGTTGTCAGGACAAGTGGGGCCGACCTAGTAACTCCAGATTTGACTGTTGTTTCTTGTGGGTAGATGCTGATCTTCATGTTCTGGATAGTTATGTCAATGAAAGAGTCGATAGCATGATTAGTGCTGGCCTGCTAGATGAAGTGTGCAATGTATATGATCCAGATGCCGTTTATACCCAAGGGCTGCGGCAGGCCATTGGGGTTCGTGAATTTGATGAGTTTTTCAGATTATATTTAAGAAAGAAAAAACCGGTTGAGATAAAAGCTGGTTCTCCTACAACTACCCTAGATCTCCATGATGGTAAGCTGAAGAGCTTGTTGGATGAAGCAGTCTCCCAGCTAAAAGCAAACACACGTAGACTTGTTCGACGCCAAGTAAACACTAAACTTCCTGTGTATTTGTATTCTTGCATTCGCTCATAAGATAATCTGAGAAAATAATCAATACTAGACTGTAAATCTTTGTCATAGAGACGGAGGCTACGTCGGTTGAATAAAGACTTTGGATGGAATTTGCATCACATTGATGCAACAGAAGCATTCCAATGTAAGACCATTTGTATTTATTAGCTCATAGTATTGAATTGGCCTGCTGTAGAAATTTGACGTGTTCCTTTTCATTCATCTCTGATGCATATTCTGCTAGGTACCACTGGCGCCTCGTGGCACAAGAAGGTTGTAAAACCTTGCACGGACATTGTTAAAAGATTTTTGTCCAACGATACAACTTTAGCAAGCAAAGATTCTTCCAATGATATTGGAGGAACTAGAGTGGCTTCAATAGAGTTGTGGACTCAATATGTTTGCATGGTGATTTTTTTGAAGCTTCGGTTGTGCTTACAAGAAAACAGATGCTTATAGTTGGTGGAGCATCAAACTGACAAACTTTTGCACCTTTCTGAATTATGTGTTACAGGCCTGCGACAACCGGGTACTTTGAGGGGCTCATGAGTGGGAGCAACACAAGCAAGGCCGAGTTCACCGGAAAAGAGTGCAGCGTTCAAAGCAGAAGTCTAAGGTGCAGGGTGCAGCGTTCGAAACAGAGGCCTAAAATCATAATGATATAAGCACTGTTTGTAATTTCAGTGGTGATGAGCTTTTTCTTCATTCTGTGCCTGTTCCCATGCACCCTGTTTCTGGTAACTGAGTCAAATCGGCTGAAAACAACCCTATTCAATTGACCGTTTTTCAGGTTATTTTTACTGGTAGGTTGCATCCTGTATTTGGATACTGTTGCCGAGTTGCCGTGTTCTGCACTTTGCTAATTGCGCTCCTATTCAAACGTCAATATCATATACAAAAAGAGCAGATCCTGGACAGGCTGCTGAGATTCTATCTATTTGTTCTGCATTGTTGGATGCTTGCTCTTGTTGATCGGTCAACAATGCGGACTCGCTTTACATATTCTGCACTGCAAAAGGTGTTTCTGTGTGCTACATGATTTGAGATTCTATCTATTTGTTCTGCATTGTTGGATGCTTGCTCTTGTTGATCGGTCAACAATGCGGACTCGCTTTACATATTCTGCACTGCAAAAGGTGTTTCTGTGTGCTACATGATTTCATATCACAGTAAACCAGCAGTTCACCTCCTGTGTAACCATCCTAAACATGATTTAAATTATACATGGAACTGCCAATTTTCAGGGTACTTAGTAGTGGAGTGAAAAGCAAATTGAGGTAAAGATGAGGTTACGACAGTTCCCTGGAGAGTAAATCAGTGAAGCTTGATAAAAAAAGGCAGTCTAAATTTCAAGAACAGATCAGGGTGCATTTCAAAAGGCAAATTTAGTTTTTTTTTGGGGGGGTGGGGGTGGGGGCTGGGGGGCTGAGGAGCAAATTACTGAAATTTGACGAGCAAGTTAGGGCCCGTTCGGAACTCCTCTGCCTCCGCGCTCCGCAGAGCCAGGCCGAACACCCCAGCTTCGCTGAGCCAGCTCCGCTTCCAGCTCCGCGAAGCGGAGCCCTCCTCTAGTGCAAGTCGGTGAAGCGGCCGAATCCCAGCTTCCTGAAACAGCAGATCGCGGAGTTCGCGGACTCTAGCGAGCTCGTCGTCGCCCCGCCGCCCCACCGCCACCCCCGCCACCCCGCCGCCGGTAGTCCCGCTCCCCGCTGACCTCGCGCCGGTCGTTCGTCTACCCTTCCCCTCCCTCTCCTCCTCGCGGCGCCCCGTCGTGGCCTTCCCCGAGCTCACCACCGTTGCCCTCCCCGAAGTCACCGCCGCTGCCCAGTCGTCACCCCTCAGCTCGCCAACGTCGCCACTCCGCCCCAGCTCACTGCCGTCGGTCCTCCCCGAGCTTTTCACCAGGCCAGCCTCGGCTGCCAGCCCATGCAGCGTCGCCCGGAGCTGACCCCAGCCAGCCGAACACGCGCAGCTCCTCGCGGGAAGCTGGACGCAGGCGCGCGAAGCCGGATCTGGGGATTTGCGGAAGCTGTCAGATATTCGGACGGGCCCTTAGTCAAGAGAATTCGAGTGTACAAGATGGTGAGGAAGTTAGCCTATATTTCAACCCAAATAGTTAGGACTTGTTTGGTTGGACTGTGGCTGTCTGAAAAAGCTGCTGTAACTATGGAAAAGTGAACATATGGCTTTTGATTAATCTAAACCATCTATAACATTTTAGAAAATGAGTACTAAAGTTTTAGCATATTGTAAAAAGCTGGCAGAAAACAGGTTTTCCAAATAGCTGAATTTATACTGTAAAACTCACAGCTACCGTTTACAAAAACTATTAAAAAACCCAATCAAACACCTCCTTAAAAGCGGGCGTGCATGATTTCGTGCCTGCAGGCGCACGGCGTTCATCTCGCCACGTGACTTCAGGATAAGGACTAGTCTTCAACTCAGTCCTATTTGCCATCAGTAGAAAGGTACCTCATTACTAGGTGTAACTTAGCGGCAAAGTCATCTGTTTCACTACTGCATTTATTGTATATCTACCGTCCTATCATGTGTTCTATACCAATGTTTGGCATGTTCTAGAAGAAAAAAAATTGTTTGCTCTTTGCTGTCATGCGATTCTTTTTGCAGCGATTTTGGAAGTTGATAGTTACCTTTTGCAGTTTCTTGTGCGTGTGTAAGCCGCTGCTTTAGCAGAACTTGTCTGCATTATATTTTGCCACGATCCATCCATCCAGCTACCATTACATTCCTCTTGTAAGGAGTTTAGCCTTCGCTGGTTGTCATTTGCACTAACATCTCAAGTCCTCAACCTGTTACTACATGCTGTTAGTGCTAGGCTGATTTCCATCAGTCATCACCGGTGTCTCACTAAGATCTATGTCTTCTCTGCACTGTGCATGGATTTCTCATTCCTGTGACTGATAACCAGAGTAATGAACCGACATCAATTTGTGCAGTCCTTCGACCTTAATTATGCAGGAGTGCATTTCAGTGGTACAATGTCCTGTGAGCACGAATCTGGAAGTCCAGAACAGAACCCTAAATACACTTGGGCCTTATTTGAAATGTAGGACTGGAGGAATCCATATATCCAATCCTACAACTTTTTGGAACATAAAGAAGAGCTCATAGGATTTCTTTGGAATTGCTCATTCCAGGGAATATTTTGAGGGATTTTAACTTGAGGAATTGAGCAAAGACAGCACATGAATATGTTTTTCTTTTTCTTTTTTTTCCTTTTTTGCCTTGCATATACCTTTCTCTCTCTCCGAATTCCTTAATTCTTGTGTGAAGCATGCAAACATCTCTTTCAAACGATCCCTCCGTATTACATTCATGTAGAACTACATCTCCATATTCCAAAAACTTGTGTTGCTATTCCTTTGTTTGTTTCATATATGGACCCTCCGTTACAGACGAACCCTTACGGTTAATCCATGACACGTGATTTCCTAGCTAGTAGCCTCTCTTATCTTTTGCATCATGTGCACACAAGAAATACAACACGTGGTTTTCGTCTCCTTTATGTAAAGGCATCTGTGCAATATAGTAGCCCTCCAGTAGAATGAGCTTTCCAGGCTGTGGTGTGGTGCCCCTCGATGCCCTAGAAATAATGCATGGCGCAAGTTGCAGTGCACCTGCGCAATGGCACGTACGACCCCATGGGCCAGGGCCAGTGTCTCTAGCTCCCTTGGACACTTGGATCCATCCAAGTCTAAGCAAAAGCGGTGTCTTTGATTTATATCGTGCTTTTGCTCGATGATTAGTGCAACAAATCTTAAACTTTTTTGTTGTCGGATCAGTGCTTCGTTGGTTAGCTCGAGATGCATGCATCCTTACACTGGGTTTCAATGTTAAAAATTTCTGCGTATGAACCGGGCTACATGCCTTCCGTCTAAAAGTGTTCAGTAAATTTGCGGCAGAATAGTTTTATGAGAAAATATGCGTTAGAAACCATTTTTTAGATGAAGACTCCACTGAAACCACATTATTGGGCACATTATGTTCTATAGACATGTAAGATTTTAAGAACATGTGAAATGTTATAATCAAGCTCAATCATATTTCCGTGCAAAAATATCTCCCTGCAAAATATCTGGATGCATGCGTCGACCTCATCGTACTACTACTTTGATGAGAGATCTGAGCGAACGGCAGCCTAGTTGCCTGTGCTGCTCCACCAGCATTTGTTTGGATCAGTGCCGCTACTTATTTGATTCCAAAACATAAACAGTCGTGCGTGTAGCAGATATATTTCCCCCGAGAATTTCAAGCATGCATCAGTGCGGAATGATTTCATGAACTAGTTGTGCTTTACATCAAGTGTCAGTAAAACTGACTTGGACTTGAAAAATTAGGCACCGATCGGTATATATTAACCTCGATTAGAATATCCAAAGCAGTACCAGCTGGTACGACGTACATCATTTGTTCCAGGAATGTGGAATATTAGCAGCGCCAGTACGGGTACTGATAGAATAAACTTTTTCTCTTTGTTGAGAATCAATAGAATAAACTAAGAGAGCATGAATGAAGAGATCTACTGACGGCCGGATATATGTGCGCCTGGTCGACGAACCGAGCGACAGGATCCAGCACAAGAACGTTCAGGGAAACTGCATGCGAAACTAAATGAGAAAATGGTGATGGCGATCATGTATTTCATATATACGATTGGAATCCGACGGATTGATTCGATGGGTTGTGTTCATCATCCACCGGGCAACGTTCATGTACGTACGTGCGGGTGGGTACTTTTTACGTGTAGAAAACCATGGTTAACCGATGCAGAGATGTTATTTTTGCACTCTGGCAATAGGTAGGAGCCAAAGCTTTGTGAAAACAAAATGCATGCATGCACGGCCAAACATTATTGGTGTGGTGCACGTCGGTCGGACCACACAGTGCAACTGCAGCCATGTGACACCTACGTACGTGGCCGGATACCCTCCCTGGAGAGTTGGAGCTCATGCATGCAGACCTCCACGTACTCGTCTCTAGCTAGCCATTGATGTGTCACGGCCCAACGTGCTCCACCTATGCACTGCACTCTTTTTTTCTATTCTAACAAGTCAGTTCTGCACAGTATTATGGTTTCGATCGTAATATTTTTTGCACTAATCATTCTTGACCTGGACGCATGATGCATTATATATCGCTGTGCTGGCTCAGCACAACAGTGATTTGGTTCTAGATCGCTGTGCTGGCCCCATTAGAACAGGGATTTGGTCCTTGTGCGTGCAGTGCGTGCCCGATTGTTAATTATTATCGGCACATGTTTTTCGTTCATTCTCCCTGATTGTTCTGGACTAGCTAGGTATAGTCAGGTTATTATAGTGTCGTGGCAGTAGCACCATCGTGTGATTCCAGCAGAGACACGTCTCTCTCTACTGTGCAGCTCGGATAGAATAAAACACGGTCAGTCTGGTAGGCCACATCTTGTATTCTTGTGGATGTGCATGCGTCCATTTGTATGAATGGATCAATAAAAATTCCTAGTCAAATGTACAGTAATTACAGAAGCCGTAAATCCCAGCTGAGCCGATTACCAAGTGTGCGCCCAAGGCAATGCATCCCGACCTGCATCGTACTTGCAGTTAATCACGACATATAAAATTTCTTCTAAAGTTTCAATCAATCGTCTTGGACTAAAATTAGAGAAGAAAAGAGCTATATTACGGGGGGCTGGGCGTAGCTAGCTGCGGCCACGTGATCTCCATCCTACGGTCCTCACACGCCGAGCCACGCGTCTGAGTCTGATGCATGCATCGCGGCATGCACTTGGCGACCGAGGAAACAAACCACCTGCTGCCTGCTGGGGCACATCACTCACATGCACACGATCGAGTTTCCGCAAAACCGTTTGATTTCCATCGCTTTTGACTTTTGCTTACTACTGCAAAGGTACATATACGCCCCACTGGTTTAATTTCCCTTTCTCTTTCTCGAGAACATTCATCAAACCAAGGATAGCTACGCCTCCTACATGTGATCGTGATATTTTGCCCTGTTGATCGACCCAGGATGAACCAAGCAGTCAACTAGTTCTACTAGCACCACTACTAGTCCTAGTGCTGGGGCACTGCCCGAGGCCAAACGGCCCGGCCAGCCCGCCGTGCCGTGCCGGCCCGGCCCAGATGTCTGCTGACTACGCTGAAGCCTGGCCCGCAGCACGTCGGGCCGTCATCGGGCCGTGTCGGGTCGGGTCTGGCCTGAACTATATGGCTGCAGATTAGGTCTGGCCCGTCCGTTGTGTCGGACCGAGCCGCCCGTCATGCCTTTTCTCTAGCCTGGCCCGGCTCGGACTTCGAGATGTGCCAACTCGGCCCTTATTTTTTCGGGCCGTGCTCGGGCCGGCCCAGATAAACCCGGCCCAACGTCCCAGCTTTAACTACTACTAGTGCACGCCGCACCATATACCTCCACTTGTTTAAAGCTACGAGTCTATTACTGAAAGCGAATTTCATGTTACTTATTTAGGTGGGTCGGATTATGAAGGTACAGACTAATAACCAGCTAGCAATACATAACAAATTTATACAGATATCACTCCATGCCGAGTTTTTTCTTCCATAAACATGAGGACGGCCCCCCAATATTATGTAGTATTTTTTTTACTACACTTTGAGCATGAGCGGCGCGCTTTGCTTACTTTGGAGCAGAGCGAGTATTTAATGTATTTTCTCTTTGGACTGTGGGTAACTAGGACGTATAAAGTTACTCCCTCTGTGTACACTGCCGAGTCAGTACGCCTACGTATACACCACGTATACTCGCAAGCAGTAGAAAACAAAAAATATCCTGAGTCTTGGCAAGCACGCTGGCCCCACCCAAACGCCAGCCTGTCACTCCAAGCTACACGACAAACCCCACCCTTCCCTCCTCCTCCTATATATCCCTCCCCTCCCTCCCCTCCATCTCCATCGCCACAAAGTTCAACTACAGCTCAACTCCGTACTCCACTACGCGCCGCCAATGGGTCTCTGCATGTCAAGCGCCTCGGCGGCTGCGGCTGCCCTGCGGCCGGACGGCCTGGCCGCTTCCACGCCCATGGTGCTGCTGCCGACCGGTGAGCTGCGCGAGTACCCTCCCCCGACCACCGCGGCGCGGGCTCTCGAGGACTCCGTCTCCCTGTCCTCCCCCTCTGGTGAGGCTGGCCAGTGGTTCCTGTGTGACGCCGATGAGATGGGTTTCGAGGGCCCCGTGGCGGCTGTGAGCAGCAACGAGGAGCTCCGCCCGGGGCAGATCTACTTCGTGCTCCCCGCGGAGGCTAAGCGGAACGGGCTGCGGCGCGAGGACGTCGCCGCGCTCGCCGTCCGGGCGTCCGCGGCGCTCGTCAAGAAGGCCGCCGCCGCTGACACTCACACCAACTCCGGCGGCAGCGCCCGGCGGAGGCGCGCCGGCTCGGTGGCGCCGCTGGTGTTCGCCCCACCGCAGGAAGACAAGACAGAGACCGTCGCCTACAAATCCATGCCGGCGCCGGCGAAGAGGCGGCCGGTGGAGCGCGCGAAGAGCATCGGGAGGATGCAGCCGCGGTTCGCGCCCGATCTGACCGCCATTCCCGAGTGTGACACGAGTGAGTGATCAATCGAATGAAGTTTCGCGGAATCGATGGATCGAGCGAAGCAAAAAACAAGAAGGAATTGAGGATTCGGAATCTGCAGGCTGGAATCGGAGGATGGCTGGTCAGGCTGGCGGGGATCGCCATCGGATTCCGATCGGACGGACGATGCTGGAGGATATGGTATCATATCATTGGGGTGATGGGGAAGGGAGATTAGCATCTGTAATTTGTAGGAACCAAATTTTGTCCGTGTTGGTTGAGTTTTTCTTTGCAGACAATCGTTGAGTGAGCTGGTGCTTTCAGCACCAGATGATCGTGACCAAAGAAAAAAAGATGTGAATATAAATTCTCCGGGACCTAATGATTTTGCTTAAACATACATACTATTGCCTGTCACCAAATGATTATTTGAAACTTGCAGTTACATCCAGATCACGAGAATGCAGATCACTGCGAATTTGAGTTCTTAGGTCAACGGAGCAGCAAATTCAGTTTGGACACCGGGTGAGTGACAAGTCAACAAAGGTGCAGGTTTTGGTGTTCGACTTGGACCTGAATAGTGCTGCGGTCGAGTGCGAAAGAGCCCTGTCCCGTCTCTTCCAGCTCAGTCTCAGCTAGCTAGCTGCGTCGTCGTCTTCTTTTTTTGGGGTTCGCCGAGATGGCTGGCTCGTGCACGTAAGCTCGTTCGTGCTGGTACGCCACTCCGCGTGCACGATGTATCCGATGCTTCCCGTTCTAAACTTTACGAAGCATCAGCACGAAACAAAATTCTCAATCTTAATTCGATCTACAACGCAGAGAAACAGAAAAAAAAACATTTTTTGTTGTTGTTCTCCTGATGTTCTAGGACGTCACTTTGTTTCAGTCCAGTTCTCTTTTTTCTCTTTTCTGGATGCCTGCCTAACCAATGGAAAATACGGCACTAATTCCCGCACGGATTCTCCGTGCTCGACCTGAACACAGTTTGCAGCAGCCTTACAGCTCAGTTTCTTACAATGGGCTCTGCTTTTTGCATCGCCAGTTCGCGTGTGCATGCGTTGTCTGCTGGTCTGAAACTGCATATGCATGGCAGCATTGAGCTAGCGGCGGAGAAAGAGACGCGACGCTACGTACCTGGACGGACTCTCTTTCTTTCTTCTTTATCGTGCTCAACAGCTTATTACACACTTAACGCGCACACGGGGTGTGTGTGTAATGTTGGTAGAGTGACGACGGCTCGTGTGGACTCACATAACAGGTCGCCGTTGCTGCTGTAGATGAATGTGGACGTACGTACTAGGAAACGGGAGAAAAGTGCTTGGCGTACATTTCAAAGTCAACCTGCGCAGCGTTGCCGTCCCCATGATGTGCTCGCGCGCGGCCAACAGACCATGCACGTACCCATCGCCCATGATTCAGTGATACTTCCTCTGTTTTAACACTCTGTTTTTGCCTAACAGAGGGAGTATAACAGACGATATAGTCTGTACACTTGTAATAGATCGTAGATGTAGCTAGTTGCTACCACCGGTCCAAATTAAACCTCGGGAAAAGACAACTGGCCGCTCACAAGTTGTTCTCTAGCTAATTCGTTCATACTGCAAAGCCGGCCTTCCAAGTAGGAGTACCCAGAAGAAGAAAAAACCAGACAGCTCGCTATAGGTTGAGGCTGCGGCGATCAGACCATGCATGCACTCGCTGCTCACTTTAATTGGCTTGCGTTTTCACCTAGCTCTAGCTTACTAGCCACTGAAAAACCATCACAAACCAACACATGCACGCGCAAGCCTGTAATAACGTAGCACTATAGTTAGCATGAATTTCCTGCTGCAAGGTTGCTCTACTTCGTTCATGCGACAAATTAACCTACCAAGAAGAAGACAGCAAGAAAAATTCTTCGACAGGGTCTACCTTGTGAGAAAATAATAATTCAAGTATCTGCTGGGCTGTCCTTGTTTTCAGCAGCCCGGCAACGTGTGCTGGACTGGGATCCCTGCTGCGCAGTTGCAGGCCGGCCAGCACTCCTCCTCTCTGTTGCTGAATAAGAAACTTATGCATGCCTTCAGGTGTTGCTTTGCCTAGCTAGAACGATATTCAGAACATGAAAGTACCGTATCAATCGTGCCTCCAACAATTAGCAGCAATTGTTGTTTGGTGAGAACATGTCTCGAATCGAATTAATCGATCATTGGAGACGCCAGAGATACGGTGGAGATTGGCGGGCGACAGCCCAGGTGTTTTCGTGTGCGTTGGACCTGAACAGTTTTTTCGTCAGCCTTTAGCTGCATTCCTGTTTCGCTTAATTATGCTTATGCGTCGATGCATTTGCTCGTCTGGAACCGCACACCTGGCGGCCGATGACGTCGTGATCGTTGGCTCGTGCACGTAACCACTACGCGTTCTTCCGCTGCATTTTTTTTCTTTCTCTTTTTCTCTTTTTTGCGAGCCTGTGTGGATGCTCTGCTCTGCATCGGTGGTGAAGTCATTTCATCACCTGCCCATCTGCATGCAGAAAGAAAGCGACGCCACTTACTTTCTGTTAAGAACAAACTGTCATGGACAGTTGCTCTTTGTGAGCAATCGGCAGTTGCCAATTCTTACTCTCTCCAGCGGTTGCTAATCTCTAACTGCAAACAACAGCAAGCCTTTGTAATCTATATAAAGGAATCATTCATCAATAAAGAATTAGACTTGATCTCATTTGTTCTCTGCGATTACTCGTTCCCATTCTCTGTACTCTCAAGTTTCAACACGTTATCAGCACGCTCTACCGAGTGGATTGGCCAAGAGCACGCTCTACCGAGTGGATTGGCCAAGAGCACGCTCTAGGCAGAGCAAGAACAGGAGAAGAACCGAAGAAGAAGAAGAAAAAGAAACAGAGAAGGTGAGAATGACTCGCCTCTTCCCTTCGCTTCTTCGCCTTCTCAGAGATGAACGGCGCCGCCGTCGTGGAGTTAGCGGACGCCACTGTCGTGGCCGCCTCTGCGCCGCCCGCCGGCCCTCCGCGCAGGCTCCCCGCGGCCGCCTACGCCGGCCCTCCGCGCCGCTGCGCCCGTGCTGGCCGCCTCCCGGCCGCGCCCGCCGTGGCCGCTTCGCCGAGCGCCATGGGCCGCCGCCCGGCACCGCGCGCCGTTCCTCTCGCCGCTGCGTGCCGCCACGCGTAGCACGCCGGGCCGCCGGCCCCTACGCGCCGCCGCCGCGCGTCGCAGGCGCCGCCGCCTTGGCCCGCCTCCGCGCGGCCTCCGCCGCCCGCCGGCCTCCCGCGCGTCGCAGGCACCGCCGCCTTGGCCCGCCTCCGCGCGGCCTCCGCCGACCGCCGGCCTCCCGCGCGCCGCCGCCCGCCAAGCGCCTCCGCGCCCTCCGGCCTCCGCGCCGCCCTACGGCCTCCGCGCCGCCCTCCGGCCTCCGCGCCGCTGCGGCTCCTCCGCGCCGCCACCGCTGGCTGCCGCCTCGCGTGGCCACCGCCTCCGCGCCACCGCGCCCATGCGCGCCTCCTTGGCTCCCCGCGCCGGCCCTCCGCGCCGCCAGCGGCCCGCCGTTGGCCGCCTCCGCCGTGGCCGAGCGCTCCGCGCGTCGCCGTGGCCGTGCGGGCCGTCGCGCCCGCCGGCCCCTACGCGCTGCCCGCGGCCGCCTCTACCGCGCCGCCGCGCACCGGCTCCCCGCGCTAGGCAGCCGCCTCCCCGCCGCGCCTCCGCGCGCCGCCGCCAACGCCGGCTCCCCGCGCCGCCTCCGCCGCGCACCGGCCGCCGCGCACCGGCTCCCCGCGCCGCCTCCGCCGCGCACCGGCCGCCCGCACCGCCTCCCCACGGCGCGCCGCCAGCCGCCCGCCGGCTTCCCGCGCCCGCGTGGCCCCCGCCGCCCGCCGGCCTCCCTGCGTGGCCGCGCGCCGTCGTGCTCGACAGCCTTCACAGTTAACACGCGCGCGCGCTCACACGGGTTTATGTGTTGTCCGTAGACGAGAGGGACCTTTCCGTTACTCTTCGCGACTCGTACTCGCCCTAGTTCACAAAAACCTGATATTTTAGATACCCATATGCTCTCTAAAATACAATTTTAACTACTAAATTTTGTTAGATTATATTTATATAGCCTAACAAAAATTTGATATTATGAAAACTAGCACGGTATCCTGCGCAATTGAGCGGGAAACGTTTTTAATTATCTTTATTTATTTTATCTGTACGTGTACTATTAGATCAGTACGGAAAATAAACGTTTAGATCGCGAGTCAGTCCCTTAGTCGTTGTACTGAGCCATCTATTTATGTACAATTATGATGGTCTATCGGATGTGATCTATCTAGATACAATCATGATAATCTATTGGTTGTGATCTGTTTAGGTACAATTATAAAGATTTAGAGAAGTGCTTCTATGCTCCTTCAAATTATCTTTTGTGCGAACCTCAAAGCACTGCACGAATCTCAAAGTTGTCTTGGTAATTTTGAGTGGAGGGTGTATCAAGGCCTGAAGCCCACATCCATACCCACTCAATCCACATGTCAGAGACCATCGTCCAGGCCCTAACCATCTCCCCATGAATTCGTTGACCTATACGGCGCCGGCGCTGGCTGCCGACCATGGCTCTCCTGGATCTACAAGGGCGAGTACGAGGCAAGCCGCATGATTGCTGGGGAGGAGTTCGCCGGGATCGTGGCCAGGTCCGCGCGCGTGCCTAGGGTTTGCTTCTTCACGGACCTGATGAACAGCATCCTGCCGATCGTGCACCACGACGCATGGCTTCAATGGCTTGAGTGGGAAAGGTAGGCCATTTTTCAAATCCAAGTCTAGGTCCTCCTACCATTTTTGTTTCCTGCAGCCTCAGCAACAGCAAGTGATTTTGAAGAGAGAGAGAGAGAGAGAATCACCAGTTTTTACTGTGCCATTGGATTCTTGAAGGATACCTTATTTTATCAGTAAGTTTTGTTTTGCTTGACCTGTTTCTTGAAACTTCAGTTTCCTTTACACGTTTTTGGATGGAATCAAGTGCAAAATCTACAGATTGCTGCAGGTTCTTGTAACAGTATTCTTGTGTGTTATTTTTCTGAATGGGATGTGGCAACTCCATTTTTTCTTTTCCTGATTGTAATAAGAATCTGATATTTCTATTCCCCTTCTGTTGAATCTTTGATAGGAGCATGAGGAGCACCAGATCATGTAGCGCTTTCTAGCAAGACTGCCAAGCTTTGTGATTTGGTAGCCATGGAGGAGCAAAAAGCTCCGAACTTTCTTCATGATGTGCCCAAGGATATCCCCATCACCACCAAGTTCCTCACCATCAGGACCAATGCCAGGTTCAACAGCAGTTCGGACCAGGCCAACCACATCTCGCCGGCCATCTCCATCAACAAGCAGAGATCAAACCACAGGAGGTCAAGGTTCCTGTGCAATAGCAAGGGCTACGGCTGTGCCAGTGTGGGCTGCATCAATGGCTCTTCAGGCTGGCCGTCGCGGCGGCTCTGTTGAACCCCTTGTATGCACAGCTATCATAATTTTGTGTTTTTCAATCCTCTATCTTACACGGGCATTTCTATCATTTTTCTATGCTTATTTTTTCTGTATTTTTAGAGTTGTGCGAATCAACTAGGCTGTTAAAGTTCAAATAACCATGGTACCAATACAATTTAAGAGCTGCACCAATCAACATACAACTTTGTCTAAAAAATTCCTGATCAAAGCACATGATCTAGCACCCACTGTAAAAACAGTTTGGAACAGATCAGCTAACAAGCTACTCCCAAATAGTACATGCTAACTCAATCTCTCGATCTATCTTATATCGCATTCCAACCTGAAGGTTCTTAGCATGACCCATCTTGAGAGCCGAGACGCTGGACTTGAAGTTCTTCTCAAGGAACCTGAACATGTGATCGATGACGAAGCACTTGAACTGGCTGTGCCCGCCACCCGCCTCCAGGATCGTCCTCCCGATCACGATGCTCACCTTGCTCATGCTCGCGAGATCCTTCGTCTCGGCCTCGTCGGCGCTGCTGGCGACCTCCCTGAGCGTAGGGACGACGGACTCCACGAACTCGTCGTCCTCCATGTCACGCTTGTCCATGTATGCGTACTGCAC
Source organism: Stipa capillata (assembly GCA_019208055.1). Classification (NCBI taxonomy): domain Eukaryota; kingdom Viridiplantae; phylum Streptophyta; class Magnoliopsida; order Poales; family Poaceae; genus Stipa; species Stipa capillata. Next base: position 332,614 of record JAGXJF010000476.1, on the reverse strand, counting down.
CACGGACCTGTACACCCCCGGCGTGGCGGGCTCGGCCTCCTCCTCCACTGCCGCCGCTGCCGCCATGAGGAATCGCTCCTTCGCGAGCACCAACCTCATCAGCAGCGTCCTAACGGTGACGAACATTAGCAGCTCCTGGAGGCAGCTCGTCTGCTTCGCGTAGTGGCCCACGATTGGTGGGATGCCATTCATCAGGTCTGTGAAGAAGCAAACCCCGGGTACATGGGCGGACTTGGCCATGATCTCGACGAACTCCTCCCCAGCGATCATGTGGCTCGCCTCGTACTCATCCTTTTTCCTCCGGCCGAAGGTCCAGGAGAGCGGTGGTCAGCAGCCAGCGTCGCCGCTGTACAGTTTGACGAATTCATGGGGCGATGGTTAAGGCCTGAGCGATGGTCTCTGACGTGTGGATCGAGTGGGTATGGATGTGGGCTTTGGGCTTTGATACATCCTCATTCAAAATTACCAAGACAACTTTGGGATTCGTGTAGTGCTTGGAGGTTTGTGCAAAAAATAATTTGGAAGAGCATAGAAGCACTGCTCAAAGATTTATCGGTTGTGATATGTTTAGATACAGCTATGAAGATCTATCGGCTATGATATATTTAGGTGTAGTTATGAAGATTTACCAGTTGTGATCTGTTTAGGTGTAGTTATGAAGATTTACCGACTGTGATCTATTTAAGTATAATTATGAAGATCTATCGGTTGTAGTCCACTAATAATAAAATGGTCAATCAAATTAACAATCGGATATTTTACTTTTTTGTGAAATTTTTTAGCATCTTTCTATTTTTTATTATTGTATTCTACTTTTAGTATATAGTAGATACCTTTTAAGACAAATCAACATATATGATTTTTAAATGTCGAACCCAAATATGATTGAAACGTCATCTTTTCAGGACAAAACAACACATCAAAGTTTCTAAAGTCTTAACTAGATGTTTGTCTAAAGTGTCTCCTTTTTGAACTAAAGTGTGTAGTTACTAGTACTATAGGTGTGGCCGCACTAGGAGAAGCAGAAAGTGTTCGGCGTATCAAGGTCAACTTGGGCAGCGTCGCCGCCTAGCTCACAGAGTCAGGCTGCGGCGAACGGACCACGCATATGCACTCGCTGTACTCCACTTAATTGTCGCGCATACGTACATACGCGTCTTCACATGTCCCCACTCTACATATGTGCTCTCTCACCTGTAACAGCCCGTTTACGAAGCCGTAATGGAAAAAAGAAATTGTACTGAGAAATCTTAAGTGATAACGTGAAAAATAAATAAATGCATTAATAGGAGCCAGCAACTTGGTTATCGTCGTTTATACGGCAAAGCCTACCAACTATTCCGAGCACCACGAAGAAGACAGCAAGAACAACTCCTCCACAGGATCGTCTTCCGTTGGGAAAAAAGAAAACTAACATCCTGTATCTGCTGGACTGTCTTGTTTTCAGAAGGCCGGCAGCGTGCGCTGGAGTCAGATCCCTGATGCACAGTTGCAAACCTACCTTCCCTGATCTGTTGCGGAATAAGAAACTAATGCCTTCAGATGTTGTTACAAGTATACAACATTTGGAACATAGAAGTTCTATACTATTTATGTTTTCACCAATCAGCAACAACTTGAGGACCATAACTAAGAGGAAGCAAGGACAGGGTACAACAAGCTAGACCCCAAAGAGTGAACCAACACATGAATGGAATCACTTACATAGTGGTATTAATTCAGCACCACACATACTCATGGAGTTCGCCATAACGACAATGAACAAGAAATGAACAATTTAACAGAGGGCATGATACATAAGATTGAATACTTCGATGAGTAACATTCAGCGCTAAAAGCGGGAAGAAAGATCCAAGCAGAGCATTGTACAAAAAAGAACTCGGTAGTCGTGGTTCCTACACAACATCACGGGCTAGCTAGATCCTATATTCACATGAGCCGATTTCAGATTCAACCTAAGCCATAGCTTGCATTTGGAGAGGCAAGGTTGGTCCCAAAGGGTATCTCGACTCGTTCCTTCACAACACAGTGCCCCCTGCCATCTTCGAGCACCATTACTTTCCCAGGAGGGCACTGGAGAATAGGGACCTGCTCTTTCGCACTGGTCACCTCTTTGCCAAAGAACCTTGCAATGTCCAAATTTATGCCGCTCCTCCCTAATGTGGGCTCATAACCAGCAGCCTTCATTATTGATACGGCGCCTACAACCATGACTGCTGTTTTAGCCATCCATCCGATGAAAGATCTGATTCCTCCCCGTGAATTATGGTTTGAAGTTATGGCATTTCTGTTTTCCAGCCTGTTCGTCGTTGAATCATCTTGAGTCATGCCATTAGAACCCAGTCCGTTGTGCAAACACTTGGACTTGGGCAAGTAGTTTGTAGGATACAGATCATCAAGCACAAACGAATTGGTGACATGGCTTGAGTAAGGAGGTAGGATGAGACCATCATTTTCAATTTTTTCGCCAGCAAAAGCAGCAGCCTCATGGATTACCTCACAGTCCTCTCCCTTGTATTCTTTGAGCTTGTTAAGGAGGGATGTTCTACTACGATCAATCTGGCTTAGGATGGTTTCTCGTTCATATCTTTGTTGGTGTTGGAGGTCCTGACAGTGGAATTAAGGTGTTAAGGTACTTATGTTTCAAAACAGAAGCATGTAACAACAGTATAAACTTGTGTACAAAACACTCCAGGCCTATAAGTTCAGTGTAGCAGAAGAGGTAATAAATTAATAATACAAGCACTTGGGGTAAAATGCAAAATATCAAGGTAAAAGCAATATGCCTGGTACAGTTACTGATATCCAAAAGAAAAACTAACTTCGTGAGGTAAGTGTCATCCAACTAAACAAGCAATTGGCTGACATGTAGCAGTAGCAATGTAAAGGTACTTAGAATGTCTGATACCCTTCCATGTGTCCAATAATTCCCATAAGATAAGCAAAACCGCAAATTCTGTCTATTTGTAAACCTCACAGTCTAATGCCCAGTTGCTATTCTTCGTCTCTGTTAACCAGAGATCTCTACCTGTACTTTTACCTGCAATTAGTAAACCAGCATCCTGATCCTGATGGGAACTACAAAATTCTATCTTACAGTAACCCATTTTTAATCCCACGCAATCCAAAGTGAGGCGGAAATTGGACGTAGCCACCGGGCAATCGATATCTAAGCAAAGTTATTAATCTTCCCCTCTCTGTAACATTATGTTAATCAAGCCTAGATTTAGTTCTTCACGAATAATACAGGACAACTAAACAAAGAAGGTACTACATGAATACCCAACTTACCATACCAACCACCACTTGTAGTACAAAAACAAGAAGTAGTTACATACTTACTATATCCACAACAGCAGTCTAGCAGAACCAAAAAGAAAATAAAAATTCCTATCTTTAAGGGATGAGCGGAACCAAGAACCGGACCTGCAGGGAGGCGAGCTGCCGCTCGAGCGACTCCAGCGCGTCGTTGATTCCGACCAGGCTCTCCACCTCCTCCTCCTCGTCATCCTCGCCGCCGCAATCTTCCTCCTCCTCCCCGGCACCCAACCGCGGCGGCCGTGCGGCGGCGGCGGCGGCGCAGGCGGAGATCTTGGAGCGGAGGTCGGAGGCCCGGGCGAGGACGAGGCCTATCTCCTCCTCCCCTTCCATGGCCTTTCGCCGCGGGGGCAGACGCAGAACCCTAGCTAAACCCCACCACGCTACTAGGCGGCGAGCAGTGGCAGCAGCTGCAGTCTGGTGATTCTTGGCGGCGAGTCTTGTGGTCGTGGCTGCGAGAGGGGAGGCGTATCCGAAGTTTTTCTCTTCGTCTTTTGTCTATCTGTGTCTCCAGTGGCTTGGGCCGGATAGATTAGCCTTGTTCTACTCAAGCCTGGTGCGCCAGTCCACCTGCAAAAGTTAGCATGGGCTGGGCCATCTCATGCACTCCCTCTCATAGTGCAGTATCATCGTTGCAGAGAATTTAATGGAGGCAACTGGATTAACTTGCAACCAATCTGCAGAGGAAACTACACTCATCCTTTATACATGTCTCCCTGAGGCAGAATAGCAACATATCTATCTATCAATAGCGAGACGTCTGTGATGAGTTTATTAATTTTCAACATATGCAAGTCTAGTCTTTGATACGTACATATGGTGATGTGCGTCGAGTTATACTAGCTTTTTTTATAGAAAAATTATATCCTCTATCCTATGAACCGGGTGAAACGGATTATTTTTGTCCTTCGAGTTTGTACAGAAGAGGGGAAACAGATATTCGACACCGTACGTACGTGGTAGACTTTCCGAAGAGAATACGAAATAGAATACGGGATTAGCAATATCCACCTGTATATATCCGGTTAGATTGGTTCACTGTTCATGGTACGTATCTTTTTTCATCTTACAGATCGAAACAACATTTGGTCTCATATTTCCTCTCTGTTTATCTACAAAAGGGGGAAAATCTCTTTACAGCGCGCACAGATCACACACTGCACATCTCCTCACAAACACACACGAAAATCGAAATAACCCTGCCTCTCCTAAGATTGATAAGTATAATCCTAAAACACAAACCTATCAACAATTTAATGATCACTTAATTTATCTTGTCGCCACTAATTAATGCAGTCAAGTCAAGAGAAGCCATATATCGAGCTCACTGCACAAGCTGATGGAGCTCGCTCAGCTCATCAGCTGAGGTGAGGGAACGCGAGGTCCCTAGCAAGCAGGTACCGGAATCCCTGCCTGTGCGGCGCCCACTCCACCACCGCCCTGCCTCCTCCTCCTCCCTGCTGCTGCTGCCGGCACTGCTGCACCGCCGCCCTCAGGCTCTCCGGCAGGCACCGCTGCGCCGCGTCCAGGAGCCGCTCCGGCGAGAGCCCCACGTCCCTGGCGTACGCCTCCACCAGCTTCGGTAGTACCACCCTGCTGCCGCCGCCGCCGCTGCGGCTGCGGTGCCGCTGATGCTCCCCTGGGCCCGGCCGGACCCCCACTGTCGCGCGGATGTACTCCTCCTTGCCGGCCTCCAGCTGCTGGAACAGCCGCTTCGGCGTGTACACCCTCACCTGCATGCATCAATCGCCATGCACAAAAAGATAAGTAAGAAACAGGGACAGAAAGGGATCAGCCATGATGTTGATTTGATGCATCTACTACTACTAATAACGTACTTTGATGAACAAAGTGCAGCAAAACATGCAGCAACATTCCAGGGTACATTACTCAACAGTGGCCAATTAAAGGAGATATACTTGTCAAGTTCCTTTCATCATTGTGTCATGTCAGGGTGTAGCATGTCGTAGTAGCTTTATCACTTTCAGAAACATTTGTAGCACTCTACTAGGATTGTACTTATGTTCTACATCGATTCACGTAAGACTAGCAGGAATTTCAGAGGAAACAGTCTTATCCCCGTATGTGTCCCGGGGAAAACCCCGCGTTATAAGCGGAGCCTAAATCGAGAGAGAAAAAGAGATGGGTGGTGTCGTTCATACCGCGGGATCGAAATGGCTTCCTGAACAAAGCGCAAAGCGCAAAAGAGGCTCTGGTTGATGGATGGCAAAGGCTTGCCATTCGCTCCCTGCTTTGCTCGCCCTGCTTTTGATCCTTGGGTGCAGCAAAGTCCTCAGCCACTGCATCGCGTTGAAAGGATCGATCAAACAGGTAGAAGTTTATGTCTAGACATCTAATCAAGTATTGTAGGAACATTTCTTCAAAAAAAAAGTATTGTAGGAACATTTCACTCGATCTTCGCTGTGTCCTTTTGACCACATGATGCAATATAGCGGCCATACATGATGCATACCTGTCCGGGACAGTGAGTGCTGCATCCAAGAACCAGCCCCTGGATGGCTGCTGCGTTGATGGTGCGCCCTGCAATCTTGCACTCAGCCTGGGGAAGCATTGTGTCAGTGTCATATAGTACATGTAAAGAGAAAACAATATCATCTTCGATCGAGATGGCGGTATCGATGATTCTACAGGGAGCCAGGTTCCACTTTACCTTCACAAGAAGTGATGTCTTCTTCAGATGGTTCTGTGGGATGCCGTACTTGAGGTAAGCCTGTAGAAGTTAGTGCCAAGGGTTCATCATTTCAGTCATTCAGACAAATGAGTACACAGAACAGTGATTAAGAACTACTACTAGTAGTATTAGAGGGAGTTGTAATGAGGGAGCGAGCATTACATGCATCAGCAATGCATTGTGTATGTTGATCCAGAAAGCAAGCTTCTCTTCGTTCGCCATCGTCCGGAGATCGACGGTCTCCAACCGATGAAGAATTAACCTGAAACACCAACTTATCAGTGTTCAGAACTACAGATATCACAGTAGTGAACATAAGAAAGCAACATTTATCATCCGATTGGGAGTAGAGAAACTTGTAGGAAACAACTCACCTGTAAGTTTGGAGCAAATCTTCGACATCTCTAAGCCTTCGACGGTCGCGGGAAATCGATGGAACCTCAACCATGGTGTTGTACGGTCCACTGAACTCCTTCAGCCCCTCGACGTGGAACGGGTTGATCAGCCGGGAGTCAAGAGTGGCTTCTCTTCTGCAATTGGGGCTCCACATGTCCCCAAGATACTGTGGGGAGACCACACTAGTTGAGGAGAACGACGATGTTGGCGATGTTGATGCGCGATGGTGGACTAGAGGTGGATCTGCAAGCTTGCAGTATACACCTGCCATGCACCTGACCATCTCCTCAGAAAGGTTGTTTGGAGTTTCAGGGATGTGGTCAGCTACATTAGTCCCCAGATAGTCAGCTAGGCTTACCACTCCTGATGTAGCAGTCTCTCCTTCCTGCTCAAGCACACAACCATAATATAAGTTAATAACAGAATTAAAATCTAGCACACTTTCTAGAAGTAATACTATGTATTTTTGGACAATATATATTGTTGGATATATTCAATATTAAGTGAAGTTTCTGCTGATATTTTGGTCATACATCTGTCAGTATGCTATTGCCTGAACTGCAACAGAACACTGAGTCATTCAAGAATTAGCAAATTCATATGGATTGAACAATCACCTCCAAGAATGAGAAAGGCTGAGAGTGGCACGAGCGAAGAGCCCTTGCTAGGCTCTCCTCCGAAGGTGATATTCTAGATGAACACACCCCGCGAAATGACAGCGCAGACTGACTGCGAAGACCATGATCAGAATCCATAATCTTCCTTGGGCATGTGGACGGAGAGCAGTCTTCCACTGTGCCATTCCTCCTCTTGCTAAGGGGAGGGCAGCTGTAATGGAGCATTGCATCATCACCTCTTCTGATGGTCGCCTTCGCCTTCGCCTTCGGCGTTTCTTCGATCAGCGCAGATCGTGAGCTCACCGACGGCTTTGGCGCCGCCTCCCGGTGAACTCCTGAAGATGGCAGTGTGGGTGCTTGCTCAAATGCTTTCCTGTACAGTGTCAGGAGGTACTGCTCCAGGTGCTTGATCTCCAGCTCCAATGTGGCAACCTCCCTTATCAGTTGATTAGTGGGCTGTAACATCAGTTTGATCTGATGAACATACTTTTCATGAATGAACCAAAGATATCCAGATAAAAGCAAAGGTGGCACCTTGAGAATTGGGCTCTCATAGGAGAGGGTAACTGGTGCAGGATTAGGCCCCAATGCTTTCTCCAGCGCGCCACGCACCGTCTGCTGATCGTTGAGGTGCCTCTCCAGCTGCAGAATCTGCATCAGAGCATCATCTCATTAGACCAAAATGCTAGGAGTTCATTCGTCAAAAAAAAATGCTGGGAGTTCTGCTTCCAAAGATGGTAAATTGTCACAGTCCTTGTAATATTCAGATTCTGGTTCTTCTGTGAGCTAAGAACAGCAAAGTTTCAGTACTCGCCTCTTTCCTCAGGGAGTTCTGTGCCTCACTTTTGGGTCCTTTCTTCGTTCCACTCTGCAGATGAGAGTTTGAGTTTCTACCATCCTGGAAGAAACCACAGTAAGCCACAGAAATTTCTCAAATTTACAGAGAACAGTGTGCCATAAGAATCGATCTTATATAGAAGACAACAACAAAAAAATATTTAAAACTTACCAACTTGGGTTGGTTAGCTGCTTTCTGCGAAGAACACAGTGCATCTTTAGCATTTTTCTCCTCGAAATCACTGTCATACCATAAGTCATAAGAAGATTCCTCATAAGCATTCGTAAGTACAAGAATGACAAGAACAGAGAAATTTGCAGAGGCAAGCTCATATTCCAACCTCTTGGAACGCTTGTGCCTTGCTGGGGTATTGGAGGGCTTCATTGGTTTGGAGTAGGATCTGTGCGCTTTCTTCTCCAGTGCCTCCATCTCTCTCATTCTTCACACACTTTTTGAAACCAATCAAGAACTGAAATCAGCATAAATACAAAAATGAAACCATGGCACCAAGGAACAAGTGATCAAGAACCAAGCTTGTGCCCAGACACAAGGAGGGAGACCAGAAAGTTCAGAGAAGAATACTGAATAACTTACACAATTAGCTGGTGGAGTGCTCAGAATTGAAGGCTCAAGCAGAAGGCGGGAGAGAGAGAGTAGAGAGAGAGGGAGCACCCAATGATGCAAGTGAGCAGAATGGTGCCTTCATAAATCATAGACAGAAGCCACGCTAGGCTCCAAGAAGGCCTGCACTGCACACACATACATAGCCAGCAGTGTCTATGTGCCATCTACCCACCAACACCTACACCTCAGGTCAAAGAGTTATCTAGTGGACGTTTTGCAAAGCCTCTTTAACTGCATCTTCAACTGCAGAAACCCTCAAATTAATCACACACAACAACATCACTATTAGTGATCAGTGTGTGTGTGCCTGCAAAAAGGCATTGACCATGACACCTCATAAAGAACTCCACGCATAGCTTTTATTTGCCTTTCTTCCTTGTTGTGAGTAGCCAAGTGTAGACTGTGCATTAACTACCGCACCTTTTTTCCTAGGTCAGAAAGAAAATTTTACCCTGTTATTGTTTCACAGCTATGGAAAACTAGGAAAAGGTGCAACCTTTTAAACCTGTGCTTGGTTATTTGTGTGTTACTACGTTTTTTCAACTCTACCCTGACCACCATATAATACTAGTTTCAGGTACTGTAAGAGATTTTAGGATTAGATTAATGGAAGATTGGTGTATCTTGCTAATAGAGCCAAGGCTTCCTGACAAATGCCAACGCAAGCGTTAGGATTGGTCTCTCTCTTCCCTGCCAAACTAATCTGCAAGATTTCAACCATATAATAGTGAGCAGGGATAAAAGGGCACATGAAGCAATGGAAAGTTAATGCAAGGCAGGATTAATTAAGTAACAAATGAGAATCATGTCTCTGCTTAATCCTGGTTGTCCTGGTAGTGCACAGTTTCACTGGTAGGTTTCCAGATGTGGCAGTCACGAGAACTCATTTCAAAATCCCTGTACTACTCCTATTTCTTTTCCCTTTCACATGGAAATTTTTGTGACATTGATGGACAAGTGAACAAGAGGGTATAATATCAGTGCAGGAGAACTGAGCAGCTCAGCATGATAGGATCTTTGACTGTGGCATTTAATAAGTAGCCTAACTACCACATACAACTTCAGAGGTTTGCACATTTATTTGCTCAGTGGAGTATCTCTTCACTTGAAGATTGAAAGGTAGGAAATTGCAGCCATGGGTGCACTAAATTTTGGTGAATCTTAGTTCATGGGTATAAAGCTATGTATTATCATTATTTTTAAGGTACTTTTTACATTTCTTCCACTATGCGGATTTTTTCATTCTGTTTTTTTTCTCCATTTTCTCTCCTTGGGCCCACGATTAGTGACACGGCACAATGGGAAAATTTGTAATGCAACATGGCAAAAATGTAATACAGCAAAATCTAGTGGCAAAAACATAATTTCTCTTAATTTTTTTTTAAAGAAGACATGTCTCACCACCTATATACTAGTACTCCAACAATAGCTGCTTATTGATGAAAGCCTCCATCTAGAATTGTTAAACAAAAGCCTCCACAACACGAAAATGGTAGACCCTACACTACATAAGAGAGAACCAGCCATTAGAGACAAACCATGTTTTGTCCTAAGAGTGTTTAAACTTCAAACCTTCTTCAGGTGCATAAAACTAAAGAATGGAAGGAAAGGTGCAGGGGTGGCCTCAAAAGTGATGAAAGTGTGGGGATAAAAGGAGGCTGTGGCTGTGCCCAAGGAAAACAAACCTTGCTCTGTTGGGCTTTTCCTCTTGTTTTGGACTAAAAACTGCTAGTGCTCTTTTCTCTTCTCAAAAGAAAGTCCCAATAGAACCAAGTACTTGTCCTCTGCCATAAGGGAGCTGCTTGCTTGTCACAGGAATAATCCTTGTTGTGGAATGTTGTCTCTGCCTGTCTCATTTGGATGAGGCGTGGGGCTCTTTGCATTTGGTGCATGGGTTAAGTGGTAGTGTAGGACACATAGGCTTAGAGAATGTGAAGGAGGCAAAAAGGACTAAAAAAAGTTCAAGGAAGAATGAAAGAACAAATATAATCAATTAAATAATTAATGCCTTCTGTCTATTTAATTGAAGAGTAAATTACAGTTTAAACCACCTAATTTGACATCCGGTGCGCAAATTACCGGAGTTAGTATCTCTTTTGCACATACTACCAGTTCTCTACTTCGGCCCGATCCAACCTGCGACCCAAACATGTTGATGACATACCAAAATTCACATAATATGTATTTTGTTTGTGTCTTGTAAAATTTCTCCATGTCGAAACTTTCAATGAATATTCAAATGCCCTGAGGATCATAATGCAATGTCTAAAGAACAACTGGCTCCACGCTTTTCCAAATTTAGAAAAAGTTGACAAATATGAAAACAGATATGATCAGATCAACATAATAGGACAACAAATCGAGTCAGCATTCATGTTACTGGGTTATGTCTATTAGCATAACGGTGTCCTTAATTGTCCTAATGATTATAAGATGATGCAAAATAAATAATTATATGTCCAACAGCTACAAGTAGATAACAAGATCGACAGACAGGACGACAGCCGGACTTAGTCGCAGCCTGATGAGGCTTGGAATCTGAACAATTATAAAATCTCACATGGATCCTCAGATCTGAGGTGTGATATCTAAATTCAAGGTTTTACTACGACTCTCATTGGTAAATTTGTAGTCAGCTCAGAAAATCCTTAATTTTACCGGGGACTCTAAAGTATGTGTTTGAGCTCAAGGAGAGAAAAAATGATCTGATATCTTGTAAGAAAATACAAGTTTAAAAGACCAATCAAAGTTCTACATTACTTAACTCTATCTAAGTCCATTAAAAAGAGATTCCATGTAAATGTATTGTACCTAAGTCCAAGTGTGCAATTTTTAGTCTCTCCAAGGTCTTCTCCCTAGGTTACTGCACCGTTTGCCTCTTGTTTATTTGAAGGTCAAAAGACATGAGAATCCAATGTCTTCTCCCAAAGTCCACACCGATGCTGTTTATAAAACAAGTTGCTACTAACCTCCAATTAATTACCATTCAAACTCTTACTTTAGTATTCTGTTAGACAAATGAAAAAGAGAGGTCTTTTGCACTAGCTTTTCTCCGCTTTGCAGTGGTAGTTGTGGATAGCTTTACTCATCTTAGTGAAGATAACACTCCTACAACTGAAAACAGTTTACATCATATACTACCAACAAGACTTATCACAAATGGGTAAAAATCATCATCAGAGACGATTTTCTCACCCATCTATACAATATGATTTATGATGACAAAAATTCATCACATATAGATTTCACAAAAAAATTACAGTAGCCATCGCTTGCCGCCGGCGACGCGTGTTGCTCCATATCTCGCGCCACACTGGATCCGGTTACATCCCGCACATGCCGCCTCGAGCTTGTTGGATCTGGCCGCCTCGCGCGCGCGCCGTCTTGTGCTCGACGGATCCATCCGCATCCCGCGCACGTCGCCTGTGGCTCACCGGATCCGGCTGCATACCGCGTGCACCGCATCGAGCTCGAATCCAGCCACATCTCATGCGCACCACCTCGGGCTCGCCAGATCTAGCCGCCTCCCGTGTCGCCTTGTGCTCGTCAGATCGTGGATGATGCTATGGCCGTCGAGTGCGTGAATGACGATAGATCTCGTGTGGTGGGGCCCGAAGCTGTAGATCTCATGTGTCGGTGGCCAGAGTTGTAGATCTCGTGTGGTGGGGAGCTCGGAGGTCAGAGGAGGCGGTAGAGGGAGGAAAGGATAGGCGGCGCAAGCTAGGAGCTCGATCAGGAGAAGACGAAGAGGGCAAGAGGGGAGAAGAGGAGAATAGCAGCAGGGGCTTTGTGGGGTGGGGGATTAAGGTTTCGACTGTATATACGGGTGGTATTTTTGGACCCGTGTGGGCTAGACTTGATCAGAGACCGGTTGGCAAAATAAACTGTCTGCGATTTTGGCCCAATTTTCATAGACATTTTTTGGCACAAACCGTGTGTGATGAACTACTTACTGTAGATAGTTTAAAAATAATTATTTATGATGTGCATTACAGATAGTTACGTCTAGAATGACTTATTTTATAGTAGTAGTAACCGATTATAAAAAGAGACAACAAAAGGTGGATGCTTTTGGGTTAACAATATGATCAATTCATTTAATATTTACATTGGTAATATAATACATTCTCGGCTTATAATCATTTTTTGAGAACTTTTTTTTATAAAACTACATGTATTTGTGCAAATAATCGCAAAACACATCTTTGGGAGAAGTTTTCGGACAATTGCACATAGAATTTCAAAATGTACCTACCTACACTTTTTAACAAAACTTCGTTTCTAGACAACGGTATGATAGCTCATCCCACCGGCAAGAGACACATGCTATGATGTCAGATCGTTGCTCCGGAACAGAATGTGGTTGAAAGTGTACTTTCCTGATATAGTTTCCGATTAATGTGTGGTTTTATGTCAAATTCAATTTATTTCTTGCTAGTGGCTCATGCTATTTGGACTTTGTCTATAATAGAGTTTGGTTTGGGTTCAACTTGGATTCTACTCGCGTGTAGTTTGTTTATTACATTTTGCCAATATATGTAGCTCTCTGGAACATTCTCTTCAATATGCAGTTTTGCGATAGTTTACACGTAATACATGCAGTTCTACAAAATTTACTCGTATTTTGCACACTCGATCATACCTTGATTTGCACATCGAAAAAGGAAAAGTAACTGCAGGCTTAAAAGGGCCTCATCCATCGAAAGCATCTCATTTATACTATACACTCAACAACACTACTCCTACTTAGCCTAAATGAATCTTGTTAGCAGTAAACAACCAGTAGATCTTTACCAAACGAGCTTACAAATGAGCATTTGTCACCGGGAATCGTGCTCCTCTGCGTGCATGCATGCACGTAAAAGCAGAAAAAGGGTCAATGATACGTGCGCCCAAACAGTGAAACAGAGGCATCAAAAAACACGAAGGGCATAAAAGAAAATCAAACGAAAGGCCCATGCAACAAAAGCCTAAAGGGCTCAAAAGGGAGAAAGAAAAAACGTTTCAATTAATATGCACTACACACACGGTAGACAGAAAAAATAATCTTTTTGCAAAAAAAGCAAAAAGAAGACACAAAATGTGAGTGGAAAAAAAGCTCCAATTTTTGCTTCAATCATCTTTTCACCAAAAGATGAGACATGCTATAATATTAGCAGGTGGGTGTTGCATGCAGCTGTTTAGAACTTAGATTTTTAGGAAAATCGGATGCATTAACTATGGCAAAGTGGATAAATCTATGATAAAACAACCGCCTTCTCCTAGCCGGATAACTTTTTTGCGTGTGAACAGATTGGTGTATGAATTTCTCGTCGTTAACTGAATCTTGACCGTCTAGTTAGAAATGGACAGTGCACCAGGTGTTCCAAGAAAAATAATAAAAAACACTTTGAGGTTTTGTCATATTCTTGTGTTTCCTCTTTTCTTGGGTTTTTCAGTTTCTGCGTTTCAAACAAAGCCTAATCATGAAATACTTTATCTCTCTCCATCCAGATGAAAAGCCAAATAGCCGGATGACTTCTGGTGGCATAAGAGGTTGGTATGTGAATTTTATGTATGAGGTGATTGGTTATTTGTATCACCTCATCCTAGGTCACTGGACAGCCCGAGCCAAGCTGGTTAGTTGAGCCAGAGAAATGCAAGTATGTGCTGTTGTTTGGTTAGCTGCACGAATGATATAACTAAAACTTTCACTATAATTAAAAATAAAATATATTCATCCACCTTAATAGTCATTAATTATATGTTATTAATGTTTAATAAACATTTTTGTTAAAAATGTTTGATACATGTTAATAATCAAACTAATTATGTACTTAACATAGACTCTAAGGCCACATATGAGAGAAGCTTAAATTGTCCTTCACTCGTAGCCAGGCCCAAGGTAGTCTTGGAGTTTGAGCTAGTTTTTGGCTGGCTTATGCAGCCCAGGCAACCAATCACCGTCTTAGAGTTCATGCTGACTCATCTCAACTGGGCAACCAAACAACCTGTCGTTACTAAATCATGATCTTCCGGTTACTTAACAAAGTGATGAATTTGATGTTGTTACTGTCGTTGCCTTTATATCTTCCTTTCTAAATTGTTTGGAAATTGGAAATTGGTCGCGCAAGTTCGAGTCTGATTCAAAATTCAGTTGAAAAAACAAAAGTATTAAAAACTCTTGCTTGATATTTTATTGTCCAAGTTCAAATGAAACAAGAAATGCGTGTTTCTCTCTTCTTCCATCTATCCATGGCTGTGTCAAAAGTAGTAACGACAACGGCAATGGGAATCATAGAGGGAATATCCATGTATCATGCATTCATTTCTTTCTCGCCAAGCTGCAGGGTTCATTGGACTGAATGCTTTCTTGAACAGGAGATTCAAACAAGCCAAGTGCTGCCAGGGCCGATCCTATTATTTTGTGGGCTTAGAGAGAGCTGAAAAAAAATTATTCTCAAATATATATATGTAAAAGCTGAATTAGGGCTCCATAGAGTCTGGGCTCCATTATTTCATAATCATGAATTCAAACCAAATTTGGTACAATTTTTGAAAGTTTTTGTTTCTAAGTATATACCTAATTATAACAATTCAAATGAAATACATACCTTCAAAAAAATACAAAGATTCTAGGGTATATTAGGTCACATACCCTGAATTATGAGGATGCAATCAAATATACCTCAAAATATTTAAATTTGAGTAGTTTTTTTGAAAGATATGTATTTTATTTGAGTATATATCTCTCAGTACATCGTTGAACTGAAATTTTTGAAAAAGGTATTCAAGTTTGCTTTGAATTTGCGAGCTCTAGATAATTATATTTGCACATTTAAAATCATGGAGCCTAGGCACCACGGAGCCCCAGGTAGTATAATTACTGAGAATTTGTTGTAATATTGTCTTTCCTAGTGTTTCTTATTTTGATAATTACTGTGTAGAATCTGGATGTGCCAGCTCCCAACATGATTCTAGATAAGGTTGCCCCTAAGGCTTCATATTCTCGCAAGAAGAACCCGTGAAGCCTACTGGTCCCAATGTTGACAAAGTACTCAATTTTTAATATATGTTTTCTGCCCTCACTTGGCAATTTTTAATTTATGTTTTACCATTTCTTATTTTGATAATTATTATGCAGAATCCGGATGTGCGAGCTCAAAACATGATTCAAGAAGGTTGCCCCTAAGACTACATGTTCTCACAAGAACCCCTAAAAGCCTACCGGTCCCAATTTTGACAAAGTACTCAATTTTAATCTTCCCTCACTTGACATGTGCATTATATCATGTTTATATTATTGTACAGCATACCACCCCACGTTATAGCACTCATGGCAAACCGGGGGGTAAGGAAGTATTACTGCAGAATGTTATTATTCATGCCCCCCTTTTGATTTGCAAGAGGCTAAGAAAGCACCCATCCAAGCTAGTGTCACCTTTTAAGCAACCAATCAATATGCCATCTCTTCCTTTTGACAACGTGCATCAATTTTGTGACCTCATCCTGTCTACTGGGAATCTACACGAGTAAGTAATCCTATAACAAATTCTTCCCGATTTACCCCCACCTTTAACACGGTGTATGTTTTCATCCATTACATCATATTACCCACTACAAGAAATTGCTCATAAGCTATTCTCCCACTAATTTTTTTTTGCTACCGGGAAGGATGTTGCTCTGTTCTTCAGCGATGGGAGTCACACAATGTACTCATTTCTAGAATATTGGATTGATTGCATTCGTTATGATGAGAAGAAGTTGTGGCCAAATTGCTTCGGATGCAAAATCTTCATTCGGTGGCAGCTATCCGTAAACCCTCTAATTTCCAACTTGATAGTTTGCAATATTAGACTTTCTCACCACTATTTATACATTTCAGGAGTTATTTATTTATTGCAGTTCCATCTCAACATTGACGGTCGCTATGAATAATCAAAATATGATAGTTTTCAAGCTGCAAAACTTGCTAAGGAACACCTCGGCAGCACTGACCCCAATGACGTCAAACTGGTTAGCATTATACTTCGCATTATATTTTTTCAAAATTTATTGTATCTTGTTAAAGTTTTGCCATTGCTTGCCTAGCGTTTACGTTTTGTCGTGCTTCATATATTTTACTATTTCATTCATTTTGTTTCACCTATCACAGTGTCAATAATTACTATATGTTTACAATGGTATGAATTAAATCGTTAAAGTGCAGATTCTATGAGTCCTTTATCATCGAAGCCACTTTTGTGTATATTGTGTTAACACAGTGCGTCAACACATTGACGTGCTTGGTTCAGTCGAGTGGTCCACCTGCGGTGATAGCTAGGAAAGCTTCCATCTTCCATGGGGCCTAACATGCATTTAACGACTAGCGATGCTTTCTCGGTCGCGTCCAGAGGAAAGTTTGAAGACTTCTTCAAGTGGCCAATTTACAACTTTGTGACCCCCAAGCAGCAATGTGATGATTGCGCGTTCTTTTCAATGAAGTTTATGGAGCACTACGACGGTGAGGAGAACACTCTTAGATGTAGCATTGCTACGGTATGATGAAAACATGTGTCGTTCCATTGTTTTATTTTTGCATCCATTTTTCTAACTGCGAAATAATTATTTAGTGTCATTATAACTATTCTACAGTTGAATGCTAGTCAATATCATTCTGAGGAGTTGTTTTATATGCTCTTCCATCAGCTAAACGAGGCGTACATCTTGACCGAGCCACTTGAGAAGTTTTGGACTGCTTCAAAGTAGCAAAACTTTTTGATATGTTTATGCAAAAATTTATATAGATGCTACTTGTAATGTGTTGGATCGAGGTGCCATTAGCTAAGTCACGTCAAAACCAGTTTATGTTCAGGTGATTGCTGCATTGAGTTTCCAAGAATTATGTGAGCTTTCCATTGTAATGTGCAATACTATCAATTTTTCTGCCATCTCTATTTACTATAATATGTATGATGTTTTACCACAAATACGCATACAATTACGGTGCTATAAATTAATGAACTATCATGTGCTTTTAGAGCCTCTGAATTTATATAAACTACTCATCAAATGGACAAACAAAACCAATCATTCGATTGTAATATTATTTAAAATGCACATAGTTTCCACACAATACAATTATCCCCTGTTTTTTCTACCCCATGACAGCCAACCTATACCAATATTTTTTTAAAATATAAACAATCAATAAGGAAAAAAATCAATTTCCTCTATAGATGACATTTTACCCTTTAGATGTATATACAATGTTCATATGTATAGCGTTGTATATATATATGTTCACATCCGTTTTAGTACCATCAAATATCTTGATAAAGGTTTTAGAATGAACCAGTGTTGCAAATATTTTGACA
Organism: Stipa capillata; assembly: GCA_019208055.1. NCBI lineage: Eukaryota > Viridiplantae > Streptophyta > Magnoliopsida > Poales > Poaceae > Stipa > Stipa capillata. Next base: position 314,794 of record JAGXJF010000476.1, on the reverse strand, counting down.
TAGCTTCCTAGAGTGTATTAAACTTAGTCTAGGTGCTACTTAGTAGAGCATTCTAGAGCGTATGAGTATGATTTCTTAGGTTATGTGCAACCTAGTTTAGCATTCTAGAGCATCTCAAATTGAACATGGATCGGAAGAACTAGTGATGTGATCCTTTCTTACGTTACGAGTCCTACTTAACATGAGATTAAAATATGATGTACATCTTTGCTATTTTATATATAATTAATCTGCATCATTATAACCTATTTATACCAAATTAGCGACTTAGATCATTATTTTCTCTTCAATCCGTGATGGTTCCCCTTATAGTATTATTCTAGATATTTCTTGCCCTTAAAGCGAAGAACGTGTGGCGTACCCGGTTTTGAGGCCGGATAAACCCTTGTGTTTACTGTATCGATCCCTGGATCAGTAGCCGATACACACAAGCACTTGATAGCATAGGCATGCAATACATCGTTCATTACACGCTTAGCCATATTTGGTCTTTAATAGTACAAACCGGGCCTATCGGCCAAATTAAAACAGCAGCGGAAGTAAACACATGGCAGATAACCCATCAATATGCCGAACCACAGGCAACTGACTGGGGGAGAAACCCTACGCCTCACAATCGCTGTCGCTGTCTCCGGTCTGGTACTCCTCCTCATCGTCTGGCCACATAACAAGCCAGGTGAGTACATTGAATGTACTCACAAGCACTCCGCCAGGGAGTTTATCACGGATATGAGCATGCAAGGGAATTATCAAGAAATTGGCTCTATCCTAGGTTTCATATTGTGCGGGAAAGTAAGTTTGCATTTGAAATATATAAATAGATATTAAAGCAGTTTTAGCAAAGTATCTCGACGCAGCGAGATAAGGTACTTGCTTTTATCATTCTTCCCGTTACAACGGGGAGATCATCTCTGTGCCTTCCGCTATAACGGCAAAGCATGGTAATCGCCCGATTCCTCAGGGAGACATAGTTCACCCGGTACCTACGGGGATATCAACGGTTGCCCGCTATGACGGGAACCCTTTTCTTCACTCCCCCGCTACTGCGGGGATCTTGCATGTCACCCTGTGAACTCGGCAGATCGCGTCCTTAAACCCATAACCATTTTAACTTTGAAAGTCAGTCTACTTTAGTGTGGCCTAACCAAGTTCGTCCTTGACCGTGGACACGGCTATTCAAATAGTTTTAACCCTCTGCAGAGGTGATACGGCTTTACCCACACGATGTAGGTCACTCTGGGCATACCGTGCACTGCATACTACCAGAGCTAGTACAACGAGACTCTTCATCGAAGTAAACCTAGCCATGAACCCGCCAGAAGGACATGTCCCAAACCTAGCTTGAGTCAGTATCATCGCTTGCAAGGAGGTTGGTGTTCCAACTTTGTGGCAAACAACCCATCGCTTTCCCGTGGAAACTTTTCTCTACAGAGGCTACAACCTCATCTGCACACTGCACACTGCCTACGGGTTCATGCTAGTCTCAGACCGGGTACTAGGTTAAGTCCTTCCCATAAAGGACATGTGGACGTATGGTAAGACTTGGTCAAACGGTCGGTCCTTATGTGATCCGAGAGGGACTTCACACCACTCCCGTAAACGGGCAACGAGAACAACGCCGGGCATTACCTCGCACTTTAACAAGCTTCCTGCTTTCCCCTTTCATCTCCGACCCGGATAAAAATCTTCTCCATTTTGTTTTTCAGGTTTTAACCAAAATCTTTTTGCGGTAAAATATCCCAACCCATGGATATACTACCTTCATACACCTCCGGACACGACGGTCCGTTTCCAAGTTTTCACCACATGAAATACTGGGCATTTCTTCCTTTTTTTTGAAAACCTAATTTTCTATTGCAGGGCTAAGCCAAGTAGGTATATATATATACTACCCTAAGTTTCCGGTAACTTCTCTGAAATATGTAGTCCTTAGGGCGACAAGGAGTTCATGGTCGAACTAGAGTTTGCTAAGCATTGGTCATAACTACGCTGGCATAAAATAACGGGTATAAGGCATAGCATGCATGTTTCGTAAAGCAAAATACATTTCGTAAACTTGGGATTCAATATGATCAAGGGTGGAAAGCTTGCCTGGCAATTCCTGGTCTTGATCCGGATACGGGGACACTTCGGGTTCCTCCTGACGAATGTACCTTACACCGTCAACTACATGTTTCAAAATAACACCAATAAGAATCCAAACGCGATAATGAATCAAAGAGGGCAACTCAATGCAGAACATATGCCATGCTTTGGATTGCAGGAATGATTCGGGAGAGGAAAGGTTGGGATTCTTTATATTTTGTGCACATGGAGATTATCGGAATTAGGGTCTTCTTTGCTCGGAAACCCTAGTTCAAATATGGTGGAGGAAGTATTCAAGGCTTGGTGGTTTAAAAGGTGCTGGAGAATATTTTTTTGGTTAAGATCCAACATGTTTGGGTGTTAAAGAAAACATGTAGATATATACATGCATGAAATTGATATTAGGGTTTTAGGTTTCACGACGCCTCCTTCACTTTTTGAATCATGCAACAAGTGCATGCATGTGTGATTTTATGCTAAGTTCAGAAGATAAGGTTTTATCATGAGAGAAATCTTTGGATTGGACTAAAAGTTAAAAAGGAAATTTGAAAAGAGTTTGAATTTAAATAGGGTATTTGATTTACTCTCTGCACAGCAAGAGATGTTTGAGTTTTTGAAAATTTGTTTGAACTAAAAGATGGGAAACATTCTTAGGATCAAAGTTTATTTTGAAAATTTTTCAAGAACCGGCCAAATAGACATTGAACCGGCCGAACCAAGGGTTTGGTCTGGTTCTAGAATAAAACCGGCTCTGGAAAGGGTGCGACGTCGAAAGCGGGAAGTGGAATCACGCCTTCTGGCTGCGAAGACGGAAGAAGGGCCGGGGCGCTGCCACTTATCCCGTGGTGGGCCTAGCGGAGGGGCGGCCCACCTGGCAGTGGCGTCTCCCTCGCTTACCGCTTCGGGAGTTGCGAGCCCCACTGGTCAGAGACGTGGGCGATCCTTTCCGAGCTGGCGTGTGAAGGCAACGGCGCTGGGGGTTCTTCCGGCGAGGTCTCCGGTGAGAACAACGGCGAGAAATTGTGGTTGATTCAGGGGGAGAGAGGGAGATCGGGCGACACCTTCGGATTCAGAAGGTCAGCGCGATTCCATTTTTGTGGTTGGAGAGCTTGCGCGGTTGCTGGATCTAAATAGCGACGATGTCCAGAGGAGGTTGATGGCTGTGTTCGTGGGTGGGGAAGGGGAGGACTGGGACTCAAGTAGAGCTTGGCAGAGCTCGAGGAGGGAAGAGTGAGGTGTTGAGGAGGAAGGGAGGGCTCGGACGCTTGCTTAAATAGGGTGGCGATGAGGGGAAGGAGTGGAGCGCCGCTGGTCACTGCTGTGCTTGGTGCCGAGTAGGTGAGAGGTCGAATTGATTATGTGCAGAGCTTGCTGGAGGCCAGAGCTAAGCTAAAGCGTGTGGAGTTGGCTGGGTAATGTCTGGTTGATGGAAACGTGTGGTCGGCACTGCCTCGCACTGGAGCGTGGCAAACATTGCCAGGACGCGCCCCCGAGTGGCATGCGCGTGCACAAGTGTGCCTTGGCGTGCTGGGGAGATGCCAGAGAAGGTCAGCGGTGCTGAGGTGACTAGAGGAAGAAAGACAGGGGAGTTGGCTTGGGCACTGCATGTGGAGCAAGGTTGCCGATGCCTTGCCATTGTTGGTATGAGATGATAAGGAGTTGAATCTTGTAGTTTAGGAGCTGCCACTGAAGAGGAATGGGATGGAGGAAGGTGGGTAGCAGAAGTAAAGCCTCTGGTACAAGTTTGGAGTAAAGGAGATGAGAGTTGAGCTGGATTTTATGAAGGGAAGGAAACTAGAGCAAGGTGCTCGACATGATTCCTGCCAAAGTTTTGTATTGGACTCAACCATCTTTTTGCACATTTGGGACTTGGGTACTGAGATGAGCATGGTGGAATTTTCTAGAATTTTTCTGAGCAAGATTTGGAGGGGTTGTAATTCAAAGTACAAATTTGACCTAAATTCAAATTTGGATGTAATCCAAGATTTTTGAACTGGACCTCCAATTATTATTTCATATTTGGGTGAAAAATAAGTTTTAGTCATTTTATGAAATTTTTCCAAAATTTTTGGGTAAAATAAAATACATAAAATATGGATTTTTAGGGTTTCTGCCCGTTAAAAGAATTAGGGCTACAGATTAGGTTTTAGGGTTTCGGTCGACGGCACGACCGAGGTAGGGTATAGGGGAGGTTAGGATTTATATTTGGAGGGTCGGGAACAAATATGAGCAGGTTGCCGCTAGGGTTCGGGTTCGGGAGGTGTCGTGCGTATACGGTGCGTGTGTTGAATTAGGGTTTAGGGTTTCAGGCACATGCGATGATGGGGTTGCGGCTTGGTTTCGTCGTGTGACGGTGCAACTTCACTCAAGTGCTCCCATGAAATGACATGCTCGAGAAAATTGAAATCTAAATGCATGACAAGATTAAGACATATACGCATATACGCGTCTTAAGGTTTAGGTTTGCGGGAAATTCGAACGATGAAAGTCAAGGTGTGGCAGAACGCATCTTGAATAGATACGTTTGTTTACCCACCAATATCGAAGGAGGTGCATGACAAAGTAGTAGACGATTTGGATGTGCATATTGGGAGGTAAAAGACTATGTGGCACTCATTTAGAGACACACAAGACTGGATAGCCAAGATGGTGTTAGCAGAGCGGTTCTTGGTACCGCTTCTAAAATAAGGATTCCATCTGTTAACGCTGGAGGGAGTAATTTCATAGCAAAATGATATACAATGAACATATAGTCACCAATTAATTATTTCTGTATAACAAACTCGGCAACATCATATAGTGCCTTATACATTCATGAAATCTTTACTTCTATAAAGATTTGAGTTGGTGGTGGTCCATTCACTCCCACCAAGATTACTCCTTAAGTTGTCAAGAAATTATCACAATTGCATCTATTCTATGCGTTGGATATATATATACACACATACATATATGTATGTATGTATGTATGTATGTATATATAATCTTTCATTATAGTTCATTGGACTGATGTATATTTTGCATGAGATAATTGTTATTTAGCGCAGAGTTAGACAGCTCATGTAATACATTGTTTTTCTTCTGTAGCAACGCATGGACATCGAGCTAGTTACACTAAATACCTGTTTAGCTACTTCTTTGATAAATGTGCTCCTCATGCATTGGAAATAAACAAGCACTCGGGCATTGCTTCGGGGCTAGAGAAAACAAACTCTAAGCATTGCTTCGACTCCTGAGAATGCACAAGAACTAAAGGTTGAGAATTGCTAACAAGTATTTAATTAGTTATTTATATTGAAGTAATCAAATTTTCATTCATATGATTACTCTGTTATAAAGTAAGAGGAGGGTGAAGATCTATTAAATATAGATCCAAGGGCTCAGAACCTGAGTACTCTGTAAAAAAAGGCTAAATTTCTCCGTAAACATTTACCCAAGACTAATACATGCTTTGGGCTAGCTACATATACATATTTCCCTTACTGGACCCTTATAGACGATGGGCCCTGGGCAAGCGTCCTTGTTGCCCTTGCCCAGGGTCGGCCCCGAGTGCTGTTGGACACCCATGGCCTCCGCTCCCAATTTGCAGAAGCAATAACTCTCTACATGCATATGATCACAACAGATTCACAGTGGAGTATTTTGCGGACTGAATTTTGAATTGCACTTGCTCTTGACAAGTGATTTTGAGACATTAACTGATATGTAATACATCATCAGTTCTTGGCATTGCACATTCAAGACATTGGTGTGGATTAAGACATCAGTTGCAACTCTTCTTCTTTTTCATTTTCTTTTTTATTGAGATCAACATGAGTTAGAACTTACAACTGGTACAACAGAACTCACAACTGGTACACACAAGCTATACGAGACAGGCAAGATCACTCACAAGTCACAAGCAGTAAATCACACAAGATTGATTTCTGTAAACTAGCTTTCACATCTCAAACCATTGCGATGCAAGCACAGCCATACCCAACACGCCTCGTCAGTCAAATCAGGAAGCTTTTCCTCTTCTCGCTGATCTCCTAACTACCACTACTAGCTACATTGTAAGCAGCATCAAACTCTCGATCTCTCACCTTTCTTCCAATCAGCATCAGCTCCGTCCTGAGAAGCGCGACGATGAGCTCCCTCGCTGCTGCTGCTCGGCGTAAGGCCTGACGAATGTCCTCCTCCACCACACCTCAAATGCCCTCTGAAGATTCGGGCATCCGTCCCCAAACTTCAGGAACCTCCCCAGCCAGGCGAGCAGCACCGTCTGCTGATCCTCCAGCGGCAGCATCAGAATCGTCTGCCCGATCCCTTCCTCGACCACGCTCCGGTCGAACGACCTGCAGCCGTGCTGCAACCAGTTGTAGTCATCCATGAGAGGCTGCAGCCAGACGTCCAGGAGGAGCCGCCTCGTCCCCTTGGACGGCAGCGCCTCACCTCTCCCGATCGCGACAAAGAGCCTCGCAGTGATGCAGCTGACGAGGTGCCGGTGCATGACTGGTACCTTGGAGTGCAGACCGGCCAGTTCGCCCTGGTTGGCCCATATGGTTGCAAACTCATCGGCGTCTTTCATGTCGGCTAGGATCTCGGCTAACCAGAGGAGATTATCAGCCTCTAGATTGATCTGTCGGAAGATCGGTTCTTTGTTGTCTGAAGATTGCTCGGCGAACTCTGGAACAGACACTTGACGAACCAATGTCAGTAAGGATTCCAAGCAATTCCTGCAAGAACTGTATAAGGTCGCAGCACAGGAGTCTGTTGAACCATTGGTATCGCAGATGTTGTTCTCCTTCAGAAGCTTCAGGACCAAAGATTTCATCTCGCGCCGGCCTCGATCCTCGTTGCTTTTCAGCACCAACTCGATGATGTGCGCGAGCGTGTCATTTGGCGGATTTGTTGGCTCAGAGGTCACTCTTTTTAGTAGGGGGCTAAACCCGTAATTCTCTCTGTGAACTTGTCGTATGGATGATATGACATTCTCTTCCTCTTCGCCGACCCAAGGTACTGCTTCCAGGTAATCTAAGCATGACATGACACATGCTCGAAAACCTAGTGATTCTGCAACCTGCATTAAAAAAGAGAGCGTAAATCACACAATGCACAACAAAAGAACAAGTAGAGAATGACGTCACATTTACTCAGCAAAATCTAGTTAGTTGATCCTAACTAAGGAACCACATAGTAAGAGATGGGCAAGGTCTAAACAGTCATGGCCCAGATTGGCAGGCTTGTTTCCCTGCTATTCGTTCCAAAGTGATCATAGATGCATCAATCCAACAGCATGAAATGGAAATAAAGATAGAATTAGCTGCACCTGATGAGCAACTTTTTTGCAATATTGGTATAGAGTATGGATATGTCTGCATTGTACCTTTCAGTTGGCACAACGAATAGTTCGGAATCTTATCACATAACCAAGAATTCAGCATCTCTAAAAGAAGTGGACTTCTTTAGGTAATGCACCCAGATAATTTGTATGAATTGTACAAAAAGGTTCCCTTTAAAAGCTGTCTATTGACCATATAGAAATGCAACAGACTGAACTAGCTCAATTATCAAAGCAGTGTCTCAGTGACAAGAGAAACATTTACGTAATGATAAAAAGCATTTTTTAAGTAAACAAAGGGAATGCCAGGTTTGTCAGAGGCCATCAGGTGTTCTTATATAATCTGTACAAATCCCAAACATAAATCAACATCCCCATTTTAAACACAGTTAGATGAGTGGTTGGAAATACATCAGTTTAAACTACCACTTGATTTGTCCAGCCACACATGCTTTAACATTTGTGCATACTTTAATTGAAATAACATGTAATCAGTTTGTGTACGATACCAACATTCAACTGCAAGATATTGGCATATCAAGGATCTATCACAGGAGAAACCTTGAAGATACGAAGAACTCGTGGAACATTTTGCTTGATTAGCCTCTGCTTGACCTCCTTGCAGTACATCAACCCAACAGTCTCCACAAAAATCTCCACATCCTCACAATCCGGCACCTCAATGCATGACACTGGAGTTTGCCTCGAGAGCTTATCGGCAAAGAAGGTACTATTTTCAGCAAGGATGTCCTTGTGAACAATCATTTTTACAGCAACCCCTTCCCTGCCATACAGCACAACCTTCAAATCACTTGTGTGGAGCTCACCAAATCCAACCGATATCTTGTGTTGCTTCTGTCGGTTTTCGGGCACTGGTGCTCCCTTTGGTGGATCAGTGGCAGCATCATCTGCTGTGGGGCAAGCCTGCTCATCTGAATTGACTCTAGTCCTAGTCGGAGTAGAATGTGATCTTTTCTCCAAAGAAATGGTTGGCACCCTCTGAACTGAGGAGGCCTTCGACACAGGAGGGGATGCTCCCCCTTTAGGTCTGGCCTGCTGGTTCTGGTTCTTCGCTGTCTTCTGGAGCACAGCCTGCGATGGGCAGCACCAGAATCCTTCCGGAGTGACAGCAACCGGGACACTTCTGATCTTTGCCGGCAAAGCATCAACGGTTCGTACCTTGAATTCTGCCATATTTATCTTGAGAAGAAGCCTGTTTTTTCTTCAGAGAGTGATGATTCAAAAGGCTTTTGAACACATGTATGCCATCTTCTTTTGACCTTGTGCGGTTTAGTTATGAATGACACATATGCACAGGCCTGAACAGAAGCGCAAAAGAATTGAATTGATGAGCTAAAATTTCACATTTTTTAGGTGTTCTTGAAGAGGTGCTCAAATTTCACATGAATCGCTGAATTAGGAAATGCAGTTAATAATCTCCAGTAACCAAACAAAAAACATAACACTTTTACAGTTTTTATTCCTGTAATTATGTTCCTAACAAATATGGATAATTTCATCCAAATTCTCGTCTCTTACCAAGGCCATGAGATAGAGCTTGAACATCAAATGGACCTCAGCTCATTCCTAATACCGAGTACAGATTCATCTGCGTATTGAAAATAAAATTCCTGCCATGGAACCAAATTGGAACAAGAGGAAATTCCCACCTTTCCCAACACTCAATTATAAGACTCTACAACCTATCAGCAAACTGGAGAGCCATGTTCACCATCCGAACCCTCGACCCTAGAAAGCCGCAAAAAATTGAAGCGAAGCGCCCACATGAAAACCACCAAAGTTCCTCACTCTTCAGTTCCCATCGCACAGGAATAGTCCAATCTTTCATGAAATCGAGACGAATCTGAACCCAAAATCACCCTGAAATCCTCCCACTCCCAGAGTCCGAGGAACTCAAGAACTAGCAGAACATCACACAGACCAAAATTAACAAGCAACAAGATCCAGGAGGGATGGATACCTCACTCACACCACAGCTGAACCTGACCTCCTGCCATACCAATCAACCATCAAGCATTCCTCTCCTCTCCTCTCCCCAGAGTAGGCAAAGGGGAGAAGCCAAGAAGAGCAGGGGCAAAAAGGCACGGAGCACCACAAAGGCAACGCAAGGCAGCTAAGCAAACGCTCCCTTTTACCCTTCACCAATGAGTGAGTGGTGTCCTCCTCTAGCACACCACACTCGTCATCATACCATGGCATGGGCCGGCGCATGGCATTGGCACCCTCCTCCTCCACTCAAAATCTTCCCTCTTTTTCCCCACGAGATTTCCCTGTGCTCCGCTCTCGCCTCGCCTCGTCTTCTTCTTGTTGCTCTGCTCCCTCGCACAACTCGAGCTTCTTTATCGCGCTGCGCGCTGCGCGTTGCGTACTGCACTACCTATTGCTTGCCCTGTAGTGCAAGAGCTGAGCTGAGCTGAAAGTTAAGCAAGCAGGCAGGCTCCACTCCACTGCGGCGGCTGTAGTGGCGGCAGTACTGGAGTGTCGCTTTGTGCGTTTTTGCTCGCTCCTTCGATTCGGATGCCTCGAGCGCTCGCCGCGGCTCGCACCACCACACCCTCGTCTATGGAGTACTAGACTACTACCACGGCATTTGTCCTGAGCGATGTAAGATTCTTCTGTCCCGTCCTGGCATACTGCACGCAGAAAGGTTTTTACTGAACCTTTTTTTTTACCTGTCTTTACTGTTATGCTGCAGATTGCAGGCTGCGTTGTGGGCCCCGCGAGTCAGTGTGAGATTTCGACCTGACACTGACAGCCCAGTGGTTTCACTGTGGTTCGGATGCTGCCGGTGGTTGGCTCTGGATTTTACTACTAACAAATGCCTAGGTGACATGGATACCACGTTTTACAGGAGTAATTTACACCGGACATGCTGTCGGGATGCAAAATTTCTATGAAATTCTTGCAAACAAAGCTCAGCTGTACCAAGCTATTATTGTCAAAGATGGTTGAAAAAATATTCAACAGTGAGATTATAAATAAAAGAACACTGAAAGTAAAACATATTAGAGCTTGGAGGTAGGGTTTAGTAAATTTTCATGGCTGTCTCTGGAAACTGTGAGCAACCATATCACCGTGAAGCATGTATTTGTAAGCACTCACTTGCCATCTTCCGTATTAGATTTCAAGATTATGTTCGCTTTATTCTCTTTTGGGTCTTTACACATTTTATACGAGTGGAACAAGTATACTTAAGCTCCGGTTGGAACACATGTAACTTTTAATCTCCTATGAAATTTCATGTAAATTTTTTTGTACGTTCCAAACAAGGCGGTAGAGTAACTTCAACTTGAAACTTGAATCCATTATATCTTTGAGGTCAAAAGAAGTAATCAAGATCAGGTAGTCTTAAGAAGCCGAAGAAGTAAAGCATGAGACATTGCCTAGGTGCCTTAGTTTTTCTTGCTTTTGGTTTAAATCTTGAGATTGCTTCATTTGATATGTTCATACGACCAGGACCAGGAATCAGAGTATGAGAATCTTGGGCTATTTGAGACTGTTGGGCTAAACCACCCACCAAAATCAGCTTATAGGATGTTAAGTAATCCGGTTTTATTAGTGCAGGACTGCATGCAAGTGGTTTAAAAATTAGGGTTTGAGTTAGACCAACCAACAAAAGTTGAGGGTTTAAGTTAAGACTTTGCCTTCTGTTCATAGATAACGTAATAATCTAATCATCGACAAAGAGGTGATTGCAGTAGAGCATATGGTACTTATAATATGTTTGGTGATAAGATTATATTCTCTCTTATAGCGCCTTGCGCTGTAGATGCCCCGTCAAAGGATTACATCTTTATAAACAAAAGTAGGAGATTGGGGTAGTGCCCTAATCGTTCTTTGGTTGCGCCGTGTGTGGCTGGAAAGGAGAAATGAAGAGGGACAACGACGGAGGTGCAAAAAGTGTTACAGTTTGTAGGTATTACAAAACTGTAAAAGGCCAACTTAATTAACTTACATCTAAATCCAAAAATGACGGTACTAAATTTGGGGCCTGTGCAGTCGAGCAGCCAGCAGATGCTAGTGGTACAGGCTTGTTTGGGGAAGGCATGAATTTCACGAGAGATGTAGTTCAATTTCTATGTAAATTTCACCAATAAATTATTATGTACATGGCGATAGACCGAAATGAAGGGATTTGGCTCACTGAAGAACCACTAATCCATTGTCGTCCAGCCCGGTTAGGATACCTGGCTTTCACCCAGGCGACCCGGGTTCAAATCCCGGCAATGGAACCTTTTTTGCATTTTCTTGTTTTCCATTCTCTAGCTAGACGCTTTCCATAGTATTGACTTTGCTTTTTAGTTCACTGAAATCAAAAGTTGCGTCATTTTCAGCGACCACTACCGCAATGAGCGTATGAGACTGGAGTTAATAACAGCACAAGAAAAGAAAAAAGGAGGTGAATCATGTGCAACGGTACAACACAACGCAGCCATGCCTTACATAGTGTAATAAAGAGTGCTTCTTCTCTTTAATGTAATAAAGAGGTGCTTTAAATCAGTTAAAGATAAAGACAAGAAAAGATATGCACAGCCAATAGGCAGGGGTCTTGACGACACCAATGGTTGATTAAATTTTAAGCAAGATCATGAAAGAATTGAGGTTTCCCTTCTGGATAAAAATATAGAACGTTAAACCCGTAAGCATATTATTCAGTCGTCCACGTACACAGGCGCGTAAATAAACTTTTTTATCAGGGCGAAAGATTCTTAACGTATCTCTCTCCCAGTTGTTCTTCCCACCAAAGCTGAGCGCCCATCACACGCTACCATGCTGATTACAAGGTGCAAACTCTACACTCCGGCAAAAGCTACGATACTAGCTCCCAGACTGGAGCGCCGGTGTGGGCTACTGCCAGACTGCCTCACTGCGCCAAGCCCAGCTCCATGGTGACTGATAAGAAGCATCCAGAATAATGGCGCCTCCAGTTGAGGGGGTTACTATTCTTTTCCAACTGTCTGCAACACCCTCCTCATCTTGTTAGCAACTCGATATCAGCCCCGACTTCTGCGATCTTCAAGTCCATGGAAGCTTTTGCACTGTTTGCGACGCTCTTCACATCAAGGTCAAGAGCAATGGACTTCACAAGGCCATTTAACATCTGTGGTTAAGCAGATTAAGGGAAACACGTGCAAAGAAAATGGCTATGTTTAAAAGCAACAACGTGAGCTATTTAGAAATCCACTATAAGCAAAAAGTTTAATATTAGATGTCGTGTGATGAAATATTGAGAAGGATACGAGAGAGCCAATTGCAACAAGGGCCCTGTATCTTGAATCGACATCTTGGGTATCATCTTCAGCAATCTGTGGATCCAGATAGAAATGTAAACATGGGTGGATTGCGAAGGGTGCAATGACTACAGAGGTCAGAGGGATGGAAACTCACTTCAAGAGCAGCAGAAAGAATTTGTGCCTGACTTTGTTCATCCTTTGATTCAATGGAAAGAACAGAATAGCTGCAGACACAAAAATTAATGAACAAAGAGACAAGTGAGATCAATGTAGGGGACATCAGCATTGCCTGGTTGGCGTGCTTATTATGTTCTAACATCATGACCAATAAAATTGTGATGCATAACTATGAAGAAGTACAAGTCAACTCAAGACTTACTTAAGTAAAAGTGTGGCATATGCCAAGTGTGCATTCTTGCTAAAAGATGGCTTACAGCTGGAGAGAGAATCAATAATCTGAAATTAGCAAACAAAACAAAGTCAGTCTTCCTCAAAAACTGAATAACAGGTAATTTGGCACACCAAATTTTACTTGTCACTAAATATTTATTCCAAAGGTAATTTTGTCTCATGAACTAATTAACCAATAAAAGAGGCCCGAAAATTGATCAATGGGTGTTGTACTAATAATCATTTAATCAAATAAATCAAAACAGCTACTTTCACTCACAACATACTCAGTATAAAGAGGCTGAAACAAAAATAAATATATGTAGTTTGAGAACTAACCTCAGCACAATGGTTTCTCAACCATTGGTGTAAGCATGAGTTGTCAAATAAGTTAGTAATTGCTTTGAGGATTGTAAGCACATTGGGTGGCTGCACAGGTAGTGCTACAGCCTTACGAAAAATCTCCACAAGTACATCTGATAGGTAACATGGGGAAAGAATCTTAGTTCAGTACCAATAAACAACATTAAATTTGCACATTTTGATACCATTAGTGTTAAATGATCAAGAGAAGTAATGAAGATAATTACACAATCTGAGCCTCAGACAAGAAAGACTCTGAAGATAACATAGACAAAAGACTGAGAATAGCATTAGCAGACACAGCATAAGACTCACCATTTCCACTTTCGATTGTCGTGAGAAGCAAAGTAGCTCCGTCAGGATGCAACACAAACATCCTAAGAAAATCAATAACTGCAAGGTAGAGATGGACATTTTTTTTCAGATGAACTGGAAACCATCTCCATTAAGGCGAACAAAGTGCAGCTTCGAATATTTGAACAAAATACACTAGTTGTTGAACCCAGGCAACTGCACGGACCATTATATCAGAGAATAATGTTAACGGAATCTAAGACATGGATAAAATAGCTCCATAAGAGAAAACGAGCTCCAACTTTCCTATTTTTAGTCTGCCTTTCGTTAAAACATTGGGAAACCTAATTAGACGATTTAGCATCTTGGTTGGTTTAATTTTACGTGGTTCCTTTGACTAATACTAAGGGCTTATGAAGCGGAATTGTCCTCATCAGTGGGTGTTACAATGATTTTGCTCATCTCTAACAGCGAGAAACTGACAACTTTGCTAAATAATAGAGATCCATCTTTAGCTCTATAGTTCAAACTTACCATGGGAAAAACAATGTGATCACTATAATTGGAATTCTCAATTATAACAAAGGATTTCTACTGTGACAAAGAATTACTAACAATAATTCAATTCGAATTATGGTGGGTACAGCAACTGTATAAGAGTCTCCAAGAAATTCCTAATGTTTCTGTTCTTGTTTCAACTAGCATGGGAATTTTAAGAGTGTGGTTTTGTAATCACCCGGTGAAAACAGGGTCCTCGAGTCAACCATTATGTTGTTAACTGTGTTTATGGAGCCCCAAAGTTTTTTAAGAAAAGGGATGTACCTGGAAACATCATCTGCGAAGGCCAAGACTTCAATATTTTCAGCAACAAAGCCATGTCAGCATCTGCAAGCTTGCTTGTGTGATAAAATGATGTATCTTTCAACACTTTCACTATAGCAGCTAATCTTGAAAACTCAGCCTCGGACAAAGATAATTGTCTTTGCTCCTGAATAGAGAAGTCAATTATTAAGCCTAAATAAGACACTAAGGGTCCGTATTTACAGGGTGAATCCCCTGAAAGTATGCAATGATATAGAAATTAAATCCCCTCATGAACTTGTTTGGACAGGATTGTGATTCTAAACATCCCATGTGCAGCTACCAGATTGACACTTCGCTGTGGTCAAGTCCACGAAAGTCCATTCACAACATCCAGATTTTTTAGCTTTGTGCTAGATGAACCATACTCAAATGACAGCACTATCGGTAATTGTCGCCTAAAGATGTTTCCAACCCATCTCATAAAAAGTAGCGTACTACACAAGGTGCCAAAACACAAAGTCAAAAGTTAAACAATTTAGCTAGCAACATCAAGCTATCCTATTCATACTTCATCACATATATACTACATTGCTATACTGCATTGACCTTCTATCCTAATTACACAACCATGCTTTATCCTGAACATATGGTACTAAACTACTATCTCATGGACATGGATGCATCAAACACGTGTATGTGCACTTGGCATAGCTGGAACAAACTTTGTCGAACTATGCTGAGGAGTGAGGACCTGAGGTAATCAGGTAGCTTGTCTTCCACACTACTCTTGAATAATAAGTAGGTTATATTCCCTCTGTCAGGGACATGATTGTCAACACAAGCTAGGAACGGGGCTTAGAAACAAATGGGCCAACGGGTGGGTGAGACATGGGGGCTCGCAGACTTAAAGCATTGTAATAGTTCTAAACTGAAATATTTGAAGATGTAAGGGTGAGACATGGGGGCTTGCAGACCTAAAGCATTGTAATAGTTCTAAACTGAAATATTTGAAGATGTAAGGGTGAGACATGGGGGCTCGCAGACCTAAAGCATTGTAATAGTTCTAAACTGAAATATTTGAAGATGTAAGGGTGAGACATGGGGGCTCGCAGACCTAAAGCATTGTAATAGTTCTGAACTGAAATATTTGAAGATGTAACTAAAGTGGCCAGATTCTGAAAGAAAATATTAAAATATATTAAAGCCACCAACAGATAAACTTAGAAATTACCGAGTCGGATGAAAGTGTTGCATTGAATTCTGTTAGTTTCTTTAGGATTCCCTCAAACTGAGCCGTCTCAAATAATAGCATTCCGTTCTGCAAACGAAGAAACATTTTTTTGGGTGAAATTGCAACAAGTCATAACCCAAGTTTGATGATAAACAATCAGCAACCATCAACCAACAATTGATCTCTCTTACAAGACCATTGTACATGATGGTATATAAGTTCAGAATGTCAGATATTTCAAGTCATTAGATTATCAGTTTATGACAATCAACAGTTCATCATAACAATCAGGAAGGTTGAGTGGTACCTTTGGTATGTGCTTGAAAGTTTGTTTTGGGGCACTACCTGCAAATTATGTACGGAACATTATGTCAGGACTCAGAAGAAGCCAAAAAAAAGGTGACAGAGATACACATTTCATACAAGGAAAAGTTAGAAGAAACAAAAATAGCAACAGATCAAATATTATGTGCATGAATACATACCATTCGATGAAGACGGTTGCCCAGGTACATATGCATTACCTGATACATAATCAACTCAAGTGTCAACAGCAGCACCAAAACTGGCAAATATGACAGTAGTTTAAACAATTGCCAAAACATATACAAACAAGCATACGTACCCCCAGTATAGGGATCCCGAAAGGATGGATCTGGAACAAAATTGTTCTGGCCAGAATTCTGAAGTATGAATTCTACCACTTGTTGGCGATATGTCAAAGGAAGGTTTTCTTTCAGGAGCCATTTGTCTGCAACTGCATATGGATCATCTGCACGCAAGCATTCCTAGGTAAAACTCTAAGAGGTACTAAAAAATGGCAAAGAGAAAGACTCTCAAGTCATCAAACTGCATGCACATGCAAGCTGAGAAAAAACTTCACATTGAATGGGCATTTAAATGATGAATTTTCTATGCTAAACTAACCATGTGGATCACGATACTAGTTAGTTTACTCTAGAACCGATAGCAGAGAAGCATTATAAAATCAAGACGAATGTGCGATATACCTGATCGGTTATAGGGTAGTTTCCGAATAGGTTCTCCATCTCCAATGTCAACATTAAAAACTGCACAGATTTACTAATATAAGCAAACAGAAAACGTTAACGCTAAAATACATCAAAGAGAAACCAACTCACCAAAATCATAGCGAGCACCATCAAGAACCTGACCTTGTGCAGCATCCCCAGGTCCATCCACCACTTCGCCAAGCTAGCAATTAGGTTGATAACAAGATGACATCACAGATAAATTCAAAGAAAACAACTATAAGCAAAGCAACAATGCCACTGCCAGTCAAGCATGGCAAAAAATATCCAGAGTGCTACATGAGGTTCCATTTGTTGTGCAGTAAATGAGCGTCACCCATCCTATCCTATTCTAGGATTTAGGTATGAATTTGGACCTTTACTACTGGAGGCATAGAGTGAAGCCTCACGCATACATCAAATTGCACAACAGCTTGCATTTAAGTTAAATAACTATCAACATCAAGCAGCGGAAAACAGCAAGACACTAAACCATATCCTCAGCTTTGCAGATTATCTCATGTAATTGGGAAAGCAACTTAAAGGTAAATATAATTGAAAGGTCTAAAGCACAAAGGTACTTACTTTGTCCCAGTTTAGCTCTTTTGAATTCCATGAATAAGCAACACCATTATCCCCTTCTCTAACAATTAGTGTCTGACCATCGGAGTTTCCTGCTTAGGTAAAAAAAAAGTTACAAACATGACACTACTATGCAAAGATAACATAGCAGAACACACCAATGCATCATCCAACACTAGAAATTTTCAGCTACTTTAGATACACCACAAGTCCACAACACTACAGAATTTATAGAAAATTTGTGCTTCACACAGTTATTCCCCTTCTTATGCCCTGAACTACAATGAAGGCAAAGGTTTATTGGAACGCTATGAATATTTAGAAAAGCTTGAGGTTATTTTGATGTGCAATACTACATCGACACTCCAATTTTAATTTTTAATTTTTAAGCTCCATAGCAACGTAATATGTTCACATTCATGTGATAAAAACACACCCAGCCTAAAGAATTCACTATAAATAGTTGGAGCATCATGGAAATATCAACAATATACTAGTACAATGTATCAGAAAAATGAGATGTATGACCAGGAACTTGCAGCGCCTCAATTCCTGGTAGATCCATCAACTTTAGTCCACCAACAGTCTTTCTGTACAAGCAAAATAAAAGGCATACACATCCTTTGATTAAATTAGAACTGGTCAATCTATGAATAAACCCATGATTCCAATTATTCAGAAAAGAAGGTCTTGCCTAAACAGTTTACATAATACAGTAATCATCAATAAATGCAAATTATAATACGATAACAAGAATGGCCCTTTAAGCAGAAGATGTTAAAACTTCACAGAAATACAAAAAATTCAGGAAGCAAGAAGAACCAACCTGCTAAGTGTGCACTGAGAAATAAGGTCTGTGTAAGCTGCAAGTTCCTCATCACTGCAGAACCTATTATTGTCAGTTGTCCATATCCTTGCAATTCCATCAGAACATGCAGTTACAACATCTCCATTTTCCAAGAATTTAGCATCCCATATGCAACCTGGGTGTTCAATGCTTTGAACACAAATCCCATCTGCATTATATTACTTGAGAGTCATATAACCAAGTACGTGAAGCATTTAATCTGCATGCTGCTACATACTAACAACCAAACCAAAAAATTTCACTGTTTTCACCTCCAACATAATTTCCTTAACTACAATAGCACGTAATATGAATCCAAACAAGTATCATCCTCAGAAACAAGACAAAGAAATGGCAATTCTAACTGCAACCATGACACTCACAACACAAATCACCACAGCAGGACTTCTCTTACCATCCCTAGGAACAGATTTCCATCATAAATACAGGTGTGAAAGAAGACGGCAGTGCGGGTTTGGGAATTCTCATGTTCAACCTGGAGACAACAGATCCAATCAAGATGGCTACCAGGGCAACGGCTGCGAAAGTGGCATCATCACTCCAAGCCGAGGCACTGGCTTAAATGTTGGCAGTTTAATTTGCAGGTAAGCATCGTTTGCAACCTATTACTTTACAATGGATTGTCAGACAAGAGGCAGGCACAAGAGATCTTCTCTCCAAGCATTTGCATTGGAGAATTTAACCAATTCTAGCTCAAATTTTCGACATAACTAATCAACTGGAACATCGACTGATTCACATCCAAATGAAGCTGCTCATGGACTAGCCAAAGGAGGAATTAGGAATACAGATGCTAAACAAAAACCAGCAGATCTCTCTTCTTGCCAAAGTTTGCATCATAGTGCTAAATGCAACTACCTTTCCAGTTTGCAACTACTCAATATGTTTGAGGTCAAAGTATGTACGATCTTTTGCTTGTAATGGAGTCCACACTTAAGGGGAAGTACTATTACAGACTAGGACTATTTTTTGTTTGGAGCAAATCCTGGATTGGAGAATAGGTAGGGAGATATTTGATTTTACCACAATTTTACATTAACTTAGATAAACCAGTTTGTAGAATAGTACCCCCAATGGAAAGGTCAGATTTGAAGAGTTTTTCAGTAAAAGATGATACAAGTATAAACAAATCCTATCCAATGAAAATGTATCACTGCATTTTAACATGAATTCTCCAAAGCATACAAAACAACTCACCTTTCCATATCTTGACAGAGCGATCTTCACTGCCACTAGCAATTAGACCAGATGAATGTGCATCCACAGAATATACAAGAGAAGTGTGCCCAACCATCTCCAACAGGGGTTGGCCGGTTAATGCCCATAACTTGATAGTTCTGCGACGAAAACAAAATATCGTGTCTGATCATCCAAACAGATAGTAACTATAAACTAGAAGAACACATTGATGCACATAAATGTAAGAAGATAATGATAAATAGACAAATAGGTGAGTTCTTTCCAGCAAACCCATGACATCCTTCTGATGAAAGTAGGTTCCATAAAAGTAGCAGCAATATCAAAGATCAAACAACAAATTGCAACATCTTTCATTTACCATTTTTTATAAAAAGAATAATAATAACTGCTACCATACTGTTTCATCCTTTCGCTCAAAAGCAAATGGAGCTAGTTAAGTCAGTATTTTAATCACTCACCCATCGTGCGAGGCAGAAAGTATACCCATCTCTGGCATATGTGCTAAACATCGGACAGTATCTGCAGTGGTATAACATTTTGTCAGCTGGTCAAGTATGTGTGAATTAGCAAACAATAGCACCTCAAAAAATTGACTACACAAAATGAAATAAAACCGTATCCTTATATATATCAAAAAGGTGGGGTTTAACAAATGACTGACAAAAGATCTTTACTCTCTTTGGGATAAAAAATACACAGGACCTTCAGCATCAGTGCAACAATGATTAATTCTCAACAGAGATAAAATTGTATTGATTGCAAATGAGAAATCCTAACTATATGGCTGAACATCATATAATAGATAATATAAAGTACAAAATGTAAGCTCACGATACCAGCATAACAGATATTCACAGTTGGTCAATGCCAAAGGCGAAAGCAACCAGTACAAAGTAGGAGTAAACAAATAACCTGCATGTCCTGAGAACGTATGTAGACATGTCCTTCCTTTCCAAAGCTTAATGGTGGAGTCACTTGAACCTATATGAAAGGGGAAAATAAATAAATTATTAATCAACCATTTGATAAAATTCAGTTTTAGATATTTGAGAATTTTTTTATGAGAGATATTTAAGAATTCATCCTGGAAAACTCTGGTAAGCATCAAGGACCAGTTTGATGTTGTTGTGCCCCACTGCAGTGTGCATTGGGATTTAGTTAAGGGAATCTTTACCATTTTTAGTATCATTCTTCTTTGTCTCTACTCTCTAAGATAGAGGTCACCAATTACTTACTGTATCAAAAATAGAAAAATAGAAGTGTTTTTAAGAAGACACCGCAGTGCCAAATGAAGCTAAGTTGCTCAAAAAGTCATAAAACTGCTCTGAAAAACACTTCCAGTGAACCATGATCCCAACTTCCAAAGTTCCATATGATGCTGAAGCCAATCACATCGGTTCAGTTATGAAAATGCTAAAATCAATTATAAGTTATCACACCAACACGGCACAAGGTACCAGTGGACCAATATAAACAAAAAATAAGAATAAGAACCTAGTAAAAATGGAAAATGTGTGGACATAACAGAAGCTCTACCCGTAAAAAGTTCTCCAGAGGGCAGCTTCAGAACAGTTTGCACTGCAACCTTGTGAGCTTCCCAAACCTCTACAGCAGTGCCATGTTTCCACCGTCTTAAAGTACTGTATGTATAATACATATATCAGGGAGGACAGCAGGAACTCAATAACTATAATAGGGAAATTTGATCATTTATTAGCCCATTATGTTATCAGACAAAAAAATTCCAGCATAAATTTATTCACAAATGTGTATGCCTAAAATAGCGAGTACCTACAGGCAGCTTTAAACACAAGTAACATTAGCAACATTTTTAAAACAGGGCTCAGAGTAGAAGGAAACAGAAGGAGGAAACATGCATTTGTGAAAATGAACGAAATATAAATGATCCAGAAAGGAAAAGGCAATGATGTTATACATATTATTGTTATATCATGTTACATTACAACATTTCCTAACAACTACCTCGTGAAAAATTACCTGCTCTTGTTATGTTATTACCAACATATATCCAACAAAGACAGCCTCAGGATGAAATTAGGACAATCAAACAATCAAGCAGAAACACGATGAAGCCATACAAGCAAGTTTTGCACAGGAATTACACTTGTTGGAGAAAAACTTTGCACAGGAATTACACTTGTTGGAGAAAAACCTACCAATCCATGGATGAAGAGATGATGTCACCGTTGTTATCTATAGCAAGACCAGTAACTTGCGAACTGTGCCCCTTCATTGTCCCAACAACTTCTCCTGTATGCAAATCCCATAGCAACACAAGTGTATCCATTCCACCAGAAACAATCCCTCCTTCAGGGAAGCGATCAGAAGGACGGATCCAAGCCAATGGGCCAACAAAACTTGAATGTCCTACGAGTGTTTTAGAGAGAACATATTCATGCTTCTTTTCTGGGTGCCGTGTCCAGAATCTCACTGTCTTGTCTCTTGACGATGTTGCAACCCCAGCATCACCACAGATACAGATGCCACGAACCTATTGATAAGTAAAGATAAGTAAACCATGAAACAAGTGTGTAGCAAATGTAACAATATGGAAGAGTGCGATAAGCAGGATCAACTTTATTGGTTGAATAAGTCATGCAGATATGCGTTCTACATATGCAAAACAACTGCTGCCTATATTTTAACATCTTGAGCAAAATAATCAGTTCGTCCATAGGGATCATAATTACGAATGATCATTATGTATACAATTTATTAATTCCCAGAAAATAAAGCATGTTCTTTTTAGTGTTTTTTGGATATACATAGGCATGCATAAAGGGGCTTGCTTTCTAATAAAATTCATGTAGTGTTTGGTATTTAGATGCTAAATGCTGAAAAGTTACAGTTGGAACCAGAAAACTCGACCATTGTTCAAATAACCCGATGGAGACATTGTGGATGGACATGAATTCCTGAAATCAGCATGAAAAATTGGAACATAGTGGGATTTCTGGTGGAGCAGAACACAGGAAGTTGTTATCTGATCATATATGAAGAGAAATCACATCGAAACCAAGTAACCGACACAATCTACTGGCAATAACATACCAGAATCAAGTCAAACTACAACATTGATCACCGGTCATCCCTCTACTGTAATTCACCCCTGAACCCTCCTAAATCCACTGCAACACAGTGAATTCACACGTGAGATACTAGAGAGAAGCGAGGGGCAATCAACATCGAGGGCTCTCGCACTAAGGATCCTGACGGAACTAAATTCGCACGGACACTTGAAATCTACAACTCATGGGGAGGCATCGAACCGAGGGAGCGATGCAAGCTGAACCCGTGCGCGGCGCAACCAAGCTAGCTTAGATCGAATTACGCAAACCCGCGCCGCTCTTCGAACAAACTCGTCCAACTAGCAGATCGGAACGGCACCGGGCCTGCGACACGCCGAACCGAGCCCCGCCGGCGAGGGTTCGTCCGGGAGGCGGGGGGTGGGATCGGAACCGGGGAATCGCGCAAACTTGCAGGAGAAGCAAAGCGGAGGCAAGGACGGAGAGGGAACGGGTAGCGGAGGGGGAGGGGTTTGAGGCTTACGTCGTCCTCGTGGCCGCGGAGCTGGGCGCCGAGGTGGTAGGCGGCCATGGCTGGCATCCGCCGGCGTACGACGGCGGCGAGAGAGAGAGCGGCGGAGGCAAACGAGCAGTCGAGACTGACACGATGCCAACGGCGAAGCCAACTTTTTTTGTTGGGTTTGTCTCTCGATCGTATCGTTACGATTTTATTTACGTTGGGCCGTGCGAAGTTGGAGGTGGGCTGTTTTATAGGCTGATGGGTAGGAGGAGTTTGAGTGGTGACCGGTAGCTGGGTTCCGCGTATTTGGGTACTTTACAAAGCCCTTGTACCGTTTACACATATCTATTTTTTACCGTTTACGGATGGAGCAAGAGTGCCGTTCGTCACCGTGCCGGGGCCCGTTGCCCGCGTTGGATGAGGGCGCGGCGTCAGATGGTGGCGGAGGCGGAAGAAGAGAGGCGACTGTGGATGTCCGTGGGCTTTAACCGGTAGGAGGAGTTCGGGTCCGGCGGCAGGGTGGCGCCAGTGAGTACGGAGGAGGGTGACGGGCGGCGACCGTAGATTTGGGCGACGGCTTGAGCGGCGCCGACAACGGATAGGGAGGGTCGACGGAGGGCAGTGGGAGCGCGGAGGGAGGGCGGTGGGGGCAGAAGGAGGGCGGCAACGGGCGTGGGACGGCGCAGGGCGGCAGTAGGATTGGGGGAGATGCGCATCGGATGAGATGGGGACATGTGGCTTGGGATAGGGGGAGAATAGAAGGAAAAAACACTAGGAAATTGGCTTTATATAACAATGGCACTTGCAGGTAAATAGTAGCGAATCTAGAGGGCAGTTCATAACTTGTATCCTGAGAAGCTTGGGAAACCTCTAAACAGTTTAGAGGTTTCCTCACACTAACAACAAAAGGCAAGACTTCAATTTTAAGCTCATTGTGAAGTTTTCCCTTCTAGAGGGCTTATGGCCTCCTGAGACCATAAGCCACTCCATAAGCTCTCTAGAAGAGGGCCTATAGCAGCAATCTAAAGGCAAAATTATCCATCCATTCCAGCACAGTCATCACTCACTTTGTTCATCCCTTTTTCTTCATCCACACACAAGACTGTTCATCGAATCTTCGGACTCTGCAACTACACTATTTAGTAAGCACTCTGTAAATGTATGTATGTGGTAGCATACTTATGTGTGTACACGCCGTAGTCGGGTTTATAAAAAAAAAGTAAGTTCAGAATTTGCACTGTGTCAGTCTCATGCCCTAGCACTAGCAACTACCCGAGAGCAATGCTCGTCGAGACATATATATCAATATAAAATGTACGAATTTGTGGAATCTAAATAATCTGCACTATCAATCTAAATATAATCCAACAACTCATAATTTTAGTTAGACCTCTGCAAATTTAGCTTTAGTTACACATTAACTCTCATAATCAACCCCTTTTAATTATGATTTACATTTCTTAAATCAATCCCTTTTAGCTGCCCTCTACGTCATTCCTCACTATTCAAATCGTACCTTTGGTATTTTCCTGATCTCCTCTTCGGCTACCGCACATTGCTCGCCCATAACTCTTCTTCTCAATTCTGGATAGATTATAAGTGTTAATAAACACCTAACTATAATAAATCAAATAGCAAAAAGAATATTTTGAAAAGGTTATTTTTAATTTTAATAAAATTATATTATAATTAATATGTTTAATAGACATTTTATACATCAATTTATTCTATTTAATCTATATTAATCGAAGGCATATCTTAGACGCGATTACTAGTGAATCTAAAAGCCCACTACAACTCTTCTGAATTCCGATAGAGTAAGTAAACGTTGAGCTCTTTTGGCTGATAGCACATCAAATTTGGGCCATTCGTAATGTTTTTGACTTTTGGGTTGCAGACATTCACTCAATTCTCTTTTCCTCCCTTCATTTAGAAATACAAAGTGTATATATTCTTATTAAGATTTATTTTTAATTAATAATGAATCTGATAATATATAAATTATGTGATATATAACTAATATTAATAAAAAATGCTTTCCAATATGGAATCCAACGGTTTTAAGTTTTAAGCATGTAATCTGTATATTATAAAAAATAAATATTGAACAGCGAATGCGCTTTATATTTTCCGAGCGAATTCATGCACTTATTCGGTTCTTCCTCTTCTTCTTTTGACTCTACAATTTGTTCTGTTGAGATGGGTTTTGTGCCGTGATACGCTCATGAGAACAAATCTCAGGCTTTAAAGATGCAATTCACCAGATTACAGCAGCAGCAATCCGAACTAAATGTGAAGCCAAAACCATATTTCACTACAACACAACCGCTCAATTCATCAAACTATATGGTCAAAATCATCGCTCAATTTATTCCATCCATTCTTATTCATCCATCAAAACACATGCCTAGTCGAATACTTAATTTACATACGCACCATGACTAGCTAGGTCATAAATCAACAACAGAACACCTACTACCATTAATCAGGATACAATCAGTACATGGGCCGTCGTGTACGTGTACGTACGTACGCGCCGTAGATGTATGTATGCAGCATGCAATCGATCTCCATCTCCACGTGGGATCTCTCGATTCGGTTGGATGAAATGAAATCAGCAGTAGGCCTGGCACCGGTTGGTGCAGTCGAAGCTGCACCCGCCGCCGCCGCCGCCTCCTCCGCCGTGCTTGCTCTTGTAGCTGTAGGAGCTGAAGCACCTGGCCGGGCAGGTGAGGCGCTTCTTGTAGCAGGGCCCCTTCTCGGAGCACACGGTCGACGGCTGCACCACCCCGCGCCTGGCGAACCCTCCGCCGCCAGGCCCGCCACCAAACCCGGCACCCCACCCGCCGGCGAAGCCTCCTCCTGCATCACCACGGGGCAGGCCGCCGAACCACGGCGTCCGGAAGAATCCCCCGTTGGCGCCCTCGTGCTGCGGGCGGCGCGCGGCGGCGGCCGCGGAGGAGGCCAGGAGGAGGGCGGACATGGTCGCCAGGAGCAGCAGCAGGAGTGGGGCAGTGCTTCCCTTGGGCGGTGCCATGGGTACGTTGTTTCTTGGGGGAGGTGGTGAGGATTCTTGGAAGATGGGAGTGGACAAAGATGGGTACTTATGACTGTGGGAGCGGCAGCTCGGCGGCAAGTGGGAAGATTGCTGGTTAGCTTTAGTTGAGTGCATCTCAGCTTAAGCTCAGCTGCGTGGAAGGCGGTGCCACCACCAGCTCAGAGCTCACAGTCTCGGTGCTGCTATCCGATACGATACTACTACTCCACTAACGTTGATCAATCCTAACCGCTACTGCTACTGTTCTCGAGGCTCTAGGTTAACTACACGATTCGACCGATCCTATCGACACAAGATGGTCGTAACGGGATCTGGTCAAGTGATGTTGGACAGAGAGCGGGTGCAATTCTCTACTCGTATGATCTGTGGTAAACACAGCTGGAACTTTCATTTCTTTACGCACGCATTGCAGGGCGGGAGCATTTTCTTGTGTGCTGTTTAAATGCAACGTGGAAGGAGAATTAATCGAGGTAGCCGCCCGTCGATTAATCTCCCTGTGGCCTTGGAGTTCGGTCGACGCGGTAAATGTCAAGTGGCAAATCAGAATTAGTTGGCACGCTTCTTTGACTCGCCGACCATCTACGGTGCTCGGACTCCGAAACTAGTAGCATCTCCTGCCGTTCTTTCCCGTCTTCGAGAACGGCCGGGCTCAATTTCGTTGACATGATGTATATCAATTCCTTCTTTTACATTTCTGACAAGGTGGCAGTGCGGTCATCCGGAAGGGCCAGAACATAGATATCATGGCGCGAAGTCAACGCAAATATGCCATGCAAGAAGATAGACAGAAATGTATGCTATATAGGCCGGATTGGTTGACTTCTTACGATTTTTTGAAACTGTTTTCTTGTACCTATTTGTGTGTAACCTTTCGTCTTAGCTTTTGTCAAACGTTTGCTGCCCCCCCTTACCTTTTGATCCTCTTGGTACACTCTATAGCTCGGAGCAGCTAGGCTATACAAAATGTCCCGCGTACGTACAGTTGACAGCTTTCAAAACAGAAAAAGTAAATATTACGAGTGTTTCTTTATACCGGGAGTACTCGAATTTCATCTATTTGATATTTCTATTATAAGATGAGAGGAGGGATGTAAAGATAATATTAAGTCCACTTTCCTCTCTTAAATTATTGACTTGGCTTACTTTCCCTATAAATTATTTTTAGATTCACTAAACCCTCTAAATTATTTGAATTGGATGCACTTTGCCCTCTAGATGGTTTCTGAAAGGATAAAATCATACTTAGAAGTTTTTAAAAATCTAAAAAAGAGTTATACATGTAGGTTGTCAAGTGAAGTATATATATGCAAATTTTGGTTAAAAAATATGACAATTTACGATTTGTACAGTAACAAATTTCTATAGATTGCAAATGGTCATAGCTTTTTTTTAAATCAAAATTGACATGTATGTAGTTCAACCCACACCTACATGTACGAGTTTTTTGAAAACTTCTAAATGTGATTTTGTCATTCCAGTAACCGGTAGGAGGTAAAGTGCTCCCGATTTAAATAGTTTAGGAGGTTAAGCGAGCTAAAAAATAGTTTATGAGAAAAAAGGGTCAAGCCGTTAGTTTAAGAGAGAAAAGTGAAAAAAAATCTGATAATTTTGAATTTAAGTATAACAAAGAACACTAAGTTACTCCTTAGACACACTCATCAACAAAAAGAGCACACGCAATGGAGTATTAGCAATGAACAAGGGGACAAAGCATGTACACAAACAGTGCATTCCTACAATATTCACCTGTTCATTTTCCATGTAAGATTATTGAAAAGTCAAGTTCGTCCAAAGACGATGTGGACAGCAACAATATAGAGGCTGCATGGTAGTTCAAATTTCTTTTTTCTGTAGTAAGCAATCCACATAGGTATGTAGGTAAACTTGTGTACAATTGTTTTCCTTCTAAGGATAATAGTAGCGTAGTACTCAGCAGCACAGCAACGCATCTCCAGTTAATTGTAGCACTGATTTATTTACTAGAACAAACCATTGGACAGGTTGGATGGATGCAAGAATGGGGTGAAACAACGAGCTGCCTGCATGCCGTTGACCTAGAAACGAGCAATGTATTCGACGCACCCGCGGTTGCAGATAAATTACTACTGTAATTAACAA
This sequence comes from Stipa capillata, assembly GCA_019208055.1. NCBI lineage: Eukaryota > Viridiplantae > Streptophyta > Magnoliopsida > Poales > Poaceae > Stipa > Stipa capillata. The sequence goes on along the minus strand of JAGXJF010000476.1, from coordinate 286,646 downwards.
GATGACGCAAGTCAGCAGACGAATCCTGTGCTGCCACGCCAACAACATATGCGCGCACACCGTTGCCATCTTGTGTGCATCAATCTCGCATTGTTGCACTCTTTGGGCCTCACGAAAAGGGTAAATGGAACAATATCATGAATGTTTCCCATGCTACTATTGTATCTTCACCCGTAATAAATATGACCGTTCGTGTCCTTGAAAGAAAATCAAGAGATCGATGATAATATTGCACCACTATTCATCTATCTCCTGTATTTTTTGTATATGGCACAAATAATTATTCATTTTCTTTGAGGTTCATACCGATATTCATGATTTTTCTTCAACTTTTTATGGAGATGCACCTTTTCGCCTTGGAGTCATCACATTTCCGTTGGTATTTTTCAAAAAATTTATGTGGGCCTCATTGGGCCGCTAATCTCATCCTCAGAAGGTCCATTTCCACTCCACAGTCCACACGCCACGTAGCTCCCCAGCTCCGACCACCGCTTCTCCCCGCGGATTCCCCATCCGAACCCCGAGCTCCGGCCGGCCATGCGCCGCCTCCTCGCCTTCTCCAGCCGCCGCCGCTACCTCCTCTGCGCAGGCGCCGCCGCCGTCTCCGCCTACCTGATCTACCACCACCCAGCCGTAGCCGCCCGCCGCCGCCGCCTCTCCCGCCTCGCCTCGGCCCTCGCGTCCCTCGCCGACGCCCTCGCTGCCGTCGCCTCCGACCTCGCCGCCTTCCTCCAGTCAGACTCCGACGCGCTGCCCCCCGTGCTCACGCAGCTCTCGAAGATCGCCTCCTCCCCCGAGGCCTCCGCCTCCGCCTCCGCGCTTTCCGCGGCACTCACCGCCGGCGTGCTCCGTGGCTACGCCTCAGCCGTCGCCGACGACTCCGGTCCGGCTTCCGGAGGCGAGGTGGCGGCGTTTTCGGACCGCCTCGTTGAGAGGCTGCTCTCCCCCGCCGGCGAGCGGCTCGCGTCAGCCCTGGCCGGCAGCTTCGGGACCCACCTCGTGCTCGCCTTCTACTCCTCCGCCCCGGCTGATGCTTCGGAATCGGCGGGATCATCGCCGTCGAGCTGGGTCGACGTGCTCACCACCGGGAGGTGCCGGGCGGCGATCCGCAGCTGGGTCGAGGTCTTCACGGCCACCGCCGTGGGCGTCTTCATTGACAAGACCATCCACATCAACACCTACGACCAGCTCTTCGCCGCCGCCACGAACCCCGCCTACGACACCAGGCTACAGCAGCTGCTCGTCGCGCTCTGCAGTGCGTCCGTCGAGACGTTGGTGAAGACCTCCCACAGCGTACTTTCCAACACTAATGGAGACACAGACGGCAGCGGCAGTTACGGTGCCAACGGTGGGGGTGGGGAAGGATGGGCGGAGACGGTGTCGAGCCCGCTGGCTGTGCCGAGCAACCGGAAGCTCGTGCTGGATTTGACGGGCAGGGCGACGTTCGAGGCAGTCCAGTCGTTCCTCGAGTTTGTGCTGTGGAGACTGCACGATGGCGCAAGGGCCGGTGGTGATGCCACAGTCAGGGCTGGATTGTGCGCCTTGAGGTATATGAGCGAAAGGTCCATGGCTATCGCTACCATCTGCATAGCATTGTGCTTGCATGTGTTGAACGGCACATGGCTCTTGGCGCCGGCTTGAGCCTGCTTGTGTTGCTAAGTTATGATTCCTTATGATTGTATAGTTTCCATCTCTTGGCACAGTATTTGTATATTCGTGTACAGCTAATAGAGTATATAATATACTGAAACTGTAAATTCAGAAAGGGGGAGAGGGGGAACAGGAAGGAATTAGTTTGGTAATTGGCTGTTATCTTTTGTTGTGTAACAATCTGACATTGCACAGTCAAAAAGTTTCAGGTAATGTAACTTTGCTTGTATCTTGGAAATTTTGTTGGTGAGTTCTATTGCTTTTGTGAAACTATGCAACTGTCGTGACCTTATTGTTGTACATGATGTTAAACAGGGGCTAGTTTCCTATAGGCATTTTGTTGTAAATTGTTTGAGCTTATTTAGTATTATAAAATCTGCTCAGAGCCTCAGATCAGCAAGCTATTCAAGAGCCCCATGAAAGTTGAGGAGATTTTGATCTGTTTAGATAGTCACACCTAATTTGATACATCATCTGTTTTATCGGATCATTTGCTCAGCTTGCTTGTTTGCACCGATATTAAGCATGTTCATATTTTTGCCTGCCAGCAGATTGGTTAGATCATACCGATATAGCTTTGGCATTTATGCACTTTACCTTGTATGCTGAATTACTGATAGGCAATTAGACATAGGTGTTAATGCTGCAGGGCTTACACCTACTTTGTCTCGAGGAATTCTTCTTTTTCACTATGCCCTCATTGGTAGAAACTAATTTTATTGCTAAACGAGTTCGTCAAGGCCCGTTCAGAAATTTCCTCTGTCCATACGGTTGCATGGTTTATACTTACCGTACAACAAACCTATCTTCTAATTTATGATATCTGTCCATATTTCTGTAAAAACGGGCCTTGGTTGGGAATTCAGGAAGGGTTTTATACCCAGTCTAATTATGTAGTGATAACAAGTTTCTCATTATGAAATGAATCCAGAGAACCTTTTGGGGATCATTTCCGAGGCACTTACCATTGACAATACTTAATATTAGAGCAATCTTCTTTCCTACAAGTTAGAACCTTGGGCTGAGTCTTGTAATGTTGATATGGATGCATCATAACATTGACTGCTGTTTGACAATTCTAATTTAATTACATAACTTACATTCCATCAGTATATTTTGTCCGCAGTCTGAGCTGTGTTTATTTTCTCAGTTGTTCATATCATATTTCTCACTTTGCTGCTAGGTTCTTCTGCAGGAGCAGCCTGTGTGATGTTTTCAGCTACGTTAAACTCCATCAATGTGGAATTGATGCTTTGAATATCTCATTGACTGCAGGTTTGTCTTCGCAGCTAGGCTTGGAACACCACCATGTCAAATTTGGAGTGCTTCTGAATTTTCTCAGGTCCAGGTTTCAATCTGTTCATACAGCCCCTGCATGTTGCTTTCCGCCCTGTCTTCCATGTCACAAGTTTGAGCCCCTTTCTAGAACACCAATATGTACGGAATCAAGAGGCCAGCTACAGATAATGATGCTCCAGAACCAAAAATCCCTTATTTCCGCGTGCAAGAATTGTACTGCCAGCCTCCTTTTCGTAATACAAGAATGTTTGACATGATGTTGTGTTGTTCCCTAACCTTGCATCAATCGGGTTGCCTGTTCCAACCTGCAGACCCATATGTGCTGCTCCTCTCTGCCGTGGAGGCTGTCATGATCACTGAGTGTAATGGTCAGAGGAGGGGAAGATAGATGCATGTCGTGATCAATCTTGCATCTGAGTGCACTTCTGAGAAGCTCTGGAGAAAGATGTGCAGCTCTAGAAATCTCATGCGGCCTTGGCATGCAGGTAGTGGTGGGTCAACTCTCTTGTCGCCGTGGCACTGGTAATCCGATGACTTGTCTATTCTAACCATGGTGCAGACGATGCTTCTAAGTTCTAATCTGACTTATCACCCTTAAGAAACAATGCAATATACGTAAAATGTTGACACACAGATACACGATGGCTAAATACCAGGTTGATCTCTTTGGCACAGGAGGAGCAGGTCGGCCGAGTGAGACATGAACAGGTGTTAGCTTCGGTCAGCTTCTTAATTAAGTAATATGACCATTGTATTAAAGATACTATATGTGCCATTGAATTATTTTGATTAATAAAGCACAAATCACGGCATGTCATCAAGTGTTGTAGTCTTGTAGAGGGGCCCATGCTTATCTGCATATCCAGCAGCAGGTGTCGTCAACTTCATATACTACTAAATTGTTGATCTGAGCTCACCTGAGCAAGGTCAAATGCTCCTTTTGTCCTTGGCCAAAATCTAATGGCCGAGCTAGCTATTATATGCAACTTTTTTTCCGGCTGTTTGACCTGTTGCATCTGTCAGGAAGTCGTCGCTGCCGGCCCTTTACGGCGTCCAGAGTACTGCCAATGACCGTGCCTGCATCAGCAAGTACTGACTGCGAGTTTTGTTTACTTGATGATTTAGACCTTATGATGTCATGCTCCATGAGAGGGTTCTTTACTTGTAACTGATTCTGTTTCCTTGCAGGATGGGAAACAACGTACATAGAAGAGGAGTTGTGCGGATTCGGGAAATTTTCGCGGTTGGTTTTGTGCCGAAATGTAGCACGTAGAGTCCAAGCCAAATTCCGGCGTTACGTGACCGAATTAGCTGCCAAGGTTTTGGTCAAGTTTGGCTTCAATGACGAACTGGAGAGCCAAAGAAAGCGTATCCCTACAAAAAGATTTGTCATCAAACCAAAGGGTGAGCAAAATTTGGTCAACGATGCCGAAGTTTGGTAAAGTAAAATTTGGCTTTCGAAAGGGCATGAAACCAAACAGCCCTGACATATCCTAGCCGCCAAACATGCTCCGTCCGGTGCCGGGAAGTGCAATGTTTGTATGGACCGTCCATTCAAAATATCAAACTTGAAATGTCAGAATTTGTGTAACCCTCAGTTTCCCACAAATCCTCCTCGAACCATGAATTTTCCTTTTTCCTTATCGCACGACATGCACGCGTGAGTGTGCTGTTCCTGAGAACATGGTCGCGCTCAACTCATCTGACCTGAAATCTGAAACTGCAAATGCTCTCCTTAAGAACAAGAGCAAATTTACGTTTCAAAGAAAAAGAAAAACCGCCAGCCAGTTCCAATGGCACAAACTCGCAACACGGTCAATCTACCATCCGGGCGTGCAGCCTTTGCAAAACCAGTCGAGCAACCAATCGAGTCTAATTGTCCCATGCATGCATAAACTCTCTTTTTATCAGACGCCCAAAAGCTAGACTGCACGATACATATGCTTCATGCATGGTACAGAAGAGAACACAGTGATGAACATTGCAATTAAAATCACATGCCTGCATGCATGCAAGTGACCGCTAGTATAACTAGACTAATTGTGATGCTCCTGGGTGTAGATGTAGTCGGTGTGCGCGGCCAGCTTCCTCCTCGCCATGCACTCCTCCTCGCACTCCTGATGATCCTCCGCCACCGCTTCCTTCTGAAACATCCATCAAAAGATCAGAAACCGACAAGAGATCAGCAAAGAGTCAACTAGTTTGTGCAAATCATGGATGATAAGACCATGGGTACGTACCTCGTCGGGAGAGGCGGCCTTGTGGGTTGCCATCGACGCCGACGGCGGTGAGGTCCGGGCGGCCCTGGCAGCGGACGTGGAGGCGAGGAGGAGGAGGAGGACGGCGAGCGCCGCCGCCAGCACCAGAGTCGCCGCCCTGGCCATGGGTGGATGGATGCCTATACTTTCTTGGATTGGATGGATTCGTGTACTATTCTTGGTGGTGGTGGTGGTGAACGAGACGGGAGCGGGGTATTTAAAGTGGCGGAGGAAACGGAGCAAGGAATGAAATCGCGGCGGAAATGGTACTACGTGGGCCTTGACCACCTGACGAGCCGTTTTGCTTGCGCACGTTGCGCGTCTCCGCACCGGAAGGCTACCACTCGCACGCATGCATGGACAGATCTGCACGCCAGAAGTCGCTAACACGTGGGCTGCCATCGATTATATCCGGCTATTTAGTAAAGGCGACTGCTACAAATCAATATATTTATATTAGACATATGTAGGTATACTTTTTGGTCGTCAGATGTTGGTTCAATGAACAGTTGGATTGGTCAGATTAGATATTTATGGAAAGATTTTTGTTATGATACGGAAATATATAGTTAAAACATATGCAGCAAATTTGTTGAGAATCAACAATCTACGGGCCAGTTTGGTTGGGCTGTGACTATTGACAAAGCTATTGTTGGCTGGCTATCTGTAAAACCTGCTGTGGCTGTGAGAAAGTAAACATATAGCTTTTGGTTGATCCAAACAATCTACAACATTTTAGAAATGAGCACTGAAACTTTAGCACATTGCAAAAAGCTGCTAGAAAGCAGCTTTTTCAAACAACTAAATTTACACTGCAAAGTCTACAGTTACCGTTGGCAAAAACTGCAGAAAAGCTGGCTGTTTGGTTGTGCTGTAGCTTTTTCTAGTGAAAAACTGCTGAAAAGCCCAACCAAACACTCCCTACATGTAACACACGACGTAGATCTAATTTTTAAGGAAACCAATCTCGGAATTTCAGGAAACAAACTCCAGATTTAGTTGGTTCGATGAAGGGTTAGATCGACCAGATCGAATGTCCATGAAAATACTGTTGTCGTGATATAGAAACATATAGTTAAAACATATGCAATAAATTTGTTGAATCAATGCAACAACAGGTAACACATGATAGCACATGATTCAGATCCAATTTTTAAGGAATCCAATCTCAGAATTTCAGGAAACAAATTTCGGATTTAGTTGGTTCAATGTATGGTTGGATTGGCCAGATCGGACATCTGTAGAAACATTATTATCGTGATATGAAAACATATAGTTCAAACATGTGCAATAAAATTGTTGAACCAATGTAATAACAATGCCATTGTTTATTTTACGAACAGTTTATTTTGTGTTCTACACAACAATATTTTGTTTCCCATACAACAATAATTTGTTTCATATGCAACAATAATTTGTTTCCATCATTGTCCGGCGGATCTGGCAGCGTCGGCAATGCAGCATGGAGGAGTTGTCCTTGGCGAAGATGGCGGGGATCATGCCCATTTCAGTCATGCCGAGGAGGTGGAGCGCCACCACGTCATCGGGGTGCACATCCTCATCGTTGTTGCTGTTGGTGGCGAGGTCGTAGGAGCTGCTCTCGCCGTGGGGTGGCGGCCTGCACCGTGGTGAACAGCGAGGCATCCAGGCGGTGGCTGGCACAGCACGGACGAGGCGGAGGCGGAGGACGGCGGGGGCACGGCGCAGTCTATGAACAAGAAGACTATGGCATTTGCTACTTTCTTGAGTTGTGATCCGGATGCACAAGTTGGTGGTGTTAGGTTAGGCAACCAATTTTAAAAAGTGCGTGTTAATTATCCTATTGATGAGACTATGGAGCTGATAAGACCATGGGGGCATTACGAGACACTCGATGATGCTAAAGGAAAATCAATTGCTTAGCCTTCAGCTTGGGTATGTTTGTTTTAGCTTCATTTGATTTTAGTGACTCGTATGCCATAATTTATAGTTACATCCTTTCGATTTATTGGTATCCTTGCAAGTTGAAAAGGTCAATGGTTGAAGGAACATCGTCAAAGGACGAAGAAGCTACAAACTTCACGAAGAATATATAGCACTCCTTAGATTTCATAGTTTAGTATTCAAGTTTTACTCTTGATCTCAACACTTGTGTTCAAAAAAGATCAGTTATGCTCTTTGTATGTTGGATCACATGAACAATTGATATATTTATTTATTTAGTGCAATGCAAAATATCTACATTTTGGTCATTACTTATATTTAGTTAAGTTATGTGTTTTGCAAGATGACATGTGTAATTATGCAATTATGTGTTGCTATATGTCAGTCTAGTTGTAGTGCTACTGTTGTGTTTAAGAAGGACCACTTTGTAATTTTCATGTCAATCAGTGTCCTTTGAGTAATTTTTAGGATGTAATCAATATTATAGATCAATCCAGCAACATCGAGGCCTTTCAGGCCAAGCTTCCTTAAAAATATAAAATTCGCATGTACACGAGCACACAACAACACTCTTGCTCAACTCTCTCTCTCTCTCTCTCTCTCTCTCTCTCTCTCGCGCGCGTGCTCTCCCTTTTGATCCCCTTTCTCCTCTCTCTGGACCTGATGCCCATGTGCCATCGTCACCGATTATCGCCATTGCTGCCGCTAATTGGCATTGCTAGCCGCTCCCCCCCCCCACTCCTCCTCAGCTAGGTCGACGATTCCCTGCTTCTGCACCTGTCCTCCATGGTGAACCCTAACCCGACTGCTCGGGTTCATGGTGCTACGGCAAGTTGCTGGTGGCGGCCTCCAGCGTGGTGTTGTTGGCACCATGCCTTTGTGATGGCTTTGTGCACACGCACGAGGATGCGGTGACAGTTGGTGCTAAGGCGAGTTGCTAGGTGATTGTGGCCTCCCGCATGGTGGTGAGGAACGACGATGAGGGCCAGTGAAAATGCGGTGGCCGTGCTCCTCAATTCGGTCATGGGCTCATGGCCGGCAGCGAGCGGGCGCTGGTGGAGGTGTTGGTGATGGGCGACGTGGAGGAGGCAGTGAGGGAAGTCGCGGAGGACAGCACGGCGAGCACGAGGGGGAGCCCAAGGCAGATGCGCTACTGAGGGCGCTGGAGGAGAGCCAACTCGGCCACCGCTGGTGGCTTTGCGGCTGTCTTCATCGGCCTTGGTAGCTGCCATATCCAGTGACCCTGCAGCTGTGTCCACCTCCACAACTCTTCTACCTCCGCTGCCCCCAAGCATTGGTGCCGGGGCTGCTATTTCCACGCTGGATTTGCAGGACGCCGCTAGTGGGGGTGGGTCAAGCTGGTGCACACAATGAAGTTGACTGGATGAAATCAGGCCTACCGGAGGCCCTAGTTGCAAGGAGAGTAAGAGAATGAGCCATGCAGGGCCCGAAAATGAGTTTTCTAGGGTACCTTTGAGGGTTTCAGGGCCCATAGAAAGCCCAATGAGGCCCATTGATGTGTCGGCGTGGTATTGGTCTACATAAGCAACAAAGGATGGGGACGGGGGCCAAATGTTGTGGTGCCGAGAAACCTTCCGTATATATTACAATTGGGTATTTCTCTTTAGGTATTTCGGTGGATGATATTGTCCGTTTATAAAAATTTCTCTTCGGGTGTACGAACAATATTGCCCATAGTCGCCACCTCAGCCCATCTCCACAGCCTCATCGTTTCACACACACACCCCCTTCCCATCTATATCTATCTATCACCACTAAGTGCCAATCCTAGTCATAGCTGACCCTGACGACATAGTTGCTGATCGTTTTCATCATCTACGGATTGTTGCCTTCCACATACCAAAGCTTATCCAGCGAGCTATTCCACACGGCTCGTCACTGTTCATGGTAGTATATGGGCTCATCGGGGTCAATTACATGGGGTATGCACCTGTAGTGTAGTGGGATTGAGAAACAAAGCGTTGTCGTTGTAGAAAGCGGATATCGCAACAATAATTGCATTTTCACGGCATACATGCTTGCTCGTAAGGGATGGCCCCACAAACCCACCTACCAACTCTGCTTACAAGCGCCTGAAACCACAACTCACGTCTGTAAAGATTGTCCTTTCTCGCTGGTGGTTTGGAACCTGGCCAATCATTGGCTCAAGGAGCCGATCAATCTGTGGGCCACAATCTTCCAGTTGATCGACCATTGGTGGGAGGCTGCCATCTCCGCCACGCCAGCAGATCGGAGGTGCAAGCAAAGTGGTCACATCCTCCACAAATGGAATGTCTAGAAGAACCGCAACGGGTACATTTTGACTACAAACAGGCTCACCTTCGAGGAGGTGGCATTCATTGCCTATGAGGACATTGGTACGTAGGACATGGCTGTTATGAAACCAGGCCTCTTAGGGGGTGGGCCGGCTAGGTGCGCCACGCCTCATTAGGATCTATGTGGTCAATTACTGAACCCTAACCGTCATGTAGATGGTCTATAAATAGAGAGGTGGTCTCCATATTATTTTACATGCATTATTGAGAGTTTGTACTCGTGAGAACATATCTAATAAAGAAAAAAAGCATCACCTTATATCCTAGCTTGTGTCAAATTTACTTTATTTATGTGTTTGATCTACTGCTTATTGTACGGCCACTGGATCACATCTCATGATGTTAGTTTCACAATAGTGACACAATGGTCAGCGGGTCTAGTGAATCTTTGGAGGGGAGGGGTTAAAGGTTTCCGTCCGTTCTTAAAAAACAGGCTATCATGTAATTATGTTCTATTTTCTTTCTCAATAGAATTTAATGAGCGGTACGTGCTCTTGCCGGTTTTTTTGAAAAAAAAACTCATTCTTTTGTATCGTACGCGCGATGAATTTTGGTACGAATAACAAAACCCTCAAAGTTAGCCAAACCTTTCTCACCTAGCTTCGGCAGTGGCAAAACAAAATCGCACACCTAGCAAAAGAGGTGAAGTTTTCCATGGCGGAACGGAGAATATGGTCCAGCTAGCGTAACGGCAAAAACGAAAAAAAAACAAAAAAAAACGAGGAGAAAAGAGAAAGGATAAAAAAGGTGACACCAGGACCCATGCAGCGCCGCGAGGGGCATTGCAGATTTGCATGCATGTTAATTCCTCCATTGCCGCATGCAAATCATTCTAGTGATACGCTGACGCCGACCTTGCATCTCCCATATCCATACCCGTTCATGCATGAGTGACTCAATGAGAGTTTCTTTTTCGAGGTTTACTCATTGGGAGTTTGAGGTACGTATACGTGTCATCTGGCCATCTGTTCATGCAGTACAAAGTGCTCTATGTCTTGTTTGTTGTAACATCCCCAATGTTTAACATTTTGTTAATTGTGCATTATGGCATGGAATGCATGAGTCAAATTTAAGTATAATGTGAAAAGTTTGAGAAAATTTTAGTTTGAAAAATTATTTGAAAAGGGTAAATTTTTTAAAAAACAACAACAACAGAAAAAGAAATTAGATCAAATTAAAAACCTAAAAACCCTAAACACCCCCTCGGATGGGCCCTCTCGGGGCCCATTCTTCTCCCTGGCTCGGCCCGCTCTCTCTTCCCCCCCTCTCCGCTGCCTCTCCTCCCCTCTCGGCTGGGCCGGTGGCCCAGCAAACCCCTCCGCCCCGCTTGGGCCTTCTCCTTTCCCGGCCCGCTTCTTTCCCGGCCTGGCCCGCTCCCCCTTCTCCCTCATTCGCCCGCCCCGCCCCGTCCTCATCCTCTTCACTGCCGCCAGCGCGCCCCGCCACCGCCTGCTTGAGGTTGCCGCCGTGGCAAGCGCCCAGGCGCCCTCCTCGCCACCTCCTGCTTGGGTTCCATCGCCGCCTCCCCTTCTCATCTCCTTTCCCCTCCCCGGCCGAACGCCTCTCTTCCCCCCCCCCAAGCTCTCCCTCTCTCTCGCCGCCACCTCGCCGCTCGCCTCGTCCCATCTCGCCCGCCACCTCGGTCCGCCGCCGCCTCGGTTCGTCGCCGCTCCACCTCCGCCCCGCCCCCACTTCGTCGCTCCGCCACCTCCTCGCCCCGCCCCCGTCACTGCTCCGCCCCGCCCCCGGTGCCGCTCCGTCCCGCCCCCTCGCCGCCCGCCTCGGCCCGCCGCCTCCTCCACCTCACTATCGCCGCCCCTCGCCTCGCGCCGCGCAGGTAAGCCCCGCCGCCGTGCCTTTTTTCCCCCGCCGTCGCCCTGACCCCGCTGCTGCCGGCGGCGCCGCGCCAGGCGAACCGCCGGGTCGGACCGAGCCCAACGGCCGGATCCCAACCGCTTAAATGAGGGCAATTATTGTCCTTAATTATGTCGTTAAGACATATTTAATGACCCTAATTAATACTTAGTAATTAGTGAACTATGCTTAATGCTAATCATTGGTCATTAATGTTTAATCTGTAATTAATATGGTAATTAGTGCTAATGATTGGAAATTAACTGTAATCTGACACATTATTGACAGTAACTAATGTACTAATTGAATTCGGTTTTAACTCTGTGTATGACATGTGGGACCCACCCGGTAGAATTTAGATAAAGAATAAAGAAAATAATAGTTATATGACAAGTGGGCCCCACCTGTCATTGACTCGGTCAACTTTGACTAGAGTTGACCATGGGGCCACATGTCAGTCTCTGAGGCTAGGACAGCGATGAGTAATAAAAATATTTATTATTTAATATTATTTTTATTTACTAAGAAAATTTTAAAAAGAGTATTTAAATTGATTAAATCTTAAAAAATTTAAAGAAAATCCATTTTTAATCAGAGAAATGCAAATAATATATCAAAATGGTCAGAAAAATAAGATCTACTCAAATATGTCATTTTCATACATGTTTGCATGCTAGGAAAAATGTAAATGGCTAAAAAACGCAAATTAGGTTTCCCGATTAGCTGGAAATCGTCGGATCGTGATATCTCGAGCGTCTGGACTCTGATTAAATTGATTCCACTTGCATTAGTCTTCATTTTGAATCCTCTATGCCATGGCATACATTTCATATCATGTTGGTGTTTATCATTGTGATATTCATTATCGCATCTCCTTTTTTCAGTGTTTCCGTTCTTCCCGATAGAGCCGGAAGATCCCGAAGCGTATAATCCCAAGCAAGAACAAGATTTAATAACCAAACCATTCGCCCTACTATTTGTAAATTATTAATTGTTTCCAAAACCTTATCCATTGCGTTCAACTTATACTTTCTGTTATGTGCTAGCTTTATTCCTTGCATAACTTACTTTGTCGCTCAATCAACACCACCACACCCCAACCTATTTAGAGTAGTATAGTTGTTGCTTTTAAGTTACTTATATAGTTAATGATGCTTAGACATGCTTAGTCATGTAGAAGTTGTAATTCCTTGGATGGCAGATAAAACACAACACTCTGGATGGGTTAAGTGGTAGGTGGGTGTTCACCGGGAAGTAAATAATGAACTTGATTAATAATGATCGGGCTTAGACGAGAGGCTGTAACATCCTCAAAATTCTAGAATTTTTTGAACTTTTAAAAAATTTCTTGTAAGAGGATGTCGCTCGTAATACAATATAAGTGTGTATGTTCAAATTTGGCTTTTCCCAAGCTAATCCGATGGGATTGGAATAATTTTGGGCTTAAAAAAAGAATATATTAATTCCTGAGAAATAATATTTTAGATTTTTCATGTGGAAATATTTTTATTGGAGACCTTATGCCTAAATTGATTTACTGGATTATTCTGGGAGTTTTTTTGAAAGTGTTTTGGTATTTTTGAATGCCACCTTTGATTTTCTGTATATTTAAAAATGAAAAATAATAAAAATAATGAAATAAAATTTCCTCTCACCTTTTGGGCCGCCCCGGCCCTGGGCCTCCCCATCGCGCTAGGCTACCTAGACCGCCTTCTTGGGTTGCGCCTGGGCGTGGTTGGCTGCCGCCGTGTAGCACGGCCCGGGGCACCGGTACAGCGCATGCGCGCAGGCTTGGCTAGCGCGCACCGAGGCCGCCACACCCGTACGCACGTGCACCTGTAGCACGCGTCCACGACGCGTACGATGCGCGAACGGCCGCGCCACGTTCTCTGTTCAGTTACGCAGCGACCAGATCAATTGCCGTCTATTAATACTCAGCTCTCTCTCTACATCTAATCTTCTCTCCTGCTGCTAATCATCTCGTACTCCTCCACGCCTGAGCAAAGCACATGCTATCCCATCTATTGAAGCTTGCCACCGCTGTGTGCCTCGGCGTTGTCGTCGAAGTCGTCGGACGTCACCGTCATCGGAGCATCACCGCGTCACCGAAGTCTCGTTGCCGCCCCACTATCCCCGTGAGCATCTCGTCTCCTCTGACCCATTTTTTTTGTTCTCTGTGTTAGTTCTCCACGTCTAGCCATGCACACTAGTAGCAGACGCATTCAGACCATGCAAGCTTGGATCCATCAAGTCTCCACTCTAGTACATGCATGTCTCATCTTCCCATCTAGCTCTCCCAAAAATTCAAATTCTAGTCAAACCTAAGATCTTAGTAGTAAAATGGGGTATTTAGGACCCAATGAACCCACTAGTGCAGTTGGATTTCGAATCTGACCGTTAGATTTTAAATCCATTCAAATTTGAATGAAATTCAACCAAATTTTATGCTAACTTTGTACTGGATGATTATTTTGAAATTAATTATTTTCCACTGGATTACTAGTATGTGTAGGAACTCCTCTATAAAATTTCATAATTTTTGGACTTGTATAGAATTTCCTAGAATTAAAATAAGCCCTATTTTAATTATTAAAAATAGAAATGCTCTTTGTTTTTAATATCAAATTTTTGCTTAGGATCAGAGAACCCTAGAACTAATTTACTATGTAATTTAAAACCTTTTTACTATAATTTTTCGAGCTAGAAAAAATCAGGAAGTGTTCTAGGCCAATTTAAAATATAAAATTAAATCATGTTTTTTGCAAGAGTTCCATTATAAATCTGTTTTAACCATTAAAAATATATGTTCAGTACCCAATAAATCATGTTATGTCCTAGGAATGGTTTCAAGTCATGGGAACCCTTTTAGCATAATTTAGTAATAATTTACAATGCTTTTAGAGTAGTTTTCATGCTTGGAATAATAGTTTTAATCATTTAAAATATGTTTCCAGAACCTTTTTAATCATAAAATGTCTCTGGAATTGATATTATATCATGCGAATCCATTTGTATGAGTTGGTAATGTTAATCATTGTTTTCTATATAGTTGTTATACTAGAAATGATAGAAATTGTTTTATTTAAATAATGTTCAGATTTAATATTATTATTAAATCAATTTGGTACTGTTTTAGTACTGCTAACTCGCACTAAAGATGATCCATGCTTAGTTAGTACATGCTAATAACAAGAAATAGCTCTATGGTTATAGTCTTAGTCATTACTATGGTAGAAATACATGTATAACTCTACAGTGCTCTTATGCTCTAAATTAAATGGCGAACAATGTTATAACACTAAACAAACCATGTTATCCTCTGAAATTTTTAAGCAATTGATCATTAGACATGTTAGGATATGCCATGCTTATGTTTTAGTTGAATATGTCATGCTAGCAAAAGGGGTAGCTATGCTTGTATTGTGATTATGATATTGTAATATATATATATGTATATATATATGTATATATATATATGAGTATATATATGGTTATGGCCTAATCTTAGAAGACCTACCTATACTAAGGACTCTCTAGCGATAGACCCTGCTTCTATCTTCATCGCGATGACGCTACCGCGCCATCGTTCCATTCCATCCATATCTTACCTTCGTTGTGCTTCTCTCTCGTGTTGCTTTCCGAAATGTTTCTATTAGTCTGTATTTATTTGTTCCGCTCTTGCTACGTTGTGACGTTTGGGAGTGAAGGGACCGACACAGTGACCGAAGCAGCTGAAGAAGAAGAGTACTACCACGAAGGCATGCCCCTCTTTTTTGATCATGTTGATCCTATTACTTGCAAAGTCATTATATTTTACTGATTTCAAACATGCATGCTATTTTATTCCCATAGCTAGCGTGTCGACTGACACACATGTACCGTTATCCGCTTGTCGCCCTTTTACCCGTTACCCTGAATAGTTTATTTAATATTTCAGAATAGAGTAGAGATGATGCTTAGCCATGCTTAATTATTCCTAGGCTGTTTTCATCTTGCCTCCGATCTTCAGATCGTTGTTATGATTATTGAAACTTGTTGAGCTCGCTGAGCTAGGACCAGATGCCCATTGTTGTCCCTCTCTCTCCTTCTATTCTCTCTTACTCTGGGTGAAACGTACCATATAAAAGGAGCAGATGGTCATTCTTCATGAGTTGAGGAAACCATCGGTCGTCCGTATTGAATAAGGTTAAATTCATGATTTTGAGAAGTGTGAAAATAGTACGACCATATGCTATATGGGCACTGGCTTGGTCAAGTAGGTTAGTCGAGTCCCGGTGTGGACATTGCCGTACCGCAAAAGGGTGGACGTAGCTACAAGGACCTCGGCACAGATGGGAGGCTGGAGGGTGGGGACGTACTTTCAACTTCGTGTCAGACCCGGTGGGCATGTTGCATTGGGATTAGATTAGCTAAAAGGCCTCGTCACGATTTCTCTGCCGTTACACCGATGGGTGTGTACTACGCTGGCGACGGCTAGTGGCAACAAGATGAGATTGTGTCATGTGGGTAAAGTGTACAAACTCTTCAGAGTGTCAAACTAATCGATTAGCCGTATCCACGGTCACGGATGTCACATAACTCGTTCCTGATAAAAAGACATGTCCTTCTCCACTTGCTAATTCCCTCTACCCCAGTTCTGGAGATGTGATTAGGTGGTTGGAACCTATGGTCGAGTTTAGGCCAGATGCCTTACTCGCATGTGTTGGTCGTGGACCCTCACATTGATATGAAACCCCTGAAATGAAAATCTAATTTTATATCAAAGCCGCCTTTGAAATTATCATAGTATTTAAACCCTAAAGTGCTTTTACGCAAAATAGCCATACAGCCTTCCTTTGCAGCCCCATGTACATTGGTTAGGTGTTTCACTATGAGGGGGCATGCTGAGTACGTGAAGTACTCATCGACATGTTTTGGTTATGGTGGTGGACAGATGACTACGACTGCCTATGGCTGAGATGGAGGCTACCAGTTTATCGCTTTCTTTTCCACTGCTTTATTCTCTGTAACGGTCATGCGACCGAGTTCTTTGTTAAAGCAATGTGGCATCTATTTCGTCAAGACTATGTTGTAATAAATTTGACAGGGCAATATTATCATTTCGACTGTGTTCATCAGCTTGATCCTGGACTGATGATTATACACAGAGGGGGTCCAGAAGTTAAGTTTGGACTCTCACAGAAGTGGTATCAGAGCCCACGTTGACCTAGGAACGTGACCCTAGTTTAGAATGGAAGACCTAAGGTTTATGTTTATATACAAATATGCCTTTACAAAAGAAAAACATTTTGATTGAGTTTCCTTTGCTCTCACTCAGCCCTCTGTTACAAATTTTTATAAAATGGTCACTGACTTCCCTCCTCTTTTCAAATATTTGCTATAGATGGCCGCCCGGACCGTAGCCAACATCGAGGAGGAGAACGCTTTCGGCAGGTTGCTTGGAGGGATGATGAGACAGGTGGGCTTACTGAGATTGACATCTCGGGCTACGAGTACACCCTCCCCAATGGGGAGTTTCGCTGGTCACTTACTGTCAGGATACCAGCCCTCGAGGAGCCAGCAGGGAGACTGATCGAGTTACACATTGCTGGTAACAGCTGGGCAGACACTGTTGAGCAGGCGGCTCAGCAGGCTCTCACTGCGGTGGCACACTTCTACCGCCAGGACTTGGCAGGCACACCGTACCGCTTCTTTCCGAGGTGGAGTCCTGACTTCATGATCCATCCGGGGCGCAGCACCACTGGAGAGACTAACGAGACTGTTGGTCTGATGGCTACTCTGGTTCAGGCACTGGAGACCCGTGCTGGGAACCTGAAGTACGAGGCCGACACTCTTGTCATGGAGAAGAGGATGATGCTTGATGAGATCGCAGAGCTCAAGAAGAAGATTCCCAGGGTACTGGAGCCAGAGATTGGTACTACCCAGCCCCGCCGCTCTCGCCTCAGGCGCACATCTTGTAAGTCTGTGCCTCGCCACCCTGTGCAGATCAAGAAGACGGAGTGGTTCGACGAGCCCCTAGAGATACTCCCTCCACCAGCCCCAGTGCAGCTAGCCGCCGACCCAGTGCTGGTGGAGCCTTTAGAGAAGGAGCCCATGGAGGTGGAGTTTGAGGTGTCCGAGGGCACACTTGACGACACAGTGCAGTCGAGGTTCACCCTCAACTTCGCGTCGGCAACAGACTACCCTAGTCCCTGCGTCTACCCCGACGGAGGCCACTACGGTGGATTCCTCGACGAGTAGTGGACCATTAGCACCCTATAGCATGGATTCTTTAGTTATTCTACTATTCGTCAGTTATTTTCCTAGATTTTGAACTATGTTGGTATCGACTACATTGGCCAGTTGTGGTGTAGCGATACGTTATCTTATGCTACCTTTATATCATTAGTGCATTTTCATATTGTCTATGCTTTGGTGTGTTGGGTTAAGGGTTAAGGCTATCTCTCTTTTTCCCTCTTGTCTATTCTAACCCTAAAGATTCCAACAGGATGGATGCACCCCGTGGAATTATGTTGTTAAGTTTTAAAGAAGACTAGTATTATTGCAGTTTCAATCATAAAGTTGCTGTTGTGATAATTGTTTGTTCTCACCTGCCTCATGTGCCTTGCATGTATGTTATTGAAGCACATGGTGCGGGTAGGGTTTCAGAGTCTATATCATAGAATTGTTAGGTTTAATCACCCCTATGAAGTGACTCTTCCACTGGGAGTTTGGGAACTATATCATCCTACTCCAGCCGAGCATTCATTTGCCGGGACGAGTTTGGGCTTGATGTTCTGGCTCAGTGAGAAAAGAGTAAGGAGACCATATTACTGTACTTAATCTGTGCATTAGTTTGTCGGAGCAAGTTCGGGGTTGACATCTCGGGCTATTCGAAGCCATATCACTCCGCTCCTCTTGAAATTGATACCCAAGGGTTGAGGTCGGGGTTGACGTTTCGATTTAGCGGGTGATTTCACTTAAGATTCTCTGTTATAGATTTTGAGTCCCGAGAGGCTTGGTATCAGAGCAGGACTATCTGTAGGATAACCTTTGACCTTGGTCATTGTTGGGTCTAGAGTTACGAAAACTATTTTAAACTTAAAAAGGATTTGTGCAAAGCATAAGTAGTGGTTCTATTTCCTCCTCATCCTTTTCAATCGTAGTCTTCTCCTTACCTCTTCATTTGGTTAAAAAGTGGATTGATTACCCTTCCCCTCCACTCAAAAGTTAGAATTCACGTGTTTGGGGTATCTTTACCTTCCCTCTCGCCTAATTCAGTTAATATGGAATTCTAACTCTTGTCTCTTTGATTTAGATGCCTCGTGGGCAGATCGTCCGTCTTACCAGATGTGTCGACACCCCCAGTTTTCCTACGATTCTTGCCTATGCTTTGGCGAGCAATCATTATCGATGGATGCCGAAGTACACAGTTTATGAGCAATTCCAAGATTTCTTTATGACCCAGTACTTGGCAATGGTTCTTATCCACCCCTATAATGAATTTGACACTCGTGCTATGCACATCTTGTATGGTGTTGGCACAACTGTTGAGATGACAGTCCAGGAAACTGCCTACTGTGCTCTCACTCATCTGCGGTATGATCTACCGCTAATGTCCTTGTCGGCTTACCACTCTTTTCGTTTGTTGCCACCTGAGGAATATCCGGTGAATTATGCGCTATATACCGACATGGATAGTAGCGATGATCCCGAAGTGCGTCGGCAGGCTGATCTGATTAAGGCTCTAGACTAGCACTACCGAGCGGTTAGGCATGAGCCATTTGCTACTTGTGCCCGACTGTGGAACCTCTTGGTGTCGGTGGAGCCAAGTGTTCGTATGAACAACTTACGCCTAGGAGTGTTGAACGCACAAGTCGAGCTAGTACCTGAGGATATCTCTTATCCAAACGTTGGCGGTATCACACCTGCCCGAGGTCCCCTCCACAATGCTCGTATTTCTGCTGGACCTCGTCGTTGTCCGAATCATCCCCAACCAGAAGGAGCTGAACAATTTGGCACCTCTCGTATGCTCCTCCCGCCTCCTCTCGCAGAACAGTAAAGTGTTTTAGGCACTTTCTTGATGTGTATATGTACATTTGTACAAAGCGTACACTCGACCGTCCTGCGTGATGGCAGTGTATGGTTTTACTTTCCAAGTCTATGACCATCTGAGGTTGTAGATGACTAAGTATAGGAACTAAACCTCAGAGTGTGAGTATGGTATTGTAGCATGATCATGTACATATTGTAGCATGTGAGCTTGTAATATTACTTTCATGTATCTTATGTACCATATGTCTATCTGTGTCTTCTATGTGATGTGTTTTAGCTTTGTGGCTTTCGTACAACTATTTGTGGTGTTGGATCGGTGGCTTCCGACAGAGGGGGGGTGAATGTCGGTTTCTTGAAAATTCTTCTTCAAATCTAAATACAGATAGCAACTAAGGTGCTACTGTAAGTGACAGAAGAAAACGCAGCGAAAAAAGCTCGACAGAACACTGCAAAACTGGAACATCGGTGTCTCAACCAGTGACACAGCTAGGTCACACAGCTGGGTGACACAGGTGGTTCTGTGGTATAATTTCCAAAAGTGCTTAGTGATGTGGAGCTCGTCAATAGCTTCGAAACGAGTCCAAGATCACTGAATTCCGAGTTCGGACGCAAAAGTTATGATCAAAATAGTGATCGTCCAAAACAGCAGCAGTAGCTCACACCTGTGGCACAGCTGGGTGACACAGCTGGTTCGGAGAAAAATTCTCAAATGTCCTTGGTGACGTGGAGCTCGTCGATAGCTTCGAAACAAGTCCAAGTTCACCAAATTCTGAGTTCGGATGCAAAAGTTATGGTCAAAATATTGCAACAGCAGAAACTTGCACCTGTGGCACAGCTGTGTGACACAGCTATGTGTCACACCTGTGTCACAGCTGTGTGACACCTGTGACACAGCTGTGTGACACAGCTAGGTCACAGCTGTGTGACAGGCAGATTGGTCCAGAACTGTGTTTTTGATCCAATTTTTGAACCAATTCAAAATCTACCCAACCAAATCAAACCAAATTTGACAGAGAGGTGTCGGAAGGTCTTGTGAGTCTAAATCAAGTGTTGATCTCCATAAAAAACTTCTCAAGTCAAGACCTTTACCCTCTTTTCTCCAATCAGCCCTAGAAGTGAGAAAAAGAGAAATTTTGGGAGAAAAGGAAGCTCGTGAGGAATCTTGATCTGAAATCAATATAGTGTCATCTCACATGTCCTAGCAACCTATTCTAAGCCCCAAACCATAGGATTAACCCCTCTACAAAGATCAATCACGAAAATCACTTTTCTTGCCTTTTTCTCGAGGAAAACTCAAAATAGAAGAGGGAAAGTCTGAATCCTTGGGTATGCTTGGATGAGATCAGTATAGAGATGATCTTCCCATCACTTACTTACCATACCACGGATCAATCCATAAGAAAAGCAAGAAAACGAAAATCCAAAAGCTTCAAAGAGAGAGTGACTCAAGAACACATAGGGATTGAGGAAAACTTTTTGTATTGAATTTTCGTGGTTTTTTTCTTGGGTTTACAAGCCTCTCATCTAGGCAAAGCACTTCATCAAGTGCAGCTCTCAAAAACTAATCAAAAGGGTTAAGGGTTAAGAAAACCCTCATCATCTATTTATAGTGGGGAGGGACAACCCCCTCTTCCACTCTTGAGCCTCATGCCCTAATGGGCCTAACTACCTAGCACGCATCCCAAAGCGTCTAAATAGCTTAGCCACCTCTCGATTTTCCTTTCACCCTAAGCTACCAACCCTAAACCGCTTCCGGCCGCCGCCGCAGTTTCTTAGTTGAGCTTTGGTGGTTTCCGCGTTTTTACCAAAACGCCCTCGCACTGACTTGGTCCTCACGTCTCGTCTCCACCCGCTTTCTTGTCATCCGCGTACATGCTTTTAAGCCGCACGATGTCGTCGCCACCTCCTTGACCGCATCTCAGCCCTTCAAGCTATCATGCCGGTCCATATGGCCGAACCATCACCGCACCCAACTTGCACCTGCACACAATAGATCAAGCAAAGCGTCGCGAGCACAAGTTTTCCACTTGACCCATGTCAGCCGAGAAAAATCTTTCATCCACTCAATTTTTCCTTGAGACAAATTGAGAAACTCAATCACACGATTACATTGCAAATAATTCAAACCACAAATTCATGCAACCAAACATTCAACTCCTCATAAGATGGCAAGATATTCATCACAACTATTGTCAAACCCAACACATGACTCACATGTGGCATATTTAAACTTCATCTTGTTCCCACACTATTTAGTTTCCTCAGTACATTCCGCCGTAAATTTTCCATATGATTCGATCTTAGAGCTTAAAGTAACTTCTATTCCTTACTTCAGGATGGCTGACAGTCGACATACCAGCCCTTCGGCAGATCATAATCGTGGTCGTGATGCCAGTCACGACGATAATGTTCCCCCTCCACCGCCAACAATGGCGGAGGTTTTATTTCAAATCGAGCGGAACCGTATGGATCAAACTCGACTTCTGGAGCGCCTTGTTCAGAATACCAACCGTCAATCCGATGATTGAGTTGGAATTTTAGAGTTCCTTTGGACTCAACCCCAAATCTTCAATCTCTCCGAAGATCCGCTGGAAGCCGGTGATTGGCTTCGTACCATGGAACGGAAGATAGAGACTGCGCATGTTCCCACGGCAGACCGCGTGAACTTCACAGCATTTCAGCTCAAAGGTGCCGTAGGTGCCTGGTGGGAAAGCTTTCTCACCATGCAGGAGAACGACCATGTAATCTCATGGCAAGAGTTCCATGCCACCTTTCACGGAGCTCATATTCCGAAGGGAGTAATGGACGTTCAAGAAGGAAGAATTCCGCAACCTCAAGCAGGGATGGAATAATATCACCGAATATCTCCATCAATTCAACCATTTGGCTCGTTATGCTCCTAATGACGTTGCCACCGATGCAGACAAACAAGAGAAGTTCCGCAAAGGTCTCAATCTGGAGATCCGTTATGAATTGCTCCCCTTCGATTTCGCAAGTTTCCAGGCCTTGATGAACAAGGCTATCAAGTTGGAGTATTGTCGGCGATCTCTTGAGGAATCGCGTAAACATGCTCGTGACACTACTAAGCCATCACACCCTAATCCCCAGAAGAGGCGTATCTGGATTCTAGCTTGCACGTTCAACCGTGCTACTTCTTCCTGAAGGCCGTCGGGTTTTGTTCCTCGTCCTCCCCGGCAGAATTTCCAATCAAGGCCAGTTGGAGGACAACCGGCTAATCCTGCTCCGAGGCCACCTCCTGGAGTCTGCTATGTGTGTGGACAACCTGGTCACTATGCTCGCGAGTGCCCTCAAAATCAGAATTTTGCACCTCGCTCTAATCCGGGGCAAAGTCAAGCTCGGGGCAATATTCTGTTCAAAAAGGCAAACCCAAAGCCTCAGCCAGCTGGTCGTGGTCACGTGAATCATGTGGTCGCTGAAGAAGCCCAAGAAGCACCCGATGTTGTTTTGGGTACGCTTCTTGTTAATTCAATTCTAGCATCCGTCCTTTTTGATTCGGGAGCTTCCCATTCTTTTATTGCTAAGGGTTTTGCTGAAGAGCATAATATCTCTTTTGAGTTTATGTCAATTCCTTTATCTATCCTTGCACTGGGATCAGTGATGGGAGTATCCCGAGAATGCCGTGGAGTTTGCATCGGAATTGCAGATCTCGAGTTCCATGCTACCTTGATTGCTTTGGCTTCCACAGATATCAACATCATCCTGGGTACTGATTGGTTAGCTGCACATAGAGCCTTAATTGATTGCGCAACCAAGACCGTAACTCTTTTCTATCCTTCCGGTCAAACTGTTCTTTGTAACCCAAGATTCATCAGACATCATCTTTGTGCTCTTGAAGGCATGTCTCTTCCTGATCTTTCAGATGTTCCGGTGGTCCATGACTTCCCAAATGTCTTTCTCGACGAGCTACCAGGTTTGCCACCGGATCGCGACGTTGAATTTATTATCGAGTTGGTTCCAGGAACCGCTCCCATCTATCGTCGCCCATATCGTATGCCTCCGAATGAGTTGGTCGAGATGAAGAAACAACTTCTGGAGTTAGAAGAAAAATGTTTCATTCGACCTAGCTCCTCACCTTGGGGATGCTCTGCTCTATTCGTGGAGAAGGAAGACAAAAATCTTCGGGTGTGTATTGATTATCGACCTCTTAATGAGGTGACGATCAAAAACAAATATCCTCTTCCTCGTATTGATGATCTCTTTGATCAGTTAACCGAAGCTACTGTCTTTTCCAAGATTGATTTGACATTGGGCTACCATCAAATGTTGTAGGCTAAACTTCCCGCCTCGCATTTACCTCATATGTGATGTCTATTTCTGTCAGCCGTATTTTACCTACATTTAGTTATTGTGAGTTTAGGCGATCGAAATATGCACCCTCAGGTTTTAAGCTAAGAAAACGGGGAATACAGATTCGGCGTTAGAATGGATAAATTGTGACAGAGATGCATATCGGTTGTTAGGGCATGTACAATGGTAGAGTCAGCTATTGATTTTTCCATCTCTCTACGTTATCTAAAGTTGACTATTAAATAACTCATATAATGGTATTGTCTCTTAAATTGACTCTACACGAAGTGTTAGCATTAAATGTAACAGTGTACAAAGGTGTTGACGATTGGTAAACCGTCGATCTTACGGTAGTCGTGAGAGAGATACTTGTTGTTGGGTAGGGACCCCTAGGGCACAAGGCCAAGAGATCTGACGACAAGGAAACACCCTTTTATACAAGTTCGGGCCTCCATCAGGATAACAACCCTACATCCTGTTTGTATATATTGATCAAAGAGTATCTTACAAAGGATATGTATGTTAGTGGCTATTCTAGACCAAATCGGATGCTATTTCGACTAGTTCCGCGGGGCTCGACTCCTTCGAGGTGGTGGGTCTTCTCGTGGAAATCGCTAGGGCTTCTGGATGACTTCAGGCTTCTAAGACTTGAAAGACCTCCTGGGACTAGGAAAACCTATCGAGACTTCCTAAGACTTCAGAGACCTGTCTCCCCTATAGGATTGCTGATCCTTTTATAGGGGGCTCTCCGAGTCGTACCGGACACGGACTTATGCCCGAGTAGGACTCTGGCTTCCTTAAACGTCGGGATTGACTTCCTAGTTTAAGGGGTACCCTTTCTCCTTACGGGGGGTACCTTATCTCCTAGGGATCCTTACCGGATACGTATTCTTATTCCGATAATCCAGGGAATTGTATACGGATACTTTCTGTATACGGGATACTATACTATACATCGTCAAGCCCCCCATCAGTACGAGGTCATGAATGTTCTGTAGGAAATCTGCCCTTTTCGGGAAACTACTCCGAGCAGGCGAAATCGAGTACTTGATCGACAACATTCCCGAGTAGGTACTATTTCTACCAGGTAGTCGCGATATTCTTGTCGGGATAAACCTCCGAGTAGTCCAAGGCATTTTTCTGGGCTAGCTTACCCGAGAAGCATCTTCTGATTCAATCTGATCCGTCAATTTCTGGGAAACCGAATCGTTATGGCGAAAATTTTGCGTGGTGATGAAGAATCTTTCCTTTTTCTGCGCTGCTGTTCAGCTGATGTTAGCCAAAACATAACGCGCTTGTCAGGTCGTGGGTTTGTCAGACCCTCATTTTCCCGCGCACGTCGTCTCGCATGCGGGAAAAAGCGACTGTCCGCGTTTAATGCGATGGAATAGATCGTGTCGTTAACCGCGCTCCGGTCAAGCGAAAATTGAATCTCTTAAGAAACCGAAAGTTGGGATTTTGCCCGCATTGTTCTCTGTTTCCTAGCATTCCCATCTTCTTCTTTGTGCCCCTGTCTCCAATCTCCATTGTCTCGTCGCCGATCATTGTCAATGATCATGGGAAAGAAGAGCGCAGCGAAAAAGTCCCCCGAGACCAAGAGGTCAGCGGAGGTTCCTTCAGGAGAACCGATCGTCGTTGTCGACGTCTAAACGCCGGTATCGGTGGTTCGGATGGACCCCCTTTGGGATTCGGCCGGGGAGGCGCAGATCTACGGAGCTACGTCGGAGCTAGAGCTTGGCAGGATAGGAAACTATAAAACACACGATGATTTGCCCAGGTTCAGGCCACCTTCTAGGTGTAAAACCCTACGTCTTGCTTTTTGTGTATTTGAGAATATATGGAGTGATTACAATGAACCAGCAGCACAGATGCTCCTGTTCTTCTTCTTCTAGGGTTTGAATGTCTACGGTTGTGTTGTCTAAAAGATCGATCCCCCTTTTGCATGGCCCTGGTTCTCCCCTTATATACCGGGGGTCACCACATTGGCCGAAAGGTAAATGTGAGTCATGTGATGACGTGGACAATTTAAGTGATGAATATTTTGCCATATTGTGTAGAGTTGAATAATTTGGTTGCATGAATTCGAGATTGGAATTACCTGCAAAATGATTGATTGTTTGAGTTTCTCAATTTGTCTCTAGGAAAAATTGAGTGTTTGAAGGATTTTTCTCAGCTGACTTGGGTCAAGTGGAAAACTTGTGCTCGCAACGCTTTGCTTGGTCTATTGTGTGCAGGTGCGAGTTGGGTGCGATGATGGTTTAGCCATATTGACCGATAGCCTGGAGGGCTGAGATGCGGTCAAGGAGGTGGCGACGACATCGTGCGGCTTAAAAGCATGTACGCGGACGACAAGAAAGCGGGTGGAGACGAGACGTGAGGACCAAGTCAGTGCGAGGGCGTTTTGGTAAAAACGTGGAATCCACCGAAGCATAACCAAGAAACTGCGGCGGCGGCCGGGAAGCGGTTTGGGGTTAGATGCTTAGGGTGGAAGGAAAGGATAGATGATGGATGGTTCACTTAGATGCTTTGTGATGTGTGCTAAGTGCCCATGCCATCTAAGTGGGCTTTGAGGCCCAAGTGGAGAGGGGGATGCCCCCTCCACTATAAATATGTGGGAGATGGTTTCTTAACCCTTAACCCTTTTGATTAGCTTGTGAGAGCTGCACTTTGTGAAGTGCTTTGCCTAGATGAGAGGCTTGTAAACTCCAAAGAAAACCCACGAAAATTCAATACAAAAAGATTTCCTCAATTCCTATGTGTTCTTGAGTCGTTCACTCTTTTGAATTTTTTTTTATTTTTATTTTCTTGCTTTTCTTGTGAGTTGATTCTTGATATGGCAAGTTAGTGATGGAGTAATCACATCCTATTTGATTCCATCCTAGCATATTCAAGAAATCAATCCCTTTTCCCATGTTTTGAGTTTGCTTGCAAGAGAAGAAAGAATTGGGGTTTTGCAATTGACTTGCTTGGGGGCTAATCTTTGTGATTTGATAGATGGAATAGGTTGCTGTGGTATGTGAGAGATCATCCTATTGATTTGAGATCAAAAATCCTCACGAGCAACAAGTAATCGATCTTTTAGTGTTCGTCCAACTTTTGGAGTTGATTTGGAAGAATAGGAGAAAGGTTGTGTCTTGTGGTCTTTTTCTGAGAATAAATCATTGATATATAGTCACAAGACACACCTAGATCTATCTGCAAAGTTTCAAGAGTTTTGGTTGGACAGATTTCAAACTAGAGCGAAAAACGTATCAGGAAATCAGGGTTTTCGAAGTTCTGGACTACACCCGGAGATTCTGGACTAGAATACCCGGAATGTCTGGGTGTGTATTTTGAGTGCTTGAAAATACACATCCGGAGTGTCTGGGCTCACCCCGGTGTCTCCGAACATCATCCCGAGAGGAATTGATTTTTAGATTGTACATCTGGAGTGTCCGGACATTCTATCCCGGAATGTCCGGGTAGCCAAAATATGGTTGTGCTGCACGCACTGTTTTGGCCGTAACTTTTGCATCCGGACTCCGTTTTCAGTGATCTTGTACTTGTTTTAAAGCTAACGACGAGCTCCACATCGTCAATGAATTTCTAGGGTTTTTCCGCTACATCTTTTTTGTCATTTACAGTAGTATCTAAATTGCTATCTGTATTTAAATTTGAAGAAAAATTTGTATCCGACATTCACCCCCCCTCTGTCGGGAAGCCATCGATCCAACAGTAAATATCTTACAGTAATGCCTATTGTTGACGAATGGGGTGTGGGCATGCCACGTCGGTGGTTGAGATTCGCTGTAGCGGGAAAGCACCTGTCACGCCGTGTTTGGAAATCGGATCATCATGATGTGCCCGTGTCAGGAGGTGAAGACTTCCTGGGACGTCTCCTGACACGGGCCATGCTGCAACTACCTGGGCCCCATGGACCAATTGCAGAGGGCATGCGTATGAGCGCGCGGCGGCGCGCCCTCAAAGTCAAAAAGGTGTCAAACCTCTCCATCCCCTCTAAGACTGATAGCTGACAGGGCTTATCACTTGGGGGGATGGGAACCGGTCAGGACACCGCCTCTGGTCTGCAAGGATTTGGAGTAGACAGGCCCGTCAGACGGGCATTAACTGTGACTGTCGGGCATTAACTACACTTGTCGGGATGCGTGGACTGAGGAAGGGCCCACAAAGGGTGCTCGAGGTTCCCGGGATCGGGAGCCCCCGAGCACGCCCCTAGGCCACTCCACCAGGCGGGGTACTCGGTGCCCCGAGCGAGGGCCAAGTCGACTAGGGTCCTATCACCTGCAGACACGTTAAGGGGTCTTGCTCGCATCCCAGACGGTTGCAGCACGGAACCCTTTTCCCTTTGTGCAGGTCGAATCATTGGTTGCGTCTATGCGTACACCAGTTTTGACGCCACATACTTATCCAGCCCCCGTCTGTCTTATTCGAGAAGTTTTCTCGGATAGGCAGTCTGAAAAAGTAAACATCGAACTAAAACTTGATATTAAAAAACTATGAACTGACTGAAGTATCATTTACAAGCTACTGTAAGAAAGAAACTTCTAGGAAAAATTTAAAATAAAAAACATCATCCCCTCCTCTCGAGTCGTCGTCGGTTGCTCCAGAGACTTCCATGCTCTTGTCGTGACCCGCTGAAGAAGCTTGACGAGTGCGCGTGCTAGGCGACGGCGCCCAGAGCATCTTACCGTCGGCTTGTTCGTAGCTTGATGACTTGAGGCTGGAGCTAACACAACCTGAGACGGATTGGCGGTTGGAGGGGTGATGGCTGTGCGATCTTACCGAAGGTGCTTGAACTAGGGAATCTCTAGGGGGACTCGACTATCTCTTAACTGCTAACTCAAGCGACCTGTATCGGACGACTTCTTCTGTGGAGCAGTTGTCCAGCTGAGAAGAAAGCTCTTTTTGCCCTGGTCTGAACTAGTCGCAAGACCTATTCTCTGGCTTGGAGGGGGTGTTTTCTGAAGTCGTCGCTCGTAGTTGCGGTGGAGGTCTTGCTGACACGGGGGTGCGTGCAGCGGCGTCAGAGAGTTTGTTTTCCTGCTCGAGAGTTAATGATTTTCTGCAAGGTCAAGGCTACGCTTGTCGCAGAGTAGTGCTTTCTGGGGAGAGCTCTTTATTGTGAGGACGCCCTTTGGGCCGGGCATCTTCATGCACTGGCAGGCATAGTGCGTTGCTGCCATAAACTTGGCTAGAGTTGGGCACCCCAAGATGGCATTGTATGCTGTCTCGAAGTCTACTACGTCGAACAGGATCTTCTCTATTCGGAAGTTCTCTAGTATCTCGAAGATAACTGGTAGTGTAACTTGTCCGATCGGCGTAGCCGATGAGCCTGGGACGATATCGTGGAATGCTTGTGTCACCGTCTGAACTGACGATTGTGGCATTTGCATAGCATCGAGGGGCGCTAGCAAATAGGATGTTGAGGGACCTCCCTCCGTCTATTAGCACCCTGGCAACTCGGTAGTTATTGATCGTTGGTTCGACGACGATCGGGTACCGTCCTGGTTGAGCACAGTTCTCGGGGCAATCGGTTTGGTCGAAAGTGATCGTGACCTCCGACCACTTGACTACTCGAGGGACTCGCGGTATATTCACGAGAACTTCTCGAGCAATCGCCTTGTACTGCCTCTTCGACTTGTAGGAAGCCGAGCCCCCGAATATATGCTCGATTGCTCTAACATGCCCCTGGAATGGCTTAAGGGTGTAGTCATCGTCGGAATTCGAATCCCGGCTATTGCTTGCGACCTGTGGGTTCTCTCCGCGGGACTTCTCTCTTTCTTCCCTGAGGTATTCCTTGAAGATACCGCACTGACGGAGATCATGTGAATCTTTCTGGTGGAAATTGCACCAAAGTTTTCCTGTCTTGTCGAAGAAAGTCGTCTGCTTATCCTTGGTGCGTGATCGCCAGGTACGCTTCTCGGGGAGATCGGCCAACATCTCATCGGTTTTAGCTCTCTTCTCCCTGTTCCCTCTAAAGAATTTCCTTTTGCGTTTCGCCTTCTTTGAGTCATCTCTGCTCCGGAGGGGAGACCTGGGCAGCTTGTTCTGCTGCTGCTTGATGTAATGTAGGGTTTCCTCCGCACAGGCAGCCTTTTTGGCTAGGTCCATCAGCTGTGTCATTGTTTTCGGAGGATGCATGATCAGGTCATGCATGCACATCTCGTTTCTGCTGCCTCGAACGAAGGTGCGGATGACGTCCGAGTCGGTTATCTCAGGAATAGTGTTGCGGACAGCACTAAACCATTTGGTAAATTCTCAGAGGGTCTCGTCAGGGCGTTGGACAACTAGGAACAAGTCATCGACCCGGTCGGGACGTGTGAAGGTACCTTGGAAATTTCCGAGAAGTATGTCACAAAGCTGTCCCCAGGTGCGGATCGTTCCTGAGGGTAGGTTCGTCAACCAGGTTCTGGCTGCTCCTCTAAGAGCGGTCGGGAGGTAGTTGGCCATGACCTTCTTGTTCTCGCTTGTGGCCTCGATCGTCGTAGTGTAGATATGCTAGAACTCTGCAGGGTTCGTGGTGCCATCGTACGACTCTAGGGCTCTAGGCTTGAAGCGAGACGGCCAGCGCACATGTCGGAGCTCTTGGGACAGTGCTTGGCATCCATTGATGGTTCTCCGATAAGGCGCGTTCTCACCGCTGTTCGGGGTCGGAGACCGTCCTCGACCATGAGCGTGGTATCTGTGGTCTCCCCGGGGAGGAGATTGCTCTAGCTGGCGCCTTTGGGATCAACACTCGTTGAGAGCGTCGCGGAGGTCGATGTACTGTTCCACCTGGCGAGATAGATGCTTGGGGTGTCGTCCTTCTCCGCCTGATTCCTCTCGTCGGAGAGGGGTCTTCCCTCGGTTGGAGCTGTGTGTTGCCGACTAGAGTCGAGAAGACTCGGCTTGGGCTTGGGCCTGCTGTAGTTCAGCCCCCAGCCATTGTAGCCACTGTATTCCCTCAGGTGTCGTCAAATCTTCTGCCGGTGGTCGTGACAGCAGATTGTGCACCTCGGCGAGTCTTCGAGTAATTCGGGACACGTATTTCCCTGTCCCTTGAGGGGTCCTATCTGCGGCCGTGGGTATATTCCCGTTCCTACGGGGAGTAGCCGTCGGGCTTTGATGTTGTGAGCCCCCATCCTGATCCTGGTCCTCGAGATCTTCCCGACCATCCTGGATCGCAAGAACCATTCGAGGGTCTGGATTAGATGAGGTGTAGTCCCACTGCATCGTGTCTTCCTCATTGGGAGGGGTACTGTGATTGAGATCTTGATCGATTGGTCGATCAGAAGTTGCAGGCGACCGTCCGGACATTGGGCTGGTCGCTCCTGCCTGGGAATCATCGGTTAACACCAACGTTCCCCCGAAGGCCCTGACTCACTCGGTCATAAAGTTTTCGACTTCGCAATCCGAGTACTCGGCAGTGACGTGTTCTCCAAGATCTACGCGGTCGGTTGCCGGGTACAGATCTGTCTAGCCAAAGTTGTTGTAGAAGCCCAGATCCGAATACCCGGTACGTTGTGTGAGTGCGATCGAATCCCTCGTTGAACCTGCTTCCTCCTCCTCGGGTCGAACTGAGGAGGGCCGCCTAGCCGGCGTCACGGGCTGATCGCGACTAGTTGCACATCTTACTGATTCCGATACTTCCTTGACGGCTTGAGCCGGAGAGGTCCCCACGGTCGGCGCCATCTGTCAACGATTGGTAAACCACCGATCTTACGGTAGTCATGAGAGAGATACTTGTTATTGGGTAGGAACCCCTAGGGCACAAGGCCAAGAGATCTGACGGAAACACCCTTTTTTATATAGGTTCAGGCCTCCCTCAGGATAACAACCCTACGTCCTGTTCGTATATATTGATCAAAGAGTATCAGTACTAATTGCGCAACAAATATTTTTAATTATCTTTATTTTTACCATACGCGTGATATTAGATCAATACGGAAATAAAAATTCAAATCACGAGTCGACCTGTACTGAGCCGTCTATTTAGGTACATTTATAAGCCGGCCTGCTAGTCATTATATCGAGCCATCTATTTAGTTACAGTTATGATGATCTATCAGATGTGATCTATTTAGATACAATTATGAAGATCTATCGGTTGTGATCTATTTAGGTGCAGTTATGAAGATCTATTTGCTGTGATCTATTTATGCGCAGTTATGAAGATCTATCGGTTATGATATATTTAGGCACAGTTATGAAGATCTATCGGTTGTGGTCTACTAATAATAAAAGGGTCCACCAAATTAACGATTGGATGTTTTGCTTTTTTGTGAAAATTTCTAGTATTTCTCTATTTTTTCTATTATATTCTGCTTTTAGTATAATAGATAGATTCTTGCACTAAGGTTAAAAGGCTGTCCATACCTATTTTAAAACGGAGGGAGCAGATGATTTTATTTAATTGACGAACATAATGCAAGCCTACCTTAAATTTGCGGTTGTTTCATGTCTACTAATTCACTCATCCACGCGACGAGCTTCTGCTTGATTCGGCCATCAGCCGACGCGTACGTACATGGACGCTTTTGCTTTCTGAATAAAACTAAGCCAAGTGTCTCATCCGGCCGACTACGTGCTAAAAGCAAATGTTTGGTCTAGTCGGCCTGGGATACGTTTGATGATGGAAGATCACATGTAGGACCGATCGAATTAGTGGTTTGATAACCAGTACTTGAGGAGGTCTCAGCGAAGTAACATCTTGAAAAGGAAGAGGATAAGGGGTACATAAACCATGGATGCATAACCACGATCCCACGAGTGATATCTGATTGATACACATATATGTTTTTTACATACGGGACTGTCTATTACACACAGTTGTCTGAAACTTTCTTAAGTTGCATCAGTTGACTGTTTTAGACCACCCAGTCATCTCGAGGCTGATACAAAATACATCTCGATGCAACAACCGATGTCCAAAAAATTATCTGAAAGTTAAGACAATTCTAGAAAAACTGTGTAATAGCAAATATATGCCTTCATTTAAGCTTAAAAAACTAACGGGGTTAATTTCTAACGGAATGTCTAATTTACAGTCGTGTGTTGCAATGAATGGTTTCCGACCGAGTTTTTGCCCTGGATGCTGTCAAAAAGTTAGAGCCAGCACCCTCCTCCACTATTGCTCACCCCTAAAGCCGTGATTTCACTACTATAAAAAGTCTCATTCGAAAACTTTATCGATGGTTCCACAGAACCATCGGAGATGAGCCATATCACAGACATCAGAACCATCGGAGATGAGCCATATCACAGACAGGTCGAAATAACGAACCGTTTGTAATGACTTTTCACCCGCAAAAAGCTCATCCAAGACATCACATCACAAACAGGTAGAGCCGAATCATTTGTGATGACTCATCACAGACAGGTCTCGACCCAAACAGGCTCAAATAGACTCCATATAAAAACCTATCCCCCATCACTAACCCTAAATCTTCCGATCTGAATTTTTCTAAGTCCCCTCCTCCCCTACCCTGCAGCCACCTCTCCTCCTGCACCTGCAGATCGATCTCCATTCGTAGCTTAGCCCGCTCTCCTCGTCACCCTCTGCCACCCCTCGTCGCCTCCCTCCACCGCCCCTCCTTGTCGGCCGGCTACCTCCCCCTCATCTCTTCGCCACTCCTATACGCATATCGGGGTCGACTTCGCCGTGATCAACCACTACTTCCCCAAGCAAGGGCGTCCACAGCTGAGAGCTCTGGCCTCAGATTTGGCCATGGTGACGACGGCAGCGTTGAATCCAATTGTGGCAGCGACGGGCAGCACCGGATCTAGCCACGCGAGCCAAGCGGTGCCGGAGGCGGCCACTAGATCCGGCCGTGGTAATGACAGGCGGCGTTGGATCTAGCCATGGTGAGCCAAGCGGTGAGAGGCGGCCGCCGGATCTAGCTGTGGAAGCAATGGGCGACATCGGATCTGGCCACCGGTGAGCCAAGTAGTGCAAGGGGCGGTCGTCGAATCAGGCCGTGGCAGCGGCGGGCAACACAGGAGCTGGTCACAGCAAGCCAAGCGGCACGGGAAGCGTCCACCCAACCTAGTGAGCTGTGGGAGGTGGGAGGCAGTGGCGGCATGTCAGCAACGGCAACAGTAGGCGGGAGGCAACTACAGCAGGTCGGCTCACGCGATCGTGAAGTAGGTGACCGGGTCAAGCAACGTCGAAGGTGGCCCACCACGGCGCCAGCCTGCTTTTTTTGATTTGCCGCGGGCTGACTTTTTTTATTTTTCTTATAATCAATTCACGATCGGGTCATTGCGAACCGTCTACGATGACTTGTGTCATCACAGTCCCTTTGGCACAGTCTGTGATGATGATTTTGACCAGTCTGTAAAGAGGGTTTCTGCAGTAGTGTTTCTCCCCCCTTTCCCCTTCAATGTCTTCGGGCGTAGCAACCACGTCACCGCCTATGAGTGGCAGCATCGCCGCATGCGTGTGGCAGCGCCGTCGCCATCAGAGGCCAAGAAGAAGGGCAAAAAGAAAAAATTCCCCAACTTTCTCTAACAATATAGTGAGTTTCAATTAGATTCAGCACCCTCTGGCCTTTCAACTGAATTACATAAGGCTTCCAACTAGAAGAAATCTAGCTTTCAACCACCATAAAAAACTAACTTTCAAATTGCTATGCATAGAGCTATCAACTAGATCAATCACAGCTTTCAACTAGATAAAAAGCAAATCAGAGCTCAAATATAGCATCAGATCTGAGCATTCAACTCACCACACTCTTACTTTCAAATTCATCATTTATAGCTTCTTTACCAAAAAAAACTAGAAAAATGGAAAAAATCTTGAAAACAACCTAGATCTGCCTTTTCCCCACCTCCCCGCTCCCACCTCCCACCGAGCTCTCCAAGCTAGCTGCGGCAGCGACAGTGCTCATGTCTTCTATGTCCTTGTGAGCCTTAAGCGTGTCTTTGGTCTTACCATCTATATTCAATAGGGTTCCAAATAAGCTCTCACATATGTTCTTTCTAATGTGCATGACATCAAGATTATGTGGCAACTTGAGTTCCTTCCAATATGCAGGTAAATAAGATGCTCATCTTGGTAAAATTATTTCCTGGTATGTCCTTTTCTGAGACCTTTATTTTCTTATTTTTAGAATGGTTTCCATACTTAAAGCCCTGGAGATGATCTAACTTCTGCAGTAATACAAATATTTCATTTCCTAATAATTTCTTTGGCTGTAACGCTTCCTCGCTTTTACCATTGAAGGTCGTACTTTTTCGCCACCTATGGCGAATAGGCAAGTACCTCATGTGACCCAAGAAACCAATTTTGCTTTGAAGTGGTTGTGAACATGTTTCATCTAGGCAAATAGGACATGTTTTGTAGCCCATTAAAGCATACCAAAACACTAAACCTAATGCAGGAAGGTCATGAATAGTGCATAGCAACACTACATGCAGATTGAAAGTATCTTTCGGCAGATGTGTCGTATGTAATGACCCTGGTATTAAGTAATTGCTTCAATTCTTCTGGCATCAAATACACAACAATGTACCTTCCAGGTGCTTTTTTCTTAAGAATCAACAAGGTTATCAATAGGAAGGGATCTTTCATGGTTCTCCACGAAGGCAAGTTATACACAACTATTATAACATGCCACACACTATATGAGGTACTCATAGTTCCAAATGGATTGAAACCATCAGTAACAAGTAACAAGTGCAACCACAAATGGTGAGGGTCTTGGGCAAACCATGGGTATTTCCTGTCCACATGTTCCCAAGCTTCGCCATATGTTGGATGTCTCAACACATTTTCTTTGACAACACGCTTATCACTCTGATATCACAAATCTGAAGCTATTTCCTTGTTCATGAATAGTCGTTGTAACCTAGGAATCAATGGGAAGTACCGCAAAACTTTACAAGGTACTCGCTTAATCTTTCCTTTTTGTGTCTTCCACCTTGATTCCTTGCAAACTGGACACTCATCCTTATCTTCATGTTCCTTCTAAAATAATACACAATCATTAATGCATGCGTGTATACTTTCATAACCCAACCCTTGATCTCTCGATATCTTTTTTGCTTTGTAGTATGTGTCTAGGAGTGAGTCACCGGTTGGCAAAGCCTCCTTCAGAAGTTCAAAAAGTATATCAACTGATTTGTTACTCCAATGGTTCAAATCTTTGAGGTATACCAACTTCAGAACAAAGGATAACACCGAGTGACCTTTGCAACTCGGGTATAGCTCACGTTGCACACCTCTCAACAAGCCATCAAATCTAATTGCCTTATCATTGGATTCACGAATGCTACCTCCAGCAACACTTTGGTTTTGTTGCTCTTCATTTCGAGATGTGGCTCTATGGATGTCTCCTAGCAAATATTGGATCATATCGAATCCGTCAAAATCATTATGACCATCTTCATCCTCAAGGGGTTGGCCCATTAACTTGATCTTCTTCATTGTTAACTTGTTCTTCGAGGAATATCCATTTTGTATATAACATTTTTTTATACCATATAGCAGCAAATGAGTTCAAACTTGACTAGCAGTCTTCTGGCTTATATTCATACATGTTTGGCAAGGACAACGTATCATATCATTGCCGTCATTGTGTTGAATGTGTTCACCCCTGTAATATAGTCTCCTGAGAACCTATCAGGCAACCTCGTCCAACTCTTATTCCATATTCTACTCTTTCCTACACAAGCACTCTTGGAGTGAACCGAGTTGTTGATACATATAAACTAAACAACTAGAGTGCCACTAAACAGTACAGCCACACAGTAAGCCATTTATTTATCACCACTCAATATTAAATGACTAAGTATATCAAGTAGTTTATTATCTATTCCTGAACTACTGCTCCTACCAAAAGAAAAAATAACTGAACTACCACAAAAGACTTAATGAAGTAGAACATTATCTCATTGATTTGGATGTAAAAGAGTGAAGTTAGCTGCTAATGAAAATGGCCTAATTCTCATCGTAGTACTTAGTTTTTGTTGTTACACACATAACAGAGTACTTATTTGTGATGCCACCTACACAACACTCTTAGCTAATACATGTTGACAGATATGCAGAACTATCTATAGGACAATGCAATTTATTTGTGGTTCAAAACCTTAGCACACAATCTTACAAAAGCTCAACAAATTAACAA
Source organism: Stipa capillata (assembly GCA_019208055.1). NCBI lineage: Eukaryota > Viridiplantae > Streptophyta > Magnoliopsida > Poales > Poaceae > Stipa > Stipa capillata. The sequence continues at coordinate 249,875 of JAGXJF010000476.1, read as the reverse complement.
CACGAACAATCTTCTACTTCTCACAATTTTTTTTTGCTCTAGTGCTAAAACCTTACCACTCACGATCCAACATGTTAATCCAATCTCACATAGAACTAGTCACATTCCTAAAGCCCTAGGACCCAAAATCTAGCATACTAGTGACCCAATCCCACACAAAAAACTAGCCAAATTTCTGAAAACCTAACCCTCGCAATTCGACATGCTAACCCAATTCTGCAAGAAACTAGCCAATTTGTACATGCAAACACCAGGGTAGAGATGTTCCAAAGTTCATCAAATGATATCTCAAACACACAAAAAAACTGATTTGGCCACTTATCTTTAATCAAAACGGATGATGTAGATTTTTCTGGTGCTACTCCTTAGATTCGACCGTATGGCTGTGGATTCTCTGCCTCCTTTGATCCCTATTAATATATAGGCATCAAACTCCTTGGTGATAGAATACATGGTGACTAATTATCATTTTTCTTGTAGTGATTATAGCTGGTGAGCAATACTCCCTCCGTCCACAAATGTAAGGCGTGCACGGAATTTAAGGTTCAACTTTGACCAACAATTAAACCAATAATATTGTATTATATAACACAAAAGTGATATCATTTGAAAATATATTTGAATATGAATCTAATAGTACCATTTTTGTGTCATATAGTTTAATATTATTGACTTAATTGCTGGTCAAAATTAAACCTAAAATTTCATACACGCCTTACATTTGTGGACGGAGAGAGTATAAGAAAAAAGACTGTATCGAAGTAGCGTACATCGCTAGCTCCAAAAACTGAGACAAAAGACACAATAGCTTGCACTAGCCAAGGTTGACGCACAAATAAATTAACGGAAGGTATCATTTCTTGCATGCGGAGGTTTGAAGGTATTCAGTTTACATCCTTGTCACCCCATGTCTATGCATGTGCAACCAATAGCCTCTCTCATATTTTTTGCCGACAGTAATTAGCTCAAAACTCTGTTACATACTAGTTTAGCAGTGTAACATACAACCAGTCTTGAGAATTGAGAAATCAGTACGTACATATGCATGCATGCAGGATTAATCGCTTACATATTTTTTAAACCGGATTTTTTTTTGAGAGGAATACCTGCATTATATTAAACACAGATACATCCGGAAGTAGCAGCCAACATACCCAAAACAACCCTAAAGAAAAGAGAAATTACAACCAGGTCCCTAGGAAATTCCCCAACATCCGCTTCGCGACTGTTCTTCTTCTCGTCGTCGTTTCACCGCAGGAAGATGAAGACGGAAGACATCAGCTGCTTGGACACCTCCAGGCTCGAGGACCACCAGGCCGGCTGGCCGGAGCAGAGGAAGTCGGAGAGCCGAGCACCGCTCGAGCACCTGCAAAGAAACCAGAGGACAAAGCCTTGGTACTCTCGCCGCATAAGAGTTCCGCCGCAAGGGACGGAAACGAGCCTTCGCTGAACGCCCATCGGCGAGGGCGTCGCCCCGAACCTGAGCAGGATGCCGAGCCGTTCCCAGACGCCGAGATCTCTCCCACGTAGCTCACAAGCCGCACGAGAGAAGCCACAATCAGGAGGAGTCTTAGGCCCGCCGACGAAGCTTAGGAGAAAACCATCGGTCCCCTCATCAAACAAAAACAAACGCTAGGTCCGCAGGAGGAGCAGCGGACGGGAGACTCCACGCGCTCCCCGTCGGTGCCAGAGGAAGCACCGCCGGAACGGGGACAGAGCGGGGAGGACAAAACCCTAATCGAAGACGCCGCCGCCGCCTCGCCGCCTTCAAAACAAACCGGGTTTTCTCCTTTCCATTAGGGTTCGATCGAGTCGATACAGGGAAAAAATCGCTTGCAGTTGCATGTTATGGCGCCATGTTATTGTTACAAACGTTGGTGACGAGCACGTACGTACCTCTGCGAAAATGGTACGCCGACAAAGGAGAGCCCTACACGTGTACCGCCGCGCCATTTCCCTCCATTACTTCGCGCCTAAGCGAAAGCACGCCTTCACGAAATATAAACCCTGCCAAGTGGGTCCCACCAGTCACCACAGCGCCGTCAACCTCGCGCCGAAACTAAAGTGACAGGAGAAACAGCCAGCGACCAAGAAACCTGCCACGTCAACATGGGCCCCGCTCGCATGGTCCCACCAAAAGCAAGAGGTACCGCCTCCGGGTGCGTATAAATAGGCCCAGCTTCCTCGTCTTCCCCTCCCTTTTCCCCGACTGCTCGCCGCACCCCTATAGTTTGCAGAAATTACAGCTACGTCCTCGATCACTTCATCACAGGATGGTGTCCCTGCAGGAAGCCATGCAGCCCGACTTCGCCGGCGGCGGGTCGCTGGAGGACCTTGACCTTGCCGCGTTCGGCTTCGGGTGGTTGGAGGAGTTTGGCTCTGTCAACGTCGACTGTAGCTGCAGTACCGTATCGGCGGCGGAAACTTGTATGGCGCCGGCTGCGTCGGCGGACGCGTTGATGGCCAGCGAGGAGGAGGAGGAGCGGCGACTAAGAAGGAGGATATCGAACCGGGAGTCCGCGAAGCGGTCGTGTGCGCGGAAGCGGCGGCTGTCGGAGGAGCTGGAGGGGACGCTGGAGGCGCTCCGCGCCGAGAACCGCGCGCTGGCGGCGAGGCTGGACGCGGCGTCGCGGCGCGCGCTCGCCGTGAGGCTCGGCAGCGCGCGGCTCCACGCCGAGGCAGGTGCGCTCCGGCACAGGCTCGGCGAGGCGCAGAGGAGCGCCGTTGTGATGCTGGGGATCAATGTCCCGGCTGCTGATGCGGGCAGCCACTGCACGGCGCGGGGCTTAACGACGGCGCCTCGTGTGGCCGTGGCCGTGCACCCGCTGCGCGGCTTCAGCCGCCGAGCGGCGTGGCGCCGCTGATAAGGTAGCTAGACGCCATGGCAATAAGCTACTTACTAGGTACTAGGTAGGAGAGAGTTTTGACCTTGGAAATGGAGGACGAGAGGACGCTGCTGTGACATGCTCCTCTTGTGGTTTCTCCGTCACGCACGTCTATGTGTTCATACTATCGAAATATATGGGTTTATAAAAAATTTACGCTTACAATATATTTGATTTAATACATATTAACCTTTCCTAAAGAGCGTGCACTATTACGTACATATTTTTTATAGTCTTCTTTCAGCTCAACAATATTCAAGGTAAGAAAATATGTACAAATAAGAAACTACAGAACATGTACAAATAAGAAAAAGTATTTTTTTAAATCAAAAGGGTTATTCTTCGTATCTAAATTATGCCAGTCGAACGTTGTTGTTAGTTGGTAATAGTGCCACTGTTACGCATTAAACTGCGTTGATTAAAAGCGGCAAAAAAACAGAACATAGCTGTCTAACCTCCTAGAGGATGCATGTCGTAGAATACGTAATGTTTGCCAAGCATAATTTAACACTCCATAACGGAAAATGTTACTACGTGAGTGTGTGAACAGAGGCGAATGCAGCCATCATCAATCTAGCTGTAGCAGCTGCTGGAGTAGAAGATAATAATAGAAGCAAATGCAGCCCATGTACAGTGGGATGGATATGTGGGCCGGGCCTATGACACATGTAGCAGGAGAATATCCAACTCTGAAAAGCCAGGCCCGGTTCCACGTATGATAGATAGCCCATGGGCCTGAGCCGTTCGCCTGCTAGGGTTTCTTTTCCTCGCGCGCCACCCGACCACCATATAAACCCCACGCCTCCATCACTCCCAACGATATTACATCCTCGCGCAGCCAAGCTAGCTTCTCTTTGCTCTTTCTTCCCAGTTCGATCTAGCTAGCTATTCTGCCTCTTCTCCTGTTGCAATTTGATCATTCTGTTTGCTTCATTTTTCTTCTGTGTGCATGTCTGTTTCTTTGATTTGGTTTGATCCGGGGAGCACTGTCCCAAATGTCCGGCCGCCGCTCTACTCGGCGGATCTGAATCTCACAACGCTCCCGAGAGGTAATTCGGTGGCGCTTAGAGCACAGATCCGACGGTTTTTTCCAGTGGATCTTGGGTTACGCTCGCCTCCAAATCTCGTTTAAATTTTAATCTCTTATCTTCTCTTGTTGTTCTCACGTTCGATCTGCTTCGTAATTTTTCTGGGGCAGTTTTCTTATGGGATTATTACTGAGTGAGTGATTGAACTGTCTTGGTGGTGATGGTTGGGTTGGTGCAGTGATTATAAACATTCCTCGTACTGATGGGAGATTCCCCGTGAACGACTCCTATATACACCCATAGAATCTGAGCACCAACTAACCACCGCATCCTCGTTCAATCTGCTCTTCTGGTTTCATGGGTTTGTTGCTTTTTTCTCCAGTTTATTTGCTCTCGAGCTATGCATCTTAGAAACACCAGTCACCGAGCTAATGCAGAGAGATGCCTGGTGGTTTTTTGATCCGTTAGTGTATCTGCAATTTGTCGAACCTTTAGGTAGAGCGAAAATGGTGGTATCACTACAAATAATGATTAACCAAATCAAAAGGTGAGTTAAATCTAATGAAAATGGTTGGCTTTGGACGAATGAGTCGCTTAACCAATCTGTCTCTTCCTGTCATTTCCACCATTTTTGTTCTACTGCCAATGACAATGCAAGCAATCCGAAGCCTCATGTCACGTCATCTTATTGGAATCTTCTTCCGGATAAATAAATGAGGTTGTGCTATGGATGAACTGTGCAGATGTAGTTCACCAACTCATTGAAGTTTGAGAGCTGGACTCTGGTGGGCACTAAAAATAGCTTGATTCCAAACTATCCTAACTGAGCCTATCATTGTTAGATCAACTTAGTGACTGAAATAAATTCTTCAGTGATCTGCTTTGGATTTTTTTTGATGATGGGATTACTGAGTGAGTAATTGAACTTGTTGATGGTTTTGAACTTGTGTTGGTGGTTTTGGTGGTGCAGTGATTATAAAACATTCCTCGTACTGATGGGAGTTCCCCCGTGAACGACTCGTATACATCCATAGAATCTGAGCACCAACCATCCATTCCATTCTTTGATCTGGTGTTCTTGTTTCTTTGCTTTTTTTCTTCCCAAAATACATTTGCAAAAAGTAAAGTGCAAAATGTAATTCAAATAAAAATAAAAATATTGTTACTGAAGTTCGGATCTTTAGGGAATCCTACTTCTCCATTAAGAAGCTTGGTCATAAAGATCGAAGTTAACTCTTTTTCAAGCATTTCTCTCAAAAAGGTGCACCGAGCAATTCTTTCATTCCTTCGTGGTGATTATTTCCTTGCGGAAGGTAGATCACGGCTTTTGAAACACATATTTTTAAGACGCATCATAACTTGTTTAGGAGCTTCAAGCACTCCTAACTACCTAGGAGAATTCAAATCTCCAAAAGCAATAAGCGCAATAAATATTTAGAGATGAACCCCATGCTCTTTTGCTCAATCAATCTTAATAACTCGCTCTTTCTAGTTCTTTCTCACAAGAATTAAAGGATTAGGCTTGAAAAAGTGGGAGAAGCTTTCAAGAGTAAGATTCCAAGTGGCAAAGATGTGCTTGGATGAGTGAGTGAAGGGTATAAATAACTCACTCTCAAAACTAGCCTTGGAGCAGAAAACACACATCTAGAGTATCTAGAATTCAAAAACAACGTCTATATTTCACGCTTACAGATTGTCTTAGATGGTCCGAGAGATGGTCACCTGGAGTATCCGGGATTGACCCCGAAGACTTCGGCCATTTAGAGAATCAACCTCGGAGACTCACTTAGTTACTTCGGATAGACAAGTGTCCAAAAGTATCTGACATGAAATACAGATATTTTGGGCACACCAGATTTGAAACGAGTAGAACCCAAAGTCACACTCATTACTTTGGATAGGTCATTGTCCAGAGTATGGCAAAACTCTTTTAAAGAGCCAAACAGAGAATTTTGTAGAGTATCCTAGATTCAATCAGGACACTTTAGGAGACGCAACAGAGCACTCCACGTCGGATTCTCACACGGAGTCTCCGGGTGAGCACTAAGCAAAAACCCTACACAAGGTTATTGATACTCTGGACCAAGGTCCGGATACTCCGGGTCACAGACAAATCAAAGGCTAGCGTTTTTCTGGGTGGTGTGGGGGGGGAGCAGAATTGAGGCAAAGATCTAATTGAGCATTTTGACCATTTGTCACACCACTCTTAATAGTATGACATTTTACATACTTAATGTGATTTTTAAATTACTAAAACTAGGAAATATTAGCTACTGTTCACGATTTCTGCGGCATTTCCCTTATTCAACTTTTTAGAGATTGTCAATGCCAGTTGGACTTCACACTTGGGACTAAAACTTATCCATGCACTTGACATTGTCATTAGTCGCTTACTCGTTTGTTACCAATTACTAAAGCCCATTTAGGGGCCCTAGATGCACTTTCAAGCTTGCAATATTGACGTTGACATGTCCTGACATATCCTATGAGGTAAACAAGGTCTGCTAGTTTCTACATAAGCCAACCGAGGAACATTGGGCAGTAGTAAAAATGATTTTGCAGTACATATGACATATTGTGAGTGTTGGTCTTCGCATATGCAAATCTCGCTCTAATTTGGTAAGTGCGTTTTCATATCCATACTGGGTAGGATTGCCGATGATAGATGATCAACAAGAAATTTTCGTTGTGTTTTTTGACTCCAATCTCATTCCATGGAGTTTGAGAAAATAAGCGACGATGACGAGATCCAATACCGAAGCAGAGTACACAACCCTATCTAATGCTACAACAGAGATAATCTGGATACAACCACTTTTGGGCGAACGTGGAATCTATCAAGCTCGAATGCCTACCTTGTGGTTTTATAATCTTGGAAGCCTATTATCTTTCAACTAACCCTGTGTTTCATGCAAAGACCAAGCATATCGAAGTGGATTTTTATTTTGTACAAGACTAGATGGCGAGGAAACTTTGGAGATACGTTTCATACATTCACAAGACCAACTTACCGATGGTCTCACCAAGCCGATTGGAGTACAACAACTAAAGATACTATGACACAATCACAACCTCACAGGTCGTGATTGAGGGGAGTGTTAAACGGCTAGGCATGTGGTGTTAGTTATTTCACCAACTATTGGTGTTGCTAGTGTTTAATGTTCTATTAATAATTACTATTTCATGCTTGAGTAAGTTATTAGTGAAAGAGTTACCAGTCATACTTCTATACACACACACACACACACACACACACACACACATATATATATATATATATATACATGCGCGAGGAAAGGATAGTTACGTTGGTTAAAAGTAAATCTTGATACCTTTTCATAAGATCAACTAGAAATATCCAAAGATGCGCTATCGGGTCTGCTCTGTTCTGTTAAACTGAAGTGTGCCCTAATCGAGTCGACGAGAACCTTCATCTTTTGATCGAAATGGCATATCTAGCTCTCCTGACTAGGTCAATCGTAAATCTAGCCCGACGACTAGCGCAATGTCGAGTTTAACACCGTGAGAGGCTGAACAAGAGCCACGTGTGGTCTATGACAGTGCCAGCCCGTGAAGCCAGGTTATCGCACCGCTACACATGACACGGCACGCAAGCTGCAACAGACCAGCTGTCGTGCCTATGACCCACGACAACAAGCCTATCGTGTTCTGGGCCCACGACGGCCTGCCAGTCGCGCTAACGACCCGTGATGGCGGCTTGATGCATGTAGCAAGTTATATGTGCATGGATTTGATGCAGAGCAAGAAGCTGGCCATGCATCGTGCAATATGGAAGCTGCAGTAATAATTGATTGATACATCTGTCTCTGGCCATCGACCAAGACTGCATTTGCATGCCGCGGTTCATGCACACAGATGGATCGATCAGCGCGTGTGGTCCGTCCGTTGCATCCACCATACCCCTGCATGCATCAGGCCGCCATCGCGGGCGTGAGCGCGACTGGCAGGCTATCAGGAGTCCAGGGCGCAACAGGCCTGCCTGTCGCGGTCTGCTTGCCGTGTCGCGGGTGGCGGGCTCGATAGTCTGGCTTCGCGGACCAACGCCGTGACAGGCCACACGTGGTGCCTATCCGTTCTGTCGTAACGTCAAATTTGATATTGCGCAGTCGTCCTGCCAGATTTGCGATTGACCCGATCAATTGGGCTAGATATGTCATTTTCCTCCTCTTTTGAAGAACGTGACGCCAACTGAACTCCGCATGTACCTCGAGATGTCTCTATATTCAAAATTGGCCATTACCACATTTTCTAAATCAAAATAGGAGGATCTCTGACCGTGGAAACTCGTGGACTTGGAAAAGAATTTTGTTCCAGGTTAGTGGTACTACCAGTGGGCAAACACGCGATAATACCTTTCGACGCTGCACTACTATGCGCTAATACCTTAGCACTATGGGCTAATACCTTTCTACTATGCACGAGTGCGCATGAGACCTTTATGCATGAACCGAAGATTCCTTTTATTGTTTTACCTTTTGTTTTATCAGAAAGCAGTTCAACAATTTGTACAACACAGGAGGGGAAAATATTTGGTATTTCATCGAGTCAGAGATACTACTACTTTATATTTTTCTTCTCTCGTTGTTACATTTTTCCAAAATAACCTGTAAATTCTATCTATTACCATCCATTTGGCTACCTCTTTTTATCCAAATCATTTTCTGCTTGGTTTATGTGCTTCACTTCAAAGCGGAGTATTACAAACAGATTGAGTAGCACTTTTGTAGTCAGTTGATAACACACTAGCGCAAACTGTATTTGCTGAACTTTGATGTATTGAACTTATTTTATAAGCTATTGTACAAAAGTGGTCTCAGGATCATGTTTAGCAAACTAAATTAAAATATAACTAGCTCGTCAAAATATACCAAAGTAAAACTCGGTGAACTTTTTTTCCTACATATTATACCAAAAACTAACATATCAAATAATAAATATTCAACTAAATAAAAGTATCATAGTTCATTATAATGCCAAACATATCCTATAACTTTGCCAAACTCTCGGTCCAACCGTGTTCTTCGGGGAAAGAATATTTGGAACGGATCTATTGGCCAGTCACCCTCTCTTGTCAAACCCAAGTCTTTTTCCGTGTAGGGCCCACTTGTCACTTACCCAGTCGAACGAAGAAGAAAGCCACGTAACACGCGAAGACCTCGAAGATCAACACGGACCCCTCCCCGGTCAACGGACCAGCGGCCTAATCCCCAGATCCAACGGCCCATCCTCCCCCTCAGTCCAATCCCAGCCGTCCACCCACTCGCTAACTCCCCAGCGAAACAAATCAATTGAACTCAGGTCGCGCACACATCCGCCGCGCACGCACACCACCCCTCTCTCCCTCTCTCCCGCAAAACCCTAGCGCTTCGTCAGCGATGGCAGCGGCGGTGGCGGTGGCGGTGGCGGAGGTTGCCGGGGACACAGGCGAGGTGCTAGGGGAGAGGCGGAAGCTGTTCGTGGGGGGAATCCCGGCCTCGGCGCAGGAGGGGGAGCTGCGGGGCCACTTCGGCCGGTTCGGCGCGGTGCGGTCCATCGTCGTGATGCGGGACAAGGAGACGGGACACGGCCGCGGGTTCGGGTTCGTCGAGTTCGAGGACGAGGCCGCGGCCGCCAAGGCGCTCGGCGACGGGGAGAGGCCCAAGCACTTCATCTGCGGCCGCCTGGTGAGTCCGTCCCCTCGATCTGCCCGCCTGCCTACAAACCCCCCTTGTCCTGAGGAGGAGGAGCATGCGTGCTGGTTTCTTCCCGAATGGGTGATTTGTGAAGAAAAGTTTGGAACTTGGTGTTGATTTGTGGGGATTCACTAGTATTTACGAATTTGATAGGCTGGGAAAATTAGTCGGATTACTTGATAGTATTGCTGGTTCACCTGCAATTGTTAAGTAATCTGACTCGGTCTATGAGGAAGTTTGTGTTTTGGATGCAGATGGAATCTTTAATTAACCGAGTCTTGTGGTCATTTTGTACAGGTGGACGTTAAGAGGGCTAGGGCGAGACCTCCGCGCAACTTTGGCGAGCAACCTCTGCAGCATCATCAGCTGGAACAGGGTCCGGATCAGGCCCACCAGGACAACCAGCCCGCTAGGAATGGCACCGAGAACAGCGGTGACAACGTGAGCTATGCTTCAAAGAAGGTCTTCGTTGGTGGTTTGCGGGACAACATCACTGAGGAAGAGTTCCGGGCTTACTTTGAGGCGTTTGGCACTGTGACAGATGTTGTGGTGATATATGACAGCCTGACAAGCAAGTCGAGGGGTTTTGGTTTCGTCACCTTTGATTCGGAAGAAGCTGTGAGAAAGGTGATGGGGCAAAGCTTTCATGACTTGAAGGGAACGAGGGTGGAGGCCAAAATCGCGATCCCCAAGGATGCTCAGTATTACCGTAATGGCCGAGGTCGTGGCTCAAGAACCTTTGGTGGAAGGGGTCCTGTTGCCTATGATGGTTCGGCATACCAACTGTACAATGATCGACATGGCTTCTACAATGGCTATATGCCACAACCTGTTCCTACACCATACTATCCTGGCCTCTTTTATGGTATGGGAGGCTATCCCTACGCAAATGTATATCCAAACCAAGGAGTCATGGCAAATGTTCCAAGCATGGTAGCAAGGCGTCCAGTATATAGCCCATATCCTCCAATGTATCCTGGGTATGGTTTTGCATACAGACCTGGTTATCCAGGTGCTGCTACTTCTGTTCAGTATGGCGTTAATGGTGGCAGTGATTACAAGAATGATCAAGCCTCTATAGATGTACAAGAACTGGACAGCACTGCTGTCATTGCTACAAAGTTGGAATATATGAAGCTAGGCTCACAATGACATTCTGGTGAGTTAACTGTATTACCTAACCAGTTACTTTTTTTTTACTTTAACTGTGATGTGTATTACCAATATTCTTGTTGTGTAGAACTACAGATACACATTGCTTCAGTTGTATCTTTTATAACCAGTAGTCCCTGAAAACCAGAGGCAATCTGGCATCAGCTGATGGCATGACATCACTTGTTCCTGGAGATCAAGACAGTTGGCTTTGCATTATTGATGCTATGGAGAATATCTTGCTTATTTTCATTATTTTTCTAAAATATTTTAAGAACATGAAATCAGACAATTAAGTAGAGAGCTGATAAATTCTAGCAATCGTCCAATGAACATTTGTCATCCATTTGAAGGATGGATAACTAATTAAATATTTAACTATTTTGAATCTGTGTTTGTTTTGCGAGGAAATCTGTGTTTGTTAGTTGACCGACGATGATGTTTTACTTTTATGTTGTATCGTTTCAATCTGAGTTACTTGACATGATTCCTTAATTACTTATTTGTCCTTAAATACTTAATTGGTATGTCTTCTTAAATAAATGATGGAAGAGATAGTTTATCATTTATTAAATTTGTTAGACAGAGATAGATGTTGGTGGATTCAATCCTTGAAATAGAAGAAGTCGTGTACAGTTTATATGTTATCCATCTTTGGTTAATTATTCCTGTACATCCTCTTGTAAACTGCACGAGTGAGTTTTTTTAAAGGACTCAGTTTAACATTCTATCTTATGAAGTGAAAGAAATGATCTTTTATTTGTTTCTTTCTTTGTCAGATACTCATGAATCTCATCTACTGTCATTTGGGAGTTTGATTAGATTAAAGCAGTGACATGTTGTTCTATGATTACGAAGACAGCACTAGTTGAAACCAAGATCAAGCACTATAATAACTAAACTATAATGTGATTATACTTGACTGAGTCCATCAATGGTGAACTGAACAGAGAAATTGGAGATTCTGTAGTATGTTTATCTGTCAAATGTCAACCAAGTAACTATATGCCTGTAGCGAGTTGATTGAACTGTACACAACTGAGACTTGTGATACAGTTTTGTTCCATTAAAAATTTGGGCTTGCATTAGTATCTTCCAAGATACAAATGTTTTTCCAGATATTGCAGGTTAGGCTACAGTAGAAATTATGTATATTTGCACAGTGTGCAAGACTAGCTTGATGAATAACACATGGAACGTGGGAATAGGTTTTGTGCATTTATGCTGATTATATTTTTATTTCCTGTGTGCTTAAATGAATATAGCATTGTTGAGAGAACCTTAAAACCACAAAAAGTTGTAAGTATGCGGAATTTTTGCACTTGTTAGCTGCCAAAATTATGGGCATGCAGATTCGTGTTGTTTACAAATTTTCAAGACTTGTTCTCTAATTGCTTGTGTTGCAAGTATGAATTGTCTAAGATACGCCATCCCAGTTAGCTATTTATGTAGTTTTTTGTTACTTCGAATTTTGCGACTCTTATATGCTCTATCCCTTTTGCAATAGAAGTCTTAACCTACAATGTGCACAGACCAAGAGGCAAGAAACCTAAGATATTTTTTTAATGATGGTAGGTGCACACTTTAAATGGCATCTACAACTACTTGACCTCTTTTACTGCTTTACAGAGTGGAAAAATCGCAACAACTAGACTCTTGATTACCTCAATGGACTTGCGTTGTGAAATAACGCTTCCCATGAAAATGAACTTACATCGTGAAATGTATGAGTGGCTGCTATACTTGCATAATGCTTTGTACTGTAGCTCTTTAAAATGCTGGCATAAAATGTTCAGCATGTTTGCTCATTGTCACTTCCAGTTGTCTTCTTATTCTCGCTAATACTAAAATATTCTCTTGAATGAGTTAATCCCATAGTTATCTTTAAAAAAAGATTCTAGTGAAGCTTAAACTGTATTAAAATGCAATCTATTTTTTAGTCTTCCGCTTGGCTGTTTGTCTATAATCTACTGTACTGAATCGATGTTCTCTTTAATAAGTACATCACATGGTTCTCGCTAATTACAGGTTTGATTGAAACTCAAATTAGATTTCAAAGTTTGTGATGATGTTGACGTTGTTATGAACTATTTGCTTCTTTTCTTTTATTACCAGGTCTATTTCTTCTACATTGATGACACTGGAGGACAACATTTGTTTGGGAACCCGCAACTGTGAAGACATGAGCTGAGATTCTTTGGTTGACAAGTACATCATCGGAATTGTTCAACTTACCCCCCATTCCTTGTTTCAACTGCCTGTACACTGAAAACATGCGAGTTTCAACTGGCTGTTGAGCTCACCTTTCTGTAGCAATGCTTAAATTCTTTGTTGGTTTAATGTATCAGAATCAGACTATTCAATCCTAACTGCTTGTGCAATCTCGGTTCCATATCATTTATACTCTGGTTTATCTCTGTGCTGGCACTGTGCAATATCGGTTCTGTATCATTCAGCTGTTGTGAATTGCTGGAGAGAGTTTTTGTGCAGTGCCGCAATTGTTGGTTCTTGGCCAGCAAACTGACTCCATTTTGTCCATCCGTTATCTCCATATCCAGCAGATACATTGATGTTCCAAATGTGCAAAAGAGAGGTGTTTCTGTCAATCTCTCTTTCTCTGTTTGATGTGCAACGAGGGAGGGAGAGGACTAGAGGGTGACAAGGTGCTTACTACTACAGGCAGTTGTAGTACCAGCTATTAGTAGTAGTAGGGTTCTTGTAGGCATGTGAAGGCCCACAGAAGAAGGCCAGAAAACAAAAGACCCAACCAGGCGAGGAAGGAATGACCCCTTGTCATTCTCTGTCCCTCTAGGCCTTGTCCTGATGCATGGTAGAAGCCCTCCTCTCTTCATCACATGTTAACATGCCCATAGTAGGTAGATAGGAGTAGGATGTAATCGGATGGATGAACGGATTGATGGATGTGCTTTAAGATAGAAAGATGTAAGGGATGCTTGATAGATGTTTGACACCATAATGTCAATATATTTTGGGGTGTGGTTTGGTATTGCCTTGTTGAGATGACACCATGATATTTAGTGCATCTTGGGTGTGTCAAGCAGCTTGATTGATTGGAACTTTGGACCACCTTTTGGTTACTAGTTGCGATTGTTATTTTTCTTTCCTTCGGGACAAGTCTAGTACTTGCAGAAGTGAAGCTTCTTTGGAGGAGGCAGCTTGGAGGAGCCCTGGACACAAGCTGCAAACAGGGGATGGCTGGATGGCCACAAGACCCCACACACACACACAGACCTGTGGTTTCATCACTCCAAAGGTTAATATTCCCTCTTCTTTTGATGCCAGTTTGGTAGGGTAAGCCTCGAAGTGAATATAATGTAGTGTGTGTGTTTGTGTGAGAGAATATATGGGGAGCAAAATGTATTTGTTTCCTCTCCATGCAGGGCAATTGCATCAATCGTTTCAGAAGGTGTAGGGTTAAGCTGAGCAGCAATGGCAAATGTGCTTGCCTTTACTTTCTTGAGAGGAAAGTGCACCCATTAACTAAGACCATGAGTATTACCAGCAAGTGAGCCTTTTGTACATTTTGATGAGAATGTAAGAAAGTAGTTTTGGCTGTTGCACGTGTTAGGCCTCAAAGTCCACATGAACAGTAGAACATTTAGGTTTATTAGAACCTTTTAATCATTGAAAGACCTCTATGAGCTTCTGAAAGTTTTACCACAGGTACTTTACCTAGCAAATTTTGATCACAAATTTGCTTTTGTGAAAAGCTCGTACTGCAGATTTAAATATACCGGCATTATGGTCAGTACTCAGGAGCATGGTATTGATGGAAATCATGATAAGTTCACTTTATTCTGGCTGTTAGGATGGTGATCCCAGGTAGGATAGTTTCTTATTTTGACGGGATCAGATCGTAGAATCACTATTCTACAAGATTATATTTTGAACGAACGATTCTACGGGGATTTTAAAAAGCGCATCTATGTTATATAGAAAAAAAAGTGAGCATTCAAATATGTTGGAAGTCTAGAAGGCAAAGGAAAAACTATGGAAGTTTCACTATTTGAGATAGAGACACGTCAACGTAGAAGGTACACTGCTGCATAGGTGCGATGGTGCATACACAACAATGGTAGAGACAGCGACCAGGTCCCTTACTAGTTTCAGATGAATTAACAAACCATGGCCTGGCCATGCATATATCATGCAAGTGAGCCAGCCATGTTACATTTTCCAGTGAAATATCGTGTGTCCATGCAGATGGATGCAGTACCCTGCTGCCACTCTTATCTCCATCAGCGGCATGCAGCAGCATCTTTTGAGCAGTATATATACACAGTTTTTGTCCTCAACTAGAAACTCTGCTGCAGCCTGCTAGAAATTAATTGACAAATGTACAAGGCAGACCTACTGTTTTCCCTTGGCAGCTTCAGACAAAATGTTTTTTTTTCAAGTTTCCTTCTCTATTCAATGTTCAGAAGCACACAAATTTTGAACAGTTTGAGCTCTCTTCTTTAATCTTTGCCTGGTCTTGTATGCATGCATGGTGCCTCCTAGCTAAATTCATTTTACAAGACCTGATTCATGCAAGTCTAATCCTTGAACAGCAAAAGAACTTGGAGATGGTTCATGAGCTGGTGGTGGGCATGCAGGAAATGGTACACAAAATGGAACTGCCATCAAATCTGATTTGGATATGGAATATATTGATGCAGATATTCAGAGCCCTCAGAAATTGTGGGGGATATCTTGGTTGAGAGTGCTTGGCAGGAGAACAAAATCTAGTGACATGGGAATTAGTCCTCTCTGTAGGCCATTGCAACCTTTCTTTACTCTCAACTACTGAGAGTATGCATGTGGGTGACTTGAAAAATATGAAGTAGATAGGTCATATATACAAGAGAGAGAAAGCAAATTATAAGAGGAGAACTGAAAAGAAAAAGGGAAGTTCAGGAAAGAAAAGAGCTACTACTACTAGCATAAGGAAGAACCAAAGTGAGTCATCTTCTTCAGCCTTGCATTGCATGCAGCAGCTATGGGGGGCCCCTAAAGGTCTCTGCCACTTTTGCATTCATATCTCTCTCTGGCTGCCTTGTTGCCTGCCATCTTTTATCAGAGTGGGGAATGTGGAGGCATGCATTGCACAGTGCTGGGTTAGCATGTCTGTGTGTGCATGTGTGTCCATCCACGCTTTGCAAGCAGGGTGAACCACATGCCGTTTTGCTCTCCTCTTTGCACAAGATGGATGTTTTTTTTTGCCAGAATTAGGGCTCTTAGGCATGTCCATTTATGTTTAACCCTAACCTCTCGCCTAGTTCCATCACCCACGAGCATGCTGCCATCTGTGCCTACCGTCCTCTCTTGTCATGCATCATGCATTGCCTCCCCTTTTACTGACCTGAACTTGTCATTCATTGCTACTAGTTGACAGAAACACTGCCATCAAGGACAAATGCTAATCACTTACTATGAGCTAATGTTGGTACGCTCCATGTATGAACTGAAGGCAAAAATTGTCAATGCTGAGAGTTTAGGTCGAAAAGTTCAGAATATGAAATGGATTTGGCTCCAAAGCTAATCCAATGAGCTGTTAGTCACAAGATATTAGCTGGCTAGCTAGGTGGACATGTAAGTTTCTCTACAAATACATCCATACATGAACAAATTGAATGTAATCTTCTTCCTTGTAGCATGTCTGCTGTTTCTCTGCATCATGCATGGACCACATATATACAACAATGATCTGTGAGCTGCATGTGGTATGATCAGTTTCAGGTCAGGCAAAGCCCCAAGAAAATATGGTTTGCATGCATAATCAAGACATGCATGAGCATCTGGTGAGCTCTCAGCAAGCTGCTGCAAAGTATGCAGATGCAGTGGTAGCCCAGACCAGAGACTCACAGCAGCATGTAGCTAGCTATATACCATTTGTGTGCCTCTCTGTGTGTTTGTGATCTGAAGCCTGATGAACTCTGATCTGAATTAAGATGGCGACCCCTCATCCACACCCCATACAAATTATGTATGCAGCAGCCAGCAGCTACATATACTTATTTTTCCTTTCAAAGATGCAAGTGATAAGACTTATTTCTCGATCCACACTTTCGAAATTAAGGTAGAAGAAATTAGACTTCAACCTGGCTGGTTGGGTTCGTTACCATGTGCGTCCACCGCTACACCCCAGGATAGTACTCTCATTTATATATATACTTGCTCGTAGCAGCAAAGTACTTAAAGAACTAAAACTTAATTAGCCGTTGCATTGCTTCTTTGATTGAGCAGACAATCCAGGTCTTTTTATGCAGGAACATCAGCTGCAAGGATTGAAGATCTGGTACAAATTATGAGCTCATTATTCAATTTCCTGATGTTGTTATGTTATCCTGGTTGCCTGACAAGAGACGTGAAGAGAGGAGGACGATGAGAGAGAGGGGGAGCAACATTTCCAACAGCTGCTCTGCAGTCATGTATAGTTACTATCCGACCCCTCTTTCAGTACACTTCTCTTTGGGCAGCATGTACACAAACAACAGGCTATCTCCCTCTCTAGTGTGTACACATCCCTAGCTCCTCTTGCTACGCCCTGGCACATACACACACAATGTGTGTGTGTGTGTGTGTGTGAGAGAGAGAGAGAGAGAGAGAGAGGTAAAGAGAGAGGTAAAGAGAGAGGGGTTTGTAAACTGAATCTATGTTAGATTTTGTTTGGATCTTGTGCACCCTGCAACCACTGGTGAAAGCCACGGGGTTTCACAGGCCATCTTTAAATGCAAGCCGCAGGCTGGACTGTGCTTACAGAAGCAGCTATTTGTAGTCTATTGCTAGGGCTCATCTCAAAAGCCGACCGACCGTATAGGAAAAAAGCCAAGATTGGCCCCCCGGACGAGTGGCAATGCCGGGAATAGCTCATGTCCGGAAGCAACGGCGGCATTGTCTCCGCGATGCACCGTGCAACTGACATTTAGAAAAATCGCGCTTTTGGAGCCCGACGACACGAAATCGCGGTCCCCGCCACGAGGCTGGCGTTGCCGCGGCCCCCACCCACGAGCCGCTCCAGGCCGCACCCTCAGCACACGAGGCTCGCTGGATTGCGCCCGGGGCCCGCGACGAGCCCGCCTCCTCCTGTGCGCAGGATTCCGCCTCAAGACGCGCGCCGAGCTGTCGGCCGCATGCGCCGGTGCATGTCCGACCGGACGGGACAGCGCTGTTCGATTTGCTTTTTTCTTTTCTCTTCTGACATATTCTCTTCTCAATTTTTTTGCTTTTTCCTTTTCTCACCTGACACAGATTCTCTTATCTCTTTATATTGGGTTGGTGTTGTGGTCCTCTCCCTTTTCCCTCTGTCTAGCATAGTCCTCTGCTCTCACTCCCTACCTCTGCGACTCTCTGCCTTCTAATCTTAATGAGCATGAGAGTATTAACCGCTGATTTTGAAGCAAAAAAAGAGCAAAATCAGCTATCCGAATAGTAGAAAAAATTGAAGATCAAGTCAAGACCTAGACACGAAGGTAAATTTCTTTTACATGTAAGATGTTATCATATCTTTTAGTTAGGCTAAAATTAGATAAATGACAATGTTAAGACTTTAGTTATAATTAAGTTGACTGTTATTTCATGCATGCATAAAATGCAGTTCTTTTGAGAATTTGTAAATTTAGCTTCGTATTTAATGTACACTGAAACTCATCTCCCTGCACCTAGACGTAGTACGAGATGGAGTTTTGCAATGGATTTTGAAGCTAAAAAGAGTAAAATTAGCCATCCGAGTAGTTGAAGAAATTGAAGATCAAGTTAAGACCTAGACATGGAGGTAAATTTCTTTTACATGCAAGATGTTATTATATTTTTTAGTTAGACTGAAATTAGATAAATGATAATGTTAAGACTTTAGTTATAGTTAAGTTTATTGTTATTCCATGCATGCATAAAATGCAGTTGTCTCAAGAATTGTAAATTTAGCTTCGTACTTAATGTACACTGAAACTCGTCTCCCTGCACTTAGACGTAGTACGAGATGGACTTTTGCAATGGATTTTGAAGCTAAAAAGAGCAAAATGAGCCATGCGAGTAGTAGAAAAAATTGAAGATCAAGTCGATACGTAGACATGAAGGTAAATTTCTTTTACATGCAAGATGTTATTATATTTTTTAGTTAGACTGAAATTAGATAAATGACAATTTTAAGACTTTAGTTATAATTAAGTTGACTGTTATTTCATGCATGCATAAAATGCAGTTGTCTCGAGAATTTGTAAATTTAGCTTCTTATTTTATTTCATGTAGCATTGAAACATGGTTCCACGTAGATGGGAACGAGATGGAGATTTGCAGTGAAATTTCAAGCTTTAGGGAGTAAAATTAGCTCGTGGAGAAGTTAAAGAACGTGTAGATCTTGTGGTATTCTTCTAGAACAGGTAAATCCATGTTGCGTGAAATTCTGTGATTAATTGATTGATTAGCTTAATGTTAGTTAAGTGACATCACGTTTAGCCATTTTAGTGCGACAAACGACATTGTTATTCTATGTTCTGGTTTGGGTACGTACCTATGAAAGACGTTGAAGTTAAACTTATTTGACAGAAAGTAGCATAATATACGTACTGTATAGACTAATTGTGACAAAAAAATGAGTACGTGAAATAAAAAATTGTTAGCCACGGCTGAGGAGTTTACTATTATTTAAATTAGTTTATACTGGTAAAATGAGAAGATGTGAGAAACAAATATTAAATATACACTATTTTGGCTAGAGTTAAATTGAGAAAAAAATATTTACATGTTATTCAAATTTTGGTTTGATATGTACGTAGGTACAATGAATGAATTGTTAGTGTTCTACGGGCCCGCATATAAGACGCGATCGGCCCTGCGGGCTCGACTTGTCCCAATGCGAGTACAAGGTTGCACATATAGATGGTTTGGAGCAGATTAATATGTTGGACCTGAGGAGGTGCCTACGCCGTGAGTTTGATCGAGACATAGCTCGCAAAAAACTAGCCATTGAAGCAATCACATGTAGCAGTCGGGAGGACGGGTCATCAGTCCCCTTATTACACAAGGTGACTGGCAATGTATCATGGGCTGGGTACATGCGCCTTGTGAGTACTCCTGGGGCCTATATATATAGTTGACCCATGGTATACGTACAGTTTGTTGACAACATGTCACCAGTCATGACAGCATGCGCCCGTTGACTGGCGACGAAGGTTCCACCGGAGTTGGTGAGTTACAGGTTGTTTGCAATAGAAGGAGGTGTTGGGGCAGCAGATGCAGCGTTAGAGGTCAATGTCACACATCCTGAAGACTAGTTCGTCAGTAATGAAGATGCCGGTCCCTTCTGGTCTGCTCGTGTCGACTGCTTTGAACTGTTACCAAGCATGCCGAACGAGTTGGATTCTGCTGAAGACGGTAGAGACGAGGAGTCGGATGGTACCGACGAGGCTGGGGGTGATGCGGTAGGACATGGTCTACCTGCAAGAGCTGTTGGCGAAGAAATGGATGAATTGACAGTACAGAGGCTTGTGATATCAAAAGATGTGAACTCACGGTGCGGTTTCGAAGAGAACACTTTGATGATTGGTCAGCATTTTCCAACCAAGCATGCTGCACACATAGCTATTACAAAGTATGCCATCTCCATAAGTGGTGAGTACCGGGGGTCGAATCCTACATGTTTGAAACTTGTATGCACACGTCCAAACTGTCCCGGAAGGGTGCGTGCAAACCAAGCCAAGGAGATTTTACAAGAATTTTGAGATAACTGTGTTGGTGCACCACATGTGCGAGCTATTCGAGCCATTGACTACACACCGCATTGAGTTGTGGTCGCATGGACGACGTACTACGCTCACATTCAAACTTGCCGGAGTTGAGGTCTGCACGACCCAGTGAGGCACGACCTAGTGAGGCACGGACTTCACGAACCGTTTCAGGACGTCGGGAGGTAACTTATTTCAGTGCTGCGAGCCAAACTGCTGAATATAGGGCATGTACAATTTTTAGTTAACCATATTGTTGTATTTTCATAGTCCGATGTACGGGCAGACATGTCCCTACAAAGGATCTCTTCTAGGCGAGCGTCGAGGACATCAGGTGCGCCTAAGTAGTCACACATATATGGTGCACATATATATTATGAGAGTGTAATTGCCACAATGCTATTTGTAGTCCAACGTACGTGGGGACACATCACTCATGCGGATGTCGTCAAGACGAGCTGGTATAGGACATCAGGTGTGCTTTACTTTTCACAAGAACGGATTGCAATATTTAGAAAGTGTGCTTAGTCTTTTGCAATGGTCACTTGTTTTATACAGTACGACTCGACGCAGGATGAACGCCAGTCCTCTCATGGAGGTGCAGCTACCGATGTATGGTATTTTTTTAATTATGTGTGCACAGATTGTGCGTATCATGTGTACTTAATCTTCGCACTTACTTTCATAGCTCCGGGAGGACACGTTGCTACAACGAGACTCCTCAACGCGAGACGGTGGACACCTTCAGGTTTTTTGTTAACTTATCACATATCCTCATTGCACCCAACACGACGGAATTAAATTTTATCTGAGAAATGATACATTTTTTGACATAGTACGTGATCGATTCACCACATGAGCCGCCGCAGGATTCTCCGGGAGGAACATTTAGTCAGGTATGTCAAATTAAATTTATTGTTCTCAAAATAATAAACTTGTTTCTTAATTGCCATACCCTTTATTCTGATCATTTTGCAGACATTAGATGAAATTGATTCGCCTCCCCATGATGGTGCTTTTATTTACCAAAGTCCATTTATGCGATCTTCACTTCAATACCGGTCTCTAGTTGGAGGAGGAGTTTCAAGCCTGGTTCGTCCCACCAACAGGGTCATGAGTGGGTCGAAGATTTGTTTCGACATCAGGAGATCGTTAACAGCCAAATTCCTAGTCAACCATACCCTACTCAGGACACTCAGGAGGATCAGGAAACTTATGAAACTCTCCAGTACAGGCTCCGAACAAACCCAAGACCAAGCGAACATTTCACTTTTCCCTCAGGTCACATGTCACCGAGGCATAAGAGGGGAAGAGGCCGGTGATCGCAACTTTTTTAGTTCCTTCAATTACTTTTACTATTGTACTTTGCCATATGCACTACTCTAAAGACTGAGTTTTATTTAATGCAGTTCAGAGTGCGAGAAATTGTGGATTTGCAAATAAGAGATGACAGTGCGAAACAGTTCGAAATTACAACCATAACACCTAACAAGCTAACAGTAGACTCTAGTCAGAAGATTTGGGATATTTTCCCTCCCGCATACGACTTGCGTGCGCTTCTTCTCCTTCCTCCTTTGCGCGACAAGCCACCTCATGCTTCCTTTCCCTCTCGGCCTCACGAGCTAGTTTACCCGCAATGGTGGCAGTGAACTTAACCTTACAGAATAATTATCGGTTCTATCACCAAATTCTTAATCTCATATTTTCCCTCTCTGCACTAATCCAAGTTGACAAAAAAAATACACAATAAAAATATCATGAACTTTTACCGAACAGATCCTGGCACCAACAAATCAGAACCTCGACTCCTTTGGGGACACAATCCCTGAGCCTCTCCTTCAGCATCTCATCGCATCCAGATGATACCATACTGAAAGGACCTTAATGGCTAAGATGTCGTCTAGAGGGGGGTGAATAGGCTTTTTAAATTCACTTATGGATTTAGTTTAATCCTAATGCGGAAGTATATTAATTGGATTTTCACAAGCTCAAATCCTAATATGCTAGTTTTTTCATATGAGCATAATCACCCTATGTTAATATATCTAGGTTTGCAATCCTAGGATGACAAACAAGTAATTCAACTTCTATAGGAGATATACAAGTAATGTATTATAAGTATGAAATGCGATAAGTAAAGTAGACAAGAGACAAATGATATGACATGAGTTCAGATATTCACCGATATCCTACGTCTCCGTTTGAGGACCCGATCACGCTTGATCAAAGGTGGGCTCTCTCTCAAGCCACTTCCTTTCGAGGACTCTCCGGAGTCTCCCCGATCACTATGGTTAGCTCTTTCCTCCACTCCCGGAGATGACGAGCTCCACAACCATTTCACAATCTCTCGGACCTCCTCACAAGCTTCTTGAGGAGATCACTGAGCCACAACCACCAAACCGTCTAGAAGTCGGTGGCCTCCAAGAGTAATAGAATCTCGGACTCTCGCTCGAACACAATCGACGCCGAGTGCTCAACAATGTAATTTATGCACACGCCTTGTGCAACTTATGCACAAAGGTTTCCCTCACTCCTCACAAATGGCAACACATGCACTTGAAGCTTTGGAGAGGGAGGAGAGCACTAGAGATGCTCACAAATGAAGTATGGAGGCAACAACTCATCTTCCAAGCCAACCCAAGGTGGAGACTATATATAGCCAACCTTAAAAACTAGCCGTTGGAGATGAATCTGGGCAAATCTGGACTGTCCGGATGTGACCCGGACCCTTCGGGTACACACGAACGGTCAGAAAAGTGACTGTTGGAAAATCCGAACCCTTGACCCGGACCCTCCGGGTTGAGGTCCGGGTTGTTCAGTACAGATACGGACCCTCACCCGGACCCTCCGGGTGACACTCCGAAAACCTTCTGTACAACCCGGACCCTCATCCGGACAACCCGGACCCTGACCCGGACCCTAGCCCGGAGGGTTCTGATTTTCCAGGACAACAACTTCCACGGAGCACTCGATGAGCCTGGATCACTTCCGAACAAACCCGGAACACCTTGGTTCAACTCGGAATATCTTGGGGGCTTGCCTTAGGTCATATACTCCAAAAATGGACCTCCCGAAGTCCACGAACCTAGCCGATCAACCAAACCACTTAGGTCGGTTGTATCACACACACCTAGACACCAAGTCTAGGAACAACACACGTAACACCGAACTACGCCCGAAGCCTCCGAGCACTCGCACCTCGAAACCTCCGGACACACTAGAACACGAGTTTTAGCACCTCCACCATAAAGGAAACACGACGATATGTAACATATGTAAAGACTTGAGCACTCGACACACAACGTGAACAAGCTAATCATCCGATAGCCCCTTTTTATAGTATGGCTATCTAACCTATAATCCGGTCTCTCTCCAAACTCCTTGAGACCGGTCAAACTAGAAAAACCTAGTCTAGACGTACCTTTACCTTGCGTATTCCACTTGAGCTCGATGACGTCCATCTTCCTTGCTCCAAGCAGAATCGCCTTGATCATCGTCACCTTATAAAGTCTTCTTCATATAGCTACCTCATAATCCTTATGGGGAAGTTTTCTCTTGAAATCATCTTCACTTGATGGACCCGCAAGCCTCAAGCATATGTCTTCGCATGATGCCAATCTTGAGCTTGCCGTGATGACCATTGAATTATGATGTCATCCTCTCATGGGCACTTACGATCAGCCTCTTGATGCTTGCCTATGATGGTACCTAACTCTCAACATACACATAGCACATAGCATATAGGGTTAGTTCATATAATGCAATACACAATTGCTTACCGTCACCTGATCACATGAAGCCACCACTAGTGTTCTTCTCTTAAGCTCCTAGCTTCATGTCTTGATCACCATGGTTCAACACATGAGCCTACTCTTGACCATCTTGAGTTCAACACGTGAACTTCTTCATCTTGGTCAACTTCACTCTTACATTATGACTTCATCTTGATCCAATGCGGTTCACTCCTTGAACTCATATCTTGATCCTTGAAGTTTACTTCTTGATCACTTGATGCTTTGCATGATTTGATGGGCTTCAACACATGAATCCATCTCCTAATCATCACATGCATCATTGATCTTGGGCTTCACCGGCTTGTAGGTTCATCCTCTTGATGTAACCCTACAAAGTGGTACCTAACCCATACATGTTCCAACACTCAAGAAAAATGGTTAGTCCACAAAATCCGTTTGTCATTAATCATCAAAACCACACTTAGGTTAGATTAACTCTCAATCCATCCTAAACCACACAAGGGCTAGGTGGACTTTTAATCTCCCCCTTTTTGGTGATTGATGACAAACCCACTAACAACAAACACACCCCTTTTGCCCAATATCTTTGTCGAATCTCTCTCCCCCTTTGTCGTCAAGCACCACAAAAGTGCCAAAGAAATGATAATCAAGAGAGCAAGAAAGAGAGAAAGATTAAATGACCAAGGAGGGATGAGAACTTTCACATGTGTATAGATTTCTACATAGTATATAAACGGAGTGAAATCCATCCATATAGAAAGGTGTACACATAGGAGAGCACAAGAAATAATTAGATTTAGGAAAGATAGATCGAGCTCAATTTAGCAAAAATGTTGGCATTATAACATTTTAACTTATTACAAGATGCCAACTTCTCATTAGCTTATAAATTCCAAAGAATTTGTAGAACGTACAAAATCAAACTTCCTTCCGTATGATTTGACTAATCACATATAAAATCATACTTCCATAATTTCTACTAGTTGTAGTGACCTCGGGCAGAATTTTAAAAACTTGTGTCACAAAAAAGGTTTAGTACGTGACTAAGTTTTTTCATATTTTATAGGACATAAAAGCAACAAATCACACCTTAAATACTTTGTATGCCATCTATTAGAAAACTATGAACTTATATGCTTTAACTAATAACTGTACGAAATGTATTTACCTCCACAGAGAGATTTTTAGCAAATTTCTTCTCCAAATGCTTATAACCTTCGCCTAATAATCTATCCCACACTCTCTCCTTCTCTTCTCTATTTTCTTACTTATTTCATTGAGTAATGAGCTGCATAGAGAGAGTTCACAGGAGAAAGGCTAGAGCTGGACGTCTTATATAGGCGTAGAACGAATCTCGATCCACAGCAAAATCCAGCAGGACGAGAAAAATGAGAAGGAATCTGCCAGTTTAAAGTCAAAAGTGATAGGACCTGACAGGTTCGGTCTAATCCGGCATGGGCTATTGGAGCGAGCAGGCGCAGAGCAAAAATCAAAGAGTACAAGCAAAAGCAAAATTTAACAAAATGTTTCTTTATCTGGTCTACTGGGGCGCATGCAGAAATAAAACGGGAACCGACAGCGAACAATCCCAGTGGGGCTCGCTTGCCGGGTGTGTGGGCCGCGAACAGACCGTGTCGCAGGCTGGAGGCGCAAGCTCGGGCCGTCGCGGGCCCCGTCCGAGCCCACCTCGTCGCGGGTGGGGGGCGCAACCCCCAGGCCGGTCGCGGGCCTCTGGCACGACCTAGCAGGTCGTCGCAGGCTGAGGGCGTGGCCTGGAGCAGCTCGCGGGTGGGGGCCGCGGTAACACTAGCCTCGCGGCGGGGACCCAATTTCGTGTCGTCGCGCTCTAGAAGCGCGATTTTTTCCAGATGTCAGTTACACGGTGCATCACGGAGATAATCCTGCCGTTGCTTCCGGGCGAGAGCTATTCCCGACATTGCCACTCGCCCGGGAGCCAATCTTGGTTTTTTGCTGACCGTATATGCATTCTTACATTCCAAACAAATATTCCACATAAATACATGAAAATAATATAAATATAAACTGCTATTCTACACCTGCGAGTAGAACCAGGATTTCTACACGCAGGCCGGCCAAACTTTCCTGATCCCACTTGACCTCATCTTTTCATGCGCGCCGCTTGGTCACGCCGACCGAGCTGGATTGGACTTAAGCGTGTTCGCACGTACGCACTCAGCAGAGCGACGCCCGACTCGATAGTAATTATTAGTTCCAATCATTATCGATTAATCGAACTGCCATAATTTTTTTCGATGTGATAAATGAATGTAAATTACTCTCTTCGTCTAGAAATATAAACCATATTTTAATTAGTTAAGATAAAATTTTAATTAATAATTACTCTATTAATATACGGTTTATATGATACAAAGTCATAATCATAAATAAGTACTTCTAAATACTAATCTAATGATATCAATTTTATGTCACATAAATCTCATATTAATAAAGTAATTATTAGTTAAAATCTTATCTTAACCAATCAAAATACGCCTTATATTCTTGCACGGAGGGAGTACCTTACAATTTATCGTATTATCTAAGTGTCCTATCGCTCGCAATTATTTTTCCTTCTATTTTTTGTATTTATCGTACTTTTTGTTGTTCAAGCCGTAACACATCAATCAACATTGGAATTTTAAATGAATCATTCCCATATCTTATTGCCTTATTATTGCATTTTGCTATTTTGTTAAATGAATCAATACAGCCCTATAACCAGTCGTAATCTTCGTGCTAGAAGCTATTATCTGATCTTTCGTGCTATATGCTTTATGGGAAACTCTACCTATCGGCATGCCGATGGGCTGCCTGCATGCCATCTAATTGTTGATTTTCACAAATTTCATCCAATGGTAAATTTATGGACTATTTAATCTCTTGATCTATACCTTCACCGGTTAGGATTTCCTCGTCTCCCATTTTTCGCCGCCGCTGCCTCGCGATTGGATGCCAACTTCGTCGTCTTCGTGCTCATGGCTGCACCTGCGGTCGCAAGGGCTGAACCTTCCGCCAACGCTTCCGCGCCCTCCACCCATCGCCCCTCCTCGGCCTCTTCTTCAACGCCAGCAGCGGCGGGGTCCCCTCCTTCACCCCCTCCCGCTGCCTCGACGAGGATCGGCTCACCGCCGTCCGCGGCGGCGACTTCTTCCTCACCTCCGCCTCATCCTCCAACGACGCCGCCACCGTGTGGGAGATCCAGGACTGCCGCCGTCCACCGCGCCGTCATCGGGCTTCTCAACGCCGTCCCATCCTTGCGCCACGTCGTCACCGTCCCTGCGCCGCATCGCCGCCATCCACGTTGACCTGGCCGCCACCGTCTCGAGGAATCGAGCACCAGTGCCGTGCCCCTGCGGTCCACCACGCCGTCGTCGACATCTCGAGCAGCTGGACGACGATGGAAACAAAATATTGTTGTATCATGACAACAATGTTTTCACAGAAATTATTTACATTGTACAATGATGTTCTTGTTGCATTAGTTCAACAAGTTTGTTGTCTATGGTTTAATTATATGTTTCTGTATCACGACAATAATGTTTCCACGCATATCTGCTCTAGCCAATCCAATCGTCCATTAAACCATTAAATTTGCAGTTGTTTCCTAAAAATTTGGGATCGATTTCCTTAAAAATTGATTCTACGATGTTTCATTAAAATCGGATCTACGACGTGTGTTGCATTGGTTCAACAAGTTTGTTGCCTATGTCTTAACTATATGTTTCTATATCACGACAACAATGTTTCCACGCATATCTACTCTGGCCAATCCAATCGTCCATTAAACCAATTAAATTCGCAGTTTGTTTCCTAAAATTTCGGGATAAGTTTCCTTAAAAATCGGATCTATGACGTTTCCTTAAAATCGGATCTACAACGTGTGTTGCATTGGTTCAACAAGTTTGTTGCTTATGCCTTAACTATATGTTTCCATATCACGACAACAATGTCTCCATGAACATCCGATTTGGCCAATCCAACCGCCCATTGAACCAACTAAATTTGGAGTTTGTTTCCTCAAATTCCAGGATTAGTTTCCTTAAAAATCGGATCTACTCCGTGTGTTGCATACATGTTGTTGTTTCACTAATTCAACACGTTTGTTGCCTATGTTTTAATTATATGTTTCTGCATCACGATAACAATGTTTGCACCAACGGCCAATTTGGCCAATCCAACCGGTGATTAAACCAACATCTCAATGCTCAAGCTACTAACGCCATATTTGATGCTTTGAGTAGACAACAAATTTGTTGTCTATGCCGTAATTTTTGCTGCTCAAGTATCTATCGTAATTTACTAGTCAACATTCATATTTTAAGATATACAATTTTTATGATAAATCACACTTGTAACTACATGTGCGAGTCGTTATTTTATTCACGTGTTATTTTAATTTATTGCTTTATTAAATTAACTAATACGATTATATAGTTTATTGTTTATTCTTTGTTTTAAAATTGTAACAATTCGCTCACTGGTGATATGCACGCTATGTGGCATTGGTTTCTGGAATTTGCTGCCCATATCGTAATTTTGTTGACTAAGTATCGATCCAAATATTCTCACCAAACTCGCAATCGATGACCCGTGGTTTTTACGGTTACTAGCTATCTTGCCCGTGTAATGTATATTTTTCGATATAACTCATCAATTTCAACTATCCAATGAGCAGATAATTAAAAGAATGATATAAGATTGACAAAAATTGCTAATCCAAACTTATTCTTGCTGATGATTGTTAATTTTCTCAAATTTACAATAAAGTGTGCCATTGAGGAGACAACGGAAGAGAAGGGCATCAAACGGTGAAGAGAGATAAAGGAAGCGGAGATAGTGTTCGAGGGATTTTTAATTTTGATAGATAAACCATACGAAAATACAAAATAATGAGATTAATTATATCATTTTGTAATGTTAATTATATGGATTAATTAGCACTAATTGCAATAAATATAATTAGCCATTGTGAGAAAAGTTTTACTTTTTTTACGGTTGTAAATCAGATTTGATGGATGATTAAGATGAATTAGTTTATCGGCACAACTCATATTTTTACTATAATTGTGTATATGAGTCGGTACATCGCGATTTGTTTGGTACGCGGTATGTAGCAACCGTTTCTGGAAATTTCCTACCCACATCATAATTTTGTTGCCTAAGTCTTGTTCGTAATATTTTTCATCAGCAATGGTAATTCAGGATCCGTAGTTTTTACGATCAAGCATACTGTAATTATATATATGACTCGCCAACATCGTAACATGCACGGTGCGTCACTGTAATTTCGTACTTTACATTGATCGGTATATATTACGATTATTATTATTGGCGTGGCTGCGTGTTGGAACTTTACGATCAGTGTATTATTTTTACGTTAATTCACTTATTTTACGTTAATTCACTTATTTTTACAATAATCTTTCGTTTTTACAACCAGTGTATTGGTCCCGCGTGTTGGCGCAGCAGTGTGTTAGAACTTTACGATCGGTGAACTATTTTTCCGCCAGTTTACGCGGTTGGTTGAGCATCCGTCGGGTAGCCTGCACATAGAATCGTACATTTAGAATAGCGCAGCCGTTATGTGTGTGTGTATATATATATATATAGATCCGTTAATCTGCTCCTATGCTCAGAATAGTTATTCTGCGCGCTGGACCACCGACCGAGCCCGTCAACTCAAACCCACCACGTCCCCTTTTTGTTTCACGCCCACCCACAATAATGACAGGACTTATCGTAAAACGATTCATTGAGTGTAGTAAATCCGTCCAACTATATTATTGTTGAACTGATCATTCACAGACACGTAACGTCACATGTAAAATACGATAACCTTAGTCTCATTTTTTACGTAGTATAAAGGATAGAAACAATACGCGGTAAAATACGCGGTAGATAACTCATGGTTTGGAGTGATTTGCGATAGTAATTTTATGTGTAATATATGGTAATTTCATGAAGTGGAAGTCTTTTAATTTCCTAATAGTAATGTTCATTGTACCGTACGATAAGTGATTGCTCTAGATATAGTAATTTTATACAGATCATAACACTTGGCTAGATAAGTACTTTCACGTGATTTTAGGCACACGCACAGTTGTTTGCACCCACGATCCGCAGCTACCGTAAATTTAGCATTTTTTTCCCGGCCGGTTGTTATCTCATCCATACTTCCTTCCCCGACGCCTCATATCCCCCAATCTGCCCCCGATACAGTAGCTATCTCGAACCGCCGCCGCCGCTCACGCCACCTCCTCCGTCCGTCGGCGCCTCCGGCTGCATTATGTCGGTGTGATTCTCCTCCGCCAGGTCTCCTCCGGTGGGGCTTCTCGGTGGACGCGTCTGGTGTCTAGCCCCACCGTCAATCGCCGCCGCCACTCACGCCACCTCCTCCGTCCGTCGGCTCCTCCAGCTGCATTGTGTCGGTGTCATTCTCCTCCGCCAGGTCTCCTCCGTCAGGGCTTCTCGGTGGACGCGTCCGGTGTCTAGCCCCACCGTCGGCCCGATCTGCGTCGCCGCTGCTCGCGCCACTTCCTCCATCCGTCGGCGCCTCCGTATAGTCGTCCGTCGGCTCTCCAGGTTAGATTTTGCGCCACCGTGTTCAAGTTCAACTTCTTCTCCTTTTGCATTTTGCGTGGATTCTTATGAAGATTCTTGCGCCACCGTCGATCTAGAATTTCACCCCCCATCTCATCCCCAGCACAACCCAAAAAAAATCTCTATCTATGGTTGTATATTGTACTAGATGGGCTACTGCTAGCATATATAGTAATTACACGTCGGTATCCAGTAATCTTTCTTATAATTTAGCTTCGCATTCCATATGCCCTAATTCAACCCCCATTATGCCCGAACAATTTGGGAATTTCATATATGCAATATAGTAATTTGTTGTAATACATACAGTAATCTTGTTTAAGCAATGTGGCAAATGTCCGGTCACTGTTTATTTTACAGGAACATGAAGGTCACTGGTGAAGCTCCATCAAAGTGCGTAGAGTAATTGTCGAAGACAGCTAGAGAGCAATCACATATCACTTTGACGACCCTGAGCATCCACCTACCACTGGTCTTCAGATTAGCGTGAAGCCGTCAAGCAGTACGGCTACCTAGAGCAATCCAAGTGAACCGCCGGAGAGTGAAGAACCACCGATACATAGGATTCGGAGAACAGTTCAGAAGCAGAAAGCGCAATCTGCACCGGTTCTCTCACCGATCGTTGAGGCGACCGACCATGATGACTTTGTTGATCCACCACCCCGCCCCCATCCCACTGGTCCTACTACTCGCTCCAAGGAGTATTCTGTGGCGGTCAAGCGTTCCAAGTCTGGCAAGGCCGTCTCATCAACATCTCCAGCTGCATCCCAGGTAAATCTCACTTCCAATGCATATTTCGAATGCAGTAATTACTCTTTACACTTACAGTAATTTATGAAATTGTATACAGTAAACTATGAACTTATGCTCTCCCTGATACAAATAGTAAATCATTCTATATCTGACAGTAACATTTATTTCGCAGGTCAAGGTGCCTATTAAGGTGTCTCCTACTGTTAGGTGTTCACCCGGGTGTGTTACCACTGCTATAGAGGTTCTGAACGACGCCCAAGTCAATGAAATCAAGAGGATTGGTTTTGGTGAATTGCTAAAGATCAAGGCCGATAAGCTTGAGACTAGGGATCTTGTTGTATTTCTGATGGACAGGACAAATGCGGCGTCACTTGTCATTGATGTTGGTAGTCAAGGTGGACTGAAGATCACCCCATATGCCGTCCACTGTGTTTTGGGACTACCGATTGGCGGAGCTGACCCACCCGTCCTTTCATTCCAGCAAAAGAGCACCGAGCTTCAAAATCTCAAGCTTGCTTTGGATGTCCCATTGCAAAAGAATATATACTTTGAAGACCTGATCCATATGATCAAGCTCGGCGGAGCAGACCATCTTACTATAAGGTGTTTCTTACTTATTGTGTTTAACCGTCTGCTATTCACATCCACCGCCAATTACATAACTGGCAAGGAGGCTGCACTGACATCTGATATGGAGAATATCTCGTCCGTCGATTGGTGTAAAGTTACCGTCGATGACATTGCAGATTCCATCCTTACCTGGCACAACAAGAGACTGAAGACTCCCACTCTGTCAATCAGCGGATGTCCATTGTTCTTTATTGTAAGTTTCAGTTCTATTTATTATTCTTGGCTTCATTCATCATATCATATAGTAATTTTGTCGTATTATTTGTTTGTCAGATTTTCTACCTGGACAATCTTCTTAGCCTGTCACGGCTTGATGCAATTGATGTTCCACGTATTGCTTTCTTCTATACTGACTTGATCCTCAAGATTTCTCATGAAGACAAGTACAAGAAAAAGATGGATTAGAGACATATGGCAGGCTAAAGGTCATCATCAATTTTGCTCTATATATTATGCTCGTAATATTTTTACTATGAAATATATTTTAACCACAATCATGTATTTCAATTACCAGTTGAGGTCACAGTTGGGTACATGCTACTCCCTTCAGCACACAATGAATCCATCCTCATCCGTTACACCCGACATGACGCAGAATGAATTACCGTGCCTACGTCAGCAGCTACGCGATTGTTTCAGTGGTTTGGCAGAACCCATGCAGCGTGCTGCAATGGCTGCTCTGCAGAGGTGCGACGATGACTTAGCCAAGGCCTTTTCCGACATTCGTGCTTCCCAAAACAGGGTAATAGATGAACTGAGACAAATCATGCACGCTGTTCCCACTTCAATTTCTACGACATCTAGGACATCTGAAAAAACCCCCTCCGATTTGCACGATAATCGTGAAACGGTGCAGCCCAACCCCCCAGATGTCAACCCTAACCGGCAGGTCTCAGAACCAACCTCCAACATTTCTCTTACACAGATGGCAGCTGGTAACATTGAAAGCCTTATGACCGAGTCACAACAGGGTATGTTAAACTAACTCACATTTTTCCGTTATTTATCAAAGTTTTGTTGGCATTATTGTCAGGTATCATTTGTGAAATGCAGGTTTTTTAATTGATCTAATTTACGGCGATGCTCCAGCTCAGCAGGAGGAACCAACCATGAGCCATTCATCCTGCAAGGGTAGGTATTATAGTAAAGTATATAATTTCATACAGTAAACATTGGTTTTAATTTCCATCTTGCGCTAATGGTAATATATTATTCAATTGACAATAAAATCTACATCACCACCCCACCTACATTTAAAATCATTTTTTAAGCCATATCCTCATTCATTATATCTTTAGAGTTCCATGTGGAATGCAATCCCACGGACCCCTCGTCAACCCTGGATGGCCGTAATGCGGAAGATGTTGGTTACCAAGGGAATGATCCCGCCCCCCATGACTCTCAAGTCGACACTACACTTGGAGAAAAAGACATTACCCTCACCCAAATGGCTGAAGGTGTTCAGTATGTTGGAACAGGATGTCCATCGTGCGACGAGGAAGGTTTGTTGCACAACTTTACACACTTGTTCAAACTATGCTTTAGAGTGTATTTATTTATTCTCCCCTCACATACAGGTCACATGATTGAAGAAGGTCGATTGGACGACATACGACGTGGGGAACAGGAGGCCCGTGAGTTAGCTGCAAGAGAGCAAGGTATTACATGTATGCCTGTTTTACTTTTTCCATTTTACACAATTACTATATCTTTACTGCTTTTTTGCTATCTAGTATATACATTTTACTACATTTCATAGTTCTGTATGATAAATATTATTTATAATTTCATGCAGTTAGTACAGTAATCTAATGTAATTCAAACCGTAAAATTTCAACACTACCATATTACCATATGGTAAATATTTTGACTACATGTAATAACATATATTTTACTATATTATATATTGTTATTTACTGTTATACTGATGTGCTCACACAGACCTATTGCAGGCGGCTAACATTAGTGTCGACAATATTATAACTAACATCGAGAAGGTGGTAATTACAGAGTTGTACACTGATGTTGGATTAGTAACCTATGCCAACACGCAGCATCAACAGCAGCAGCAAACTCAACCCAACACAAGTGAAGGGACTTGCCATTTTGTTGAAGATGATCTCGCTCAACCGACGCAGACATGGGAGGTTAGCCAGCAATTGAGAGATGCTGGTCTGCCACTTAGGCACATTATCCAGGAGGTAACTAATATAAGTTTTGCTGTATGATTTCCCTTTGTAATGTTTTACTGTATATTAATGTGACAATTACTATGCAGAATCCTGTATTGCCAGATTCGAACCTTCCAGATAAGGTTGCCCCTAAGGCTGCACGGTCTGTCAAGAAGAAGCCGTCGAAGCCTACCGATCCCAATGTTGATTTGAACATTCCAGATAAGGTTGCCCCTAAGGCTGCACGGGCTGTCAAGAAGAAGCCGTCAAAGCCTACCGGTCACAATGTTGAACAGGTACTCAATTTTTAATTACTTTTTTGTCCCCTCACTTGACATGTTCATATTATATATATTTTTTATTGTTGTACAGCCTACCACCATACGTCGTAGCCCTCGTGTCAAAAGGGGGGGTAAGGAAGTTTTACCGCAGAATGTTATTGTCCATGGGCCCCCTCCCGTTATTTCCAAGAGGCTAAAGAAGCGGCCATCGAAACTAGTGTCACCGTTCAAGCAACCAATCAAAAGGCCATTTCTTCCTTCTGCCAATGCGCAACAAGTCTGTGACATCATCTTGTCTGATGGGGACCTAAAGTAGTATGTATTCCTATAACATTTTTCTCGATTTACCAACACTTTTTTATAGCAGTGTATGTTATAATAAATTTCATTACACTTCTCACTGCAGAAAATTGCTTATATCATACTCTCCCACTGCTTTTTACGTTACCGGGAATGATGTTGTTGAGTCGTTCAGCGATGGGAGCCAGACATTGTATTCATTTATGGAATATTGGATTGATTGCATCCGATACGATGAGAGTAAGCTAAGGCCAAAGAGCGTCGGTTACAGAATATTTGTTCGATGGCAGCTATCGGTAATCCCACCCCCTGTCCTCAATTCTTGTTGATATAGTTATTTCACATGCGCTATGTAGTAATATAACTTTGTAATATAGTAATTCCATGTATTCATTACAGTAAAACTATGTAGTTCAAATCGTAATATTGTATTTTGCAATATCAGTTTGTCTCACCACTCTTTATACGTTTTGGCAGTTCAATCTCAACATCGATAGCAGATTTGAATCAGTGCAATATGATAGTGATCTGGTTGCAGAGCTTGCTAAAGAACACATCCGCGACACTGACCCCAGAGAAGTCAAAATGGTTAGCATATTGTTAAAACTTTACCACTGATTGCTATATCATTTACACTTTGTTGTGCTCCATATAATTCACTACATTGAATCATTTAAATGCAGATTCTATGGGTATTTCATCATAGAACCCATTTTTGCGTATATTGTGTTAACATGGTGCATCAACGCATTGACGTGCTTGATTCGGTCGATTGGACCACCCGCGGTGGTACATGGGAAAGTTTCCACCTTCCTTGGGGTCCAACATGCATTCGACGGCTAAGCGATGCTTTCTCAGTTGCGTCTAGAGAAAAGTTTGAAGACTTTTCAAAGTGGCCAATTTATAGTTTTGTGACCCCCAAGCAACTCGCTGATGATTGCGCCTTCTTCTCAATGAAGTTTATGGAGTACTACGACGGTGAGGAGAGCACTCTGAGATGTAACATTGCCCCGGTATGTTGAACAAGCACGTGCCATTCCATTGTTTTTCGTTTCCACCTCTTTTCATAACTGCTCAATAATCTTGTATTGTCCTTTTTAAATGTTTTACAGGAGAATGCTAGTCAATATCGTGCTGAGGAGTTGTTTTATATGCTCTGCCACCAGCTGAACGAGGCGAACGTCTTGCCCCCGCAGCTTCAGAAGTTTCGGCCTGCTCTGAATTAGCACAAATCATTTTTCATTTTGCGTCAGTTTAGGTGTTTCATTTTGCGTCAGTTTAGGTCTTTGCCACACTGTCCAAGGATTATGTTTGTAACGCACAAATGCATGATATTTACCACTGTGGATGACAATGTTACTGCCTGGAAACATCAGAAAAATAACACACTGTCTTTCTAAGGATTATATTTGTAACGCACAAATGCGTGATATTTTATATGCCTCATCTAGTTATACTACATTTTGTGTGTTATTTTACATCTAAATGCGTCAATTACCGTGATAGAAATTCATGACTATGCAAAATTATCGATGGTGCACATTGTTTTACCTCACTACAGTCGTAAAATTACTATACGTAACAAAAGTCAAGACATCGGAATATGTTGTACTGCACAATCCTATCATTTATATGCCCCATCTATTTTTACTACAATACGTGTGTTGCTTTATGACCAAATATACATACAATTACCGCGACACAAATTCATTGATGTACCGTAAAATTATCGACGGCACTGATTATTTTACTACACTACAGACTCAAAATTATCACCCCGTTTTTTACTAAACGACATACAATAAGTTTGAATGGTGTTAACACAGGTAACTGTTATCCTATAATCACGTGCACGTCTAACTAGCAACTGTTATCATAAAATTTGAGGATATCTTCCTCCCCACCATAACTGCTCTGCCTACGGCAAACCCCACGGGATCTACCCATAGAATGGAGTCACCTCACAGCAGCCACGGCCACCAGCAGCCATCGCCGGAGACATTCTTCTTCTCGCGAGGTGCTCCAGCGACGACAGCATGTCTGACGCCACATTCCTGACGCGTCAGCCCTGGAGAAGATGGTTTTGCTACGACGCCCGTAGCAACGTTCTCCATACCACTCGTTCGAGATCCACGGATGCACACATCTGTCCTAACTCCTCCTGTGGGTCTTTCGACGGACGAAATGCGTACTCCCGACCAGAACCAGACGTACGAGCATGTATGTATATTCATATGCATCTCTCCACTATCTCAAGTAATGCTATGAATACTACACATTTTCTACAGTTCCTGTATCGTTACCACATACTTAACTTATTATTACTACATCTTACAAACAGCTTTACAACAAATCGTAACTTGTCGACAGTAATATTCGTAATATAATATGGTAAATGTTTGTTTTAGACGCAGTAACGGTATAGTGTTTATGTTATACAGATATTTCATGTATAGAGATTTAGATGCTATATTCAATATAGTAATCTTATGTAGATCAAATAGTAAGTCGTTGTATATGTCGGAAGGCTCATAACATCCCTGACGACATGGTGCCTAAGGTATTCTAGCGTTTTGACAATGCGGACGAAGCTTACTCATTTTACTGTCGATACGCAAAACACGCAGGAATTTGATGTCCGACGTAGTAGGTCCAAAAAAACAGTAAAAGAGTTTTGTTGCTCTCGGGAAGGTAGGCAAGATTACTACAAACCGGGTGAAGAACGTCAACGTGAAAGGACCTCTAGAAGGATTGGTTGCAAAGCATTTGTGAAGTTAAAATTGAGTTTGAAAGATACTTCTTGTACTATAGAGAGGGTTGTTTTGGAGCACAACCACCCTCTCGCTACAATACCTTCTCAGGTTTCCCACATGAGAGTGCACAAGAATTTTGATCCTTCATTGATGGAGCTTGTGGACCACATGCAGACTGGCAAGGTAGCACATAATGCCATGCTTAACATGTTGACAGATTTACATGGGGGTCAACATAACATACCTTTCACCAAGCGTGACCTTGAAAATAGGTATTTACTGTATATATCACGAATATTTACTTTTATTAAAATGCTAATATTAATAACATATTAAGTATTTCACAGGAAGGCAGCTAACATGCGATCAGAGAGAGAGAATGATGTCAACAAGCTAATGTCAGTTTTCAAAGAATTTAGATCTCACAACGGTAAGTTTTACTATGATATCCAATTTGATGAGGATGATGTCATGAAGAATATTTTCTGGAGTCACGCCAGCTGCCGGGCAGAGTATGCTGATTTTGGTGATGTTGTTACCTTTGACACAATATATAACACAAACATCTGCAATATGCCGCTTGCCATGTTTGTTGGTTCAAATCATCACCTCCAGAACACCATATTTGGGGTAGCCCTTCTGCGGGATGAGCGAACCGAATCATTTGAGTGGCTCTTCAACACTTTCAAGAACTGTATGGATGGCCACGAACCGCGCTGCATATTGACAGGTTTGTTCTAGGTGCAGTAATATTTATAACACCATACGGTTAATGCTTAGTCTATATGCAGTATCTCCTCTTCTTGCAAAGTAATTGTTGTTCTCTAGTAATTTCAAATAGAACATACAGGAAAGTCATGCAATACAATTCGTAAATTCCCAATAGAAGCTGTTATCATTACTATTCTCATTTCCTTAATTCTACATTCATTAACATAGTTTAATTTATCATATTCTAGATCAAGCAATGGCAAATGCCATTTCATTAGTCTATCCGAGGTCAGCTCACAGGCTATGCAGGTGACACATCATTAAAAAACACAAAGAGCATTTGAACAAGTTGTACGCGAGAAATGAAGGGTTAAAGGATCAACTCGTTTCAGTCATAAATCATCCATTGACACCAGAAGAATTTGAGAAGGTGTTTACAGCGTAATTTGGCTTAAGGATTTATTTGGTTGGCCAAATTAGAATAATGGATTTGCTCGCTATGAATTTAGCGTGAACTCTTGAAATACAGGTCCGGGTACTCGCATCCCGAGCAGTCCGTAGCTTCCTCGAGTACTCGTCACGAATACGAAGGTGCTCGCAGAAGTTTCCGAAGATCCGAGCAGTCGGAGGTGTCCCCGAGAGCTAAACATCCCGAGCGCTACGTCATCAGGTCACGAGCAGTACCCCCGGGGCATTCAACAGTGGCGAGCCCGAGTACTCGTAACCCCGAACACTCGTGACCCCGAGCACCATCGACCCCGAGTACCATCGACCCCGAGCAATAATGTGCCCAAGTACCGAGCACTCGTACTCGCGTCCCAGAGTACTGGCGTTCCCGAGTACTAGCGGACCCGAGTACTAGCGGTCCCGAGCACTGGTAATTCCGAGTGCCAGCATGTCCGAGTACCGGGCACCCGGGCCCGTGTCCCCGAGTACTGGCGTTCCCGAGTACTGATGATCCCGAGTACTCAAGTCCCCGAGAAGGCACAAGTCGGACGGAGCCAAATCCCAGCAGAATCAAGTCACGATGCAATCAGGTCGATCCGTGGACAAGTTGATATGGCGAATCCTCCATCACCAAGACTTATCCGGCATGGAGACTTAGGGAAAGAGTCTTAGAAAGGAAGGAATTGACTGCGAACTCGGAAAGACTCTCCGTTCGTATGGAAAGATGTCTCATATCCGAGAAGGAGTCCTGAGCGATGGAAAGTCATATGTGTAATAGATCAGGATCCTTTAAATAAGGAAATATTGCATATCTGTAATCAATTAGGATTAGGAGTTTTGATCTCCTACGGGAAGACCAGCCGCCCTATAAATATAAAGGGTGATGGCCGATTGAAAGACATCCAACAATCGACACAAATCAATCTATTACCTTTACCTTTACTTTTCTGTTCTAGTTTAGATCTTTATCGTTTTGCGCTGAAAAACGATCGGTTCTTTTGCACGTAAGCCAGAAGATCTTTGTTGCTTTGCTCGGAAAGCAATCGCTTGTCGTACGCGTAAGTGCGATAGTTATCCTTTGTTGTTTTGCCTGAAAAACAACCGTTCATCGTACACGTAAGTGCGATTGGCGACTCCACATTACCTAGGTGTTTCACGGATCCAATTTCGTGCGAACACAATTGGCGACTCCGCTGGGGAAGAAGAGAAGATTACACAATGAATCCCGACTCCAAAGACGGAAGCATCGTCAACCCCGACAACATCATCGCCGTCACGCTCGATGATCTATCTGAAGATGAGCGGTGAGAGATTGAACGTCAACTCGAAGAAGAGCAGGCGGAGCGACTCCGGCAAAAGTTCACCGGCTACCAGAAGACGAGGAACGGCGTCATCAAAAAGGTAGTCGTGCCGAGTCCTTCTGCTGCGCTCGATACCGAGGTAAGTAAACCGACTTGTTCTGAAGAGATTGCTCATCTGATTGACGTGTCGGTAGCCAGCAAATATGGCTCTGAGATGGACAAATCGGCACAAGTATTCGCTCGAGTAATGACTAGCCGATTTGACGAGTTCAAGGAGCAACTCGCTAAAGACCTACAGAGTAGTCTGCGGGGGCAGGTTAGATCCACAGCCTTGCAGGTTAATGATGAACATCGGGATAAGCAGCCGATGTATCCCGATGACAACAGAGTCAATCATCGGGTAGGAGTTGCTCCCGTGATCATGACCCCTGTCGTTCCGACTTCGGTTTCCCAGGGTTCTACCCATGACAACTGAAGCCTCAGCCTTAGCACGAACATCCCACAACCATATTACCAAACAGTCACGTACAACACACCACCCGTCCCACCTCTCGGTACCGGAGTCCCTCACGGGCCGGTTCCAGAATCGTATTTTAATCCGCCACAAGTCCAACCCGCGTTGCCGGAGCCGACTTCGCGTACTCCGTTAGCCGATATGAGCTTTAAGGATCAACTCGCCGGAGTGCTCAGAGAACTCGGCGTAATACCTAAGGATGGATCGTGTGCTTATCAAAAGCCTTACCCTGAGTGCTTCGACACAATACCATACCCCCGAGGGTTTAGGATTCCAGATTTTGTCAAGTTCACAGGGGAAGACAGTAGGTCGACTTTAGAACATGTAGGGCACTTCCTGGCACAGAGTAGTGAAGTCGGCACGTCGGATATCTACAGGGTAAAGCTATTCCCATTGTCATTATCAGGTACAGCCTTCACGTGGTTCACCTCGCTCGCTCCCAAATCTATTACGACTTGGGCACAATTAGAACGGTAGTTCCACGAGTATTTTTATAGTGGTGAAACCGAACTTAGACTCTCGAATCTGACGATGGTTAAGCAGAAGTATAATGAACCGGTTTGTGATTACATTAGAAGATTCAGGGAAGTTAAGAACCGGTGCTTTAGCCTGAACATAACCGAAAAAGGTCTAGCCGACCTCGCTTTTTCGGGTTTGCTCGCCCATATTAGGGATAGACTAGAGGGCCAAGAGTTCTTAAATATTAGTCAAGTCGTGCAGAGGGCTGTGACACAGGAAAATCGCGCTAAGGAAGTCAAGCAGTATAGCCGGTTTGGGGATAATAAGGGCAAAACCAAAGAGAAGCCGGCAGTCAATATTATAGCATGCGAGGACAACTCGGATAGTGAGGACGATGTTGACATATGCGTTGCCGAGTGGGTTCAAGCACCCAAGTCGAAACCCTTTGTTTGTCCAGCCCTAAAACCCACGTCTACTCGGAAAGAGGAGATTAGGTACACTTTTGACATCAGCAAATGCGACAAGATTTTTGATATGCTCCTGCAGGGAAATCTGATTAGAGTAAGCGAAGGACACGTATTCCCATCGGCGGACGACTTGGGCAAAAGAGCATATTGTAAGTGGCATAACTCCTTTTCTCATGCTACTAATGATTGCAATGTGTTTCGTCGACAGGTGCAATCGGCCATTAATGACGGACGATTGACGTTTGCCCAGAGCACCAAGATGAAACTCGACAGTGATCCTTTTCCAATCAACATGATCGACTTGGAGAAGAGGAAAGTGTTAATTCGGTCAGATCAGGCCGAGTCAACAAAAGGGAAGAACGTCATCATTGATGGTAAAGCAGCTCCAAGGATGATCAGACCGAGTTCCTCTCCTCCAGAGAAGGCCAACTCGAACCCCTCGCCGACTCCAAAGATGATCAAGCCGACGAATCCAGAAGTCGGAGTCTGGAAGGTCAATCGGGGAAAGGGTCAAGCTGGGAAATCAAAGCCGACGGTGAAACAGTTGCTGGACAAGTATATGACCAACAATGTGTTCACTCGGCTTGGAGGGGCCAAGCGTCCTAGGTCTCCTCCTCGACAAGGCTTTGGTGGTTCCGGGTACTGGCAGGAAGGCCCATACGTGCAACCACCATGCTTAGCAACAGGTCCGGCATACTGGGGAGGCGCACACACTTTCTACCCACAATGTCCTCCATGGGGTCTCAACCCTTGGGCACTACACCCAGCTGGACCAATCGGCATGTTTCAACCGAGTTGGATCCCGTCCAGGTCCGGGTTCAGAGAACAGCCCCACGGAAAAAGAACTCGGTTCGAGACGGGAACTCGAGCGTGGAACCGACTCGCCATTCGGCGCAAGGGACCCGACGTACCGAGTCGGCGGGCAGCCCCAGGGAAGGCTCAGGGGAGCAACTCGCCGACTAAGCAGGTCTAGGTACCAGTCAAGCGCGCCGAGTCCGAACCCGGCAACCACACAACGACCCAATCCGAGTCAAACAAAGCAGGTGCTATCCGAATCCCAGAAGGAAGTCCACCACAACGGTCCGCCGTGTTGATAAGTTCGCAAGTTAACTCGGCGCCGCTAGCGGGAACCTGGCAGGTACGGTTTGGCACAATAGATGACTCGGACAGACCAGAGTCCAGCAATGCAGCGGGGCCCGGCGCTCGGAAAGCAACCATTGAACCTGCGCCGAGTCAGCCGGCTAAGAAGATCAAGGCGGTCTAACCAGGAACAAAACCAAAACTACAATGGTGCCCCACCGGACTCACACATTCTCAGAAGCGGAGGGTCCAGCGGCTGCGAGCACTCGAGCTCAGGGAGGAGCTCGTCGAGAAGAAGCGCGACGAATGGTTCAACCAAGCCAGGCCAATGAAACCCACGAAGATGACTTGGAAGGAGAAGCGCATTGCAAAGGAAGAAGATGATGCTGCCATCAATGATGTCGGGGAGATACCCGCCGACATAGACGTCAATATGGTGTTCGAGTTGCCTATCGA
The DNA here is from genome assembly GCA_019208055.1 of Stipa capillata. Lineage (NCBI taxonomy): Eukaryota > Viridiplantae > Streptophyta > Magnoliopsida > Poales > Poaceae > Stipa > Stipa capillata. Next base: position 206,696 of record JAGXJF010000476.1, on the reverse strand, counting down.
GTTCCGTGCTCCTGAGTCAGAAGTCGCAGAGCTTCTGCTTGGACCTAGTGCTGCCATATTTGAGAAGCCGGAAAGACACGGGCAACATTTGAAGCCTCTATTCATCAAGGGCCATATCAACGGGAAACCGATCGGCCGCATGCTCGTTGACGGCGGCGCTGGAGTCAATATTATGCCACTTTCGGTGTTCTCCAAGTTAGGCCGAAAGGAGTCCGAATTGATGAAGACAAACATGGGACTCAGCGGGTTCTCAGGGGAGCTATCCGAGGCCAAAGGCATATTATCAGTGGAGCTTACAGTCGGAAGCAAAACTCTGCCAACTGCATTCTTTGTAGTCGACGTCAAAGGCCGATACAATGTGCTCTTGGGGCGAGATTGGATTCATGCCAATTGTTGCATCCCCTCTACCCTGCATCAGTGCTTAATCCAGTGGGTGGACGAGGATGTCGAAGTCATCGAGGCAGACAACTCGGCCTGCATCGCGTTGGCAGAGACTACGGTCGATTGGCAACACGGCGACATGAGATGCCTGTCGGGTAGGGATTTGTCCGACTACGACTATGTCAGTATCGGTAAGGACGGTTTTGTACCGATACAGGCACAGCCGGCTTGTATGGCTTGGCTTAACGATTTGTCATTATAAATGGACAAAGAAGATAGCATTAAGTGGCTACAAAAGCGCACTGAGGAATATCGTTCAGGCAGAAACGATATGCATGAGACTATCGAAGACTTTGACATGGAGAAGCTCGGACAAGGGTTCTCATCGGCCGACCCGCTTGAAGAAGTCGATATTGGCGATGGAGGCATGCCTCGACCAATGTTTGTTAACGCCAATATGGAAGTCGGCCAGAAAGGCAAGGTATGTGCGCTACTCAAAGAATTCGTAGACTGCTTTGCTTGGAATTATACAGAGATGCCCGGGTTGAGTCGGAGCCTAGTCGAACATAAGCTGCCTATCAAGTCTGGTTTCAGACCCCACAAGCAACCACCTAGGCGTTTCAACCCTAACTTGTATGATCGCATCAAAGAAGAAGTTGACCGATTGGTGAAGGCAGGATTCATTCGGCCATGCAGGTATGCCGAGTGGATTTCAAATATTGTGCCAGTCAAGAAGAAGAATACCGGGAAGATTAGGGTATGTATAGACTTCAGGGACTTGAATAAGGCTACGCCTAAGGATGAGTATCCTATGCCTATAACCGATATGTTGATAAATGACGCCTCTGGACACAAAATACTCAGTTTCTTAGATGGCAATGCCGGGTATAATCAAATCTTTATGGCCGAAGAGGACATGTTTAAAACTGCCTTTCGTTGCCCCGGTTTTGTCGGGTTATTTGAATGGGTTGTCATGACATTCGGTTTGAAGAATGCGGGTGCCACTTATCAGCGTGCTATGAACTTAATCTTTCATGATCTCTTAGGCATTGTGTTAGAAGTCTATATTGATGACATCGTCGTCAAGTCGGATGGCTGTAGTCACCATTTAGCCGACTTGCGACTAGCCTTTGAAAGAATGCGTCGGTACGGGTTGAAGATGAACCCGCTCAAATGTGCTTTTGGGGTGTCGGCTGGTAAGTTCTTAGGGTTCATAATTCATGAGCAGGGTATAGAGATCGACCCTAAGAAGATAGAGGCCATCAGGAGGTTGGAGGAGCCGAGATGCAAGAAAGATGTGCAGAGTCTGTTAGGAAAGATAAATTACCTAAGACGATTTATATCTAACCTGGTGGGGAAGATTGAATCGTTTGTTCCATTACTTCGGTTAAAACACAAAGCCGAGTTCACTTGGGGGGCAGAGCAGCGAGATGCTTTCAATAGTATCAAGAGATACTTGTCAAGTCCTCCAGTGCTTCGGGCACCCAAGTCGGGAGTTCCGTTCCGACTATACATTGCTGCACAAGATAAAGTACTCGGCGCAGTGCTGACTCAAGAAGTCGACAAGAAAGAGTACATCATCGCATATGTAAGTCGCCGACTACTCGACATCGAAAGTCGGTATGTATTCATCGAGAAGCTATGCTTATCCTTATTCTACGCATGTACCAAGTTCCGGCATTATCTACTTTCGAGTACCTGTATAGTGTCTTGCCAAATTGATGTGATTAAGTATATGTTGCAACAACCGATTCTTAGCGGGCGAATTGGAAAATGGGCCTATGCCTTAATAGAGTATGATTTAACATATGAGTCGTTGCGTGCTATGAAAGGTCAAGTCGTCGCCGACTTCATTGTTAATCATCAAGTTAAGAATGAAGAAGATATTAATTATGTTGGTATATGTCCATGGAAGCTTTATTTTGATGGATCGGTTTGCAGAAGTGGGCAAGGCATTGGTAATGTTTTGGTTTCACCACATAATGTTATCTATGAGTCATCGGTCCGGTTAGAATACCCTTGCACTAATAATCAGGCAGAGTATGAGGCATTATTGTTTGGCTTGCAAAACTTAGTAGATATGGGCATAAAAGATATAGATGCTTTTGGGGATTCATTGCTAGTAGTTCAGCAAGTCAATGGTGAGTTTCAATGTTTTGATGGTCTGCTAAATAGTTTCTTAGACCGATGTTTAGACATAGTCAAGTTCTTAGATACTTTTAATATTAGCCATGTGCCTAGAGAGGAGAACTCTAGAGCCAACTATTTGGCACAGCAAGCATCTGGGTACCAAGTCGGAAGAGGAAAGTTTTTTATATCTAGAAAGCCGATGCTCGTTGCTGTCGAAGGCCAGGCCGACTTGCTGGAAGTCGAGGCCGACTCGTATAGATCCAATACCGACTCGGGGGGCAACAGTTTAACACAAGCAGCCGAGTCGTTAAGCAGTTTGGAAGTCAATGATTGGAGAGCGCCTTTAGTTAGTTATTTGAAAGATCCGAGTCGAACAAGAGATAGGAAAATTCGGCGGCAAGCTATAAAGTACACCTTGTTTAATGACGAGTTGTATCGCCGAACAATAGATGGAGTATTGTTGAAATGCTTAGACCCCGACCAGTCAAGGATGGCGATGGGGGAAGTACATGAAGGGATATGTGGAACACATCAGTCGGCTCCTAAGATGCAATGGTTATTAAAAAGATCAGGATTCTATTGGCCGACGATGTTGGAAGATTATTTTCGATATTATAGAGGGTGCGAAGCATGTCAGAAATTCGGGAACATACAATTGGTACCCGCGGCTAGGATGAACCCTATTATAAAACCGTGGCCGTTTAGAGGATGGGGTTTAGACTTCATTGGGCAAATACATCCTGCTTCGTCTAAAGGTCATCGCTTCGTCCTTGTAGCTACAGATTACTTTACCAAGTAGACTGAAGCAGTTCCTTTGAGAAATATGACTCATAAGAAAGTGATTAGCTTCGTTCTAGAGCATATCATTCATAGGTTCGGTATCCCTCAAACTCTGACAACTGATCAGGGTGCATCCTTTATGTCTCACCAATTCAGTGAGTTTGTCGAATCCTTTGGAGTCAAGTTGTTGAACTCGTCGCCCTATTATGCGCAAGCTAATGGACAGGCCGAGTCTAGCAATAAGACTTTGATCAAGTTAATAAAGAAGAAAATTGAGGAACATCCGAGAAGGTGGCATGAAGTCCTTTCGGAAGCACTATGGGCCCATCGAATATCTAAGCATGGGGCAACCCGAGTGACGCCATTCGAGTTAGGGTACGGGCAGGAAGCAGTGTTACCCGTGGAAGTTAGATTGCAAGCTCTTAGAATAGCCAGGCAAAACGACTTGTCGGCTGAAGATTATAGTCACTTGATGATAGATAGGATAGACGACGTTTCGGAAGAAAGGTTGAAAGCCTTGCGAGAAATCAAAAAGGAGAAGTTGAGAGTTGCTAAGGCTTACAACAAAAGAGTAAAGGAAAAATCGTTTCAGATAGGAGATCTAGTATGGAAGACGATTTTACCTATTGGAACTCGGAACAACCAATTCGGCAAGTGGTCGCCGAGTTGGGAGGGTCCGTATAAGGTCGTCGAGATCGTCCCCGGAAACTCTTATTTTGTAGAATCCTTGCAAGGGGAAGGGTTACCTAAGGCTCTTAATGGGAAATATCTAAAAAGGTATTACCCGAGTATGTGGCAAGAAGCTTAACAAAACCTATGGCCGATATGTCCTTTATAAGTATCGCCCTAAGCAATGGTGTAGTTCACGGTGTTTTTGATAAATGCAATTATACCAAAAAGCAGGGGGGCATGTGTTTACAGCGTAATTTGGCTTAAGGATTTATTTGGTTGGCCAAATTAGAATAATGGATTTGCTCGCTATGAATTTAGCGTGAACTCTTGAAATACAGGTCCGGGTACTCGCATCCCGAGCAGTCCGTAGCTTCCCCGAGTACCCGTCATGAATACGAAGGTGCTCGCAGAAGTTCCCAAAGATCCGAGCAGTCGGAGGTGTCCCCGAGCGCTAAACGTCCCGAGCGCTACGTCATCAGGTCACGAGCAGTACCCCCGGGGCATTCAACAGTGGCGAGCCCCAGTACTCGTAACCCCGAACACTCGCGACCCCGAGCAATAATGTGCCCAAGTACCGAGCACTCGTACTCGCGCCCCAGAGTACTGGCGTTCCCGAGTACTAGCGGACCCGAGTACTAGCGGTCCCGAGCACTGGTAATTCCGAGTGCCAGCATGTCCGAGTACCGGGCACCCGGGCCCGTGTCCCCGAGTACTGGCGTTCCCGAGTACTGATGATCCCGAGTACTCAAGTCCCCGAGAAGGCACAAGTCGGACGGAGCCGAATCCCAGCAGAATCAAGTCACGATGCAATCAGGTCGATCCGTGGACAAGTTGATATGGCGAATCCTCCATCACCAAAACTTATCCGGCATGGAGACTTAGGGAAAGAGTCTTAGAAAGGAAGGAATTGACTGCGAACTCGGAAAGACTCTCCGTTCGTATGGAAAGATGTCTCATATCCGAGAAGGAGTCCTGAGCGATGGAAAGTCATATGTGTAATAGATCAGAATCCTTTAAATAAGGAAAGATTACATATCTGTAATCAATTATGATTAGGAGTTTTCATCTCCTACGGGAAGACCAGCCGCCCTATAAATATAAAGGGTGATGGCCGATTGAAAGACATCCAACAATCGACACAAATCAATCTATTACCTTTACCTTTACTTTTCTGTTCTAGTTTAGATCTTTATCATTTTGCGCTGAAAAACGATCGGTTCTTCTGCACGTAAGCCAGAAGATCTTTGTTGCTTTGCTCGGAAAGCAATCGCTTGTCGTACGCGTAAGTGCGATAGTTATCCTTTGTTGTTTTGCCTGAAAAACAACCGTTCATCGTACACGTAAGTGCAATTGGCGACTCCACATTACCTAGGTGTTTCACGGATCCAATTTCGTGCGAACAGAAGGCTTGGGCTGAGATGGTTTCAAAGTACAGTTTGGAAGATGTAGTATCGATTTCAAGTTTATACGACCTCCGTAGAAGCTGGTGTGCCCCCTATTTCAAGGACATATATTGCGACAGGATGACATCAACGCAAAGAAGCGAGAGTATGAATAGGTTAGTGAAACTAAGTTTTGTTGATCAAACAACTGCACTCCATCGTTTTGCCCGACAAATGCACCGTGTACTTCAGGATAGGAAGCAGGAGGATGCCAGGCTATCGCATTCTTCTCAGGTATTTTTATGTTTTTACATGATAACTGCAGTAGCTAATTTTTTACATTATCAATTTTTTTAAACCAAAGTTCATAATTTACTAGGCTCCTGTTATAAAGGCCTCCCGGTTTCCTTTTGATGATCAACTAAGCACGGTTTATACACCAGCAGTCTACAAGCGTTTTAAAGACACATACTTTGACAGCACTGCTTTCTGTATCCGACCCCACCCTGATAATGCTGGGGTATTCCTCGTAACACATGGGAAAAATTCCAAAACATTTTCATGGTCTCAACATGAATTCCGCGTTTTATGTGACGAAGAGAATGAAGTTTTCACATGCGAGTGTCATCAGTGGGAACATACCGGTAACCTCTTTTTTTCGGTGTAAGTAAGTTCCATTTCTGGTACCATGTTGTTTTTGACGATTTACTACATCTTAATTGCAGGTTTGTTTTGCTGCCACCTCATCCGAGCATTCTCACACTTGCAGATAGAAAGTATCCCCAGCAAGTTTGTGTTACGTAGGTACACCAGGAAAGCGAGGGTGGAATTACCGTATGACAGACATGACCTCATTCACGTTGGACCTGATGGCTTGTCGGAGATGTTTCGGCACCATACGCTTCTAACACAAGCACTTGGAGCGGTCAGGTCAGGTTGCAAGTCCAAGGCACGTTATGAAAGAGCCATGTTTGTTCTTAAGGATCTTCGGACACAGCTCGAAAGCATCCCTGCTGATATAGCAAGTGCAAGTGAGGCGGGTGAAGCCACAGATCATGATGATGCTCCATCAATCAATACTAGAGCACCACCCGTGTCCTTCACGAAAGGTCGTAAGCGTCTACCAAACGAACCAAAGACTGTTGGTGCTGCTGGAGAAAAGAAATGCACAAGATATTGTGGGAATTGCGGTTTTAAAGCTGGGCACAATGCTGCTACATGTCCCCACCCTCCAAAACATGCTGCGTCAAGTGGTTGAGGAAGGGGTCGCGGCAGGGGTAGGGGTAGAATCCCTTACGAGAGGGATATTTGCCGCCGCTTATGGAGCGACGATGTCGAAGATAATCTTGATGACTCCATTCTTTCCACTGAAGATGAAGACGTTTGACAGTAATTAGGATTGTATACATGTTCGTACTTTTTTAAATGTATGGGGCAACAAATTTATGAGCAAACTACATGCGTGCACAAATTTTACTGTTTCCGAAGCATACTTTTACTGTCATATACCAACATAAAACAAAATCAAGAAAACTTACGGTCAAATCGACAAGTTTACGTTCAACAGTGCACAATTTTACTACCCGCAAACTTATGAAATCAACACTAACAAACATTACTGCCCAAGCTGACAATATTACCTTTGTCAAAACACACTTTTGCTCCACTAAAACAACTCTATCAAAACTTACCGCCAAATTGACAATTTAACTGTTCCCATTACACAATTTTACTGTCCGGACACATCAGAAAACAATAGTAAAACGTCACACTAGGTTTTACTGCTCAGGGCTCTATTTTTTACGATAAGACTGCAAGCGATCTACCTGAAATCAAAACTTACCGCCGCATCGTCAAACTTACTGTTAGACGCTACACTTCTTACCGTCGAATTCGAACAGAGGCAATTTTACACTCTCGGGTAGCCTGGCGGGATCGGGTTGGTGCGTTTCGGCCGGAGCGCAGAATAAGCAATTCTGCGCTCTCGCGCATATTAGCGCTGCCGTATATATATATATATATATATATATATATATATATATATATATATACGGCAGCGCTAATCTGCTCGTGAGCGCAGAATAGCTTATTCTGCGCTCCGGCCGAAACGCGCCAGACCGAGCCAGCCACGCGGGACAGTAATTTTATGTGTATCGAGTAGTAATTTTCGGACGGGATTTTACTGCTGAGATTTTAGCGTGACTCAGAATTACTACATTTTGCGATAGATTTTACGATATCTTATACACAACTTTACTGCCTCGCGTGCATCTCGACTGTGAAAACCTTCTGAGTTTAGCAACTTTCTACTACCTTTTGTGATAGATTTTACGACATCCTATACACAACTTTACTATCTCACGCACATCTTGACAGTAAAAAAATTCTAAGTCACGCGCAGTCCGTTTTATAATTGAATAATAAATAATGAGGTGGTGAGATTCGAACCGTGGACCTAATACATGTTACTCTTCTCTTCTAACCAACTAGACTATGCAAATGACTGTGAATAAACAGAAGAAATATTTCCATTATAGAAGAAATATTCCCCTAATCCGTTTTAGTTGAAAAAATAAGGACGAGACGGGATTTGAACCCTGGACCTCACGCATGTTGCTCTTCTCTACTAACCAACTGGGCTACACAAGTAATTGTGAACAAATGGAAGTAATATTTCCTTTCTATTATAGAACGATCAGGCATGCAGTAAAATGATGACCGCGAGATCGTAATATCGTGTACATATAATCATAATTTTGCGACACGCTTTATACAAAAATTACTACAGTCCTGAGTTTTACGCTGACACATGTTGTTTTACTACTCGAAAGACATAAAATTACCGTATTTTACATGTGAAGTTACATGACTGTGAGAGATCTGTTCGACAGTAATATAGTTCGATGGATTTACTATATCTACTGAATAGTTTTACGGTCAGTGGTGAAAAGGTGGGACGTGGTGGGTTTGGGCTGGCTGGCTCGGTCGGTTGGCCAGCGTGTAGAATAGTTATTCTACTCTCAGCTGTAGATTAGGGGATCTATATATATATATATATATATATATATATATATTAAAATTAAAACTAAAATATTTTAATTTTCTACTACTACTGTCTAAGGTAAATCTTTAGCACTGTGAAAGTACTTTGAAGTATACTTTAAAATATACTCCAACTAGTACTACTTTTATGTGTTTTTGCAAACTTGGAAATATTGACCTCTATTAATTTCCCAATTTAAGTATTAACACATTAGTCTGGTAGATGATTATAGCACGAGGAAACTTAAAAGGTATAAAGGCAAAAGAAACAAAATTACTATGCAGATCATGAATCTACTAGATGATTATAGCATGAGAAATCTTATAAAATAATAGGCAAAAGAAACAAAATTACAACACATATTCACAGTACTATTGGAATCTGTCAGGAATTTTTTTGATTGCCAGCTTATTTGGTGGGTTCTAGTGCTCTACTACTTGTGTAGCTTTTGCTCTTTTGCCGTGTCAGGCCATATATGGGAATGCATGCATGAGATCAGAGCTATGGCAGTGCTGGACAATACAGGTAAAAGGAGACTTATAGTGTTTATAATAGTTTCCGTTTGCTTTTTTTTTGCAGATGCTGGACTGTTCATTAGTGCATGCAAACATTTAGGATGCATAGAGCATAATTATAAACTTTTGGGATTTGCAATATTATTTACCAATTTTTTGTACTGCAAATAAACAACACTCTTCACGAACCACAAATTATTCTTTTTTCAAGAGTAATTTACAGGCCAATGCCGAACTAAGTTGAACACTTGAGAAAGTCATCTAGAGCAAGGACTGATAATGTGAATGTGACATGCTACTACTGGCGTGAGGAGAAAAAGTTATATAGGATGCTCTTAGGCATGCCCATTTAAAGAGAGAATCACTACTACAGAATTCATTTAACGGGACGCCCCTGTACAGACGGTTTTTTGGAGCCGTCTGTACAAATAGTAGTCCAGACGGTTCCAAACGAAAACCGTCTGTACAAATGATCTCAACAAGCGGGACGCTACAGTACAGACGGTTCCAAACTGGAACCGTCTGTACAAATAGCACAGACGAGTCCAAACTAGAACCGTCTGTACAAATCAAACAGTACAGACGGTTCTAAATTCGGAACCGTCTGTACAAATATGTGAACAGTACAGACGGTTCCAAGTTGGAACCGTCTGCACAAATCGAACAGTACAGACGGTTCTAAGTTCGGAACCGTCTGTAAACAGTACAGACGGCTCTAAACTTGGAACAGTCTGTACAAATTGAACAGTACAGACGGTTCCAAACTGGAACCGTCTGTACAAATAGCTGAAGCAAGGCTAGTTGATCTCTGCTGCCGCGGCAGCAAAAACTGCAGATTTCCTTGCCGCGGCAGGAAAGTGGCAGCGTCGGGGAGGGAGTTTGGCAGCTCCGATTGTCGAACGGTTTTCACGGCTGTGAGCGGGAGGCCAAACTCTACATCTCCAGAAATTTTGAGCCAATTCCGAGAAAGTCGATGAAACGACTAGTGGAAATCCCGGCCCGAAATCGAAGATTTTGAAAACGGCACCCAAACGAAATTGCTCGGCAGAAGCTGGGATCAAGGTGGAAAGCAAGTCCTCGACTCAAGCTAACCAGGGAAACAAGAATCACCCAATTCGGAGTCCGGGTGAAGGAGATATGCCCTCCGGAAGATGAGAAAAAGTAACGGAAAAACTTCCGGAGCGAAAAAGTCCCACTTAGAAGCGGAATTTTGAGGGTCAAGATGGGTACAGGTGTAAACACGTGTATTTTTTTCAGATGCGCGTCGTCGTTAGCTTCGATTTGAGTGGTCGTGGACGTAAAACGGACTCCGTATGAGAAAGTTACGGCCGTTTTACTAAAACCTCTCAAACTAGGGTTTTTCAGCTACTCCCCTTGCCGCGGCAGCAGATTTTGCTGTTTTTCTTGCCGCGGCAGGACTTTGTGGGCTTCTACACGGAGTTTGGTTGCACGAAAAGGGCTGAAATTTTGGGGGCAAGATCAGCACATATATATCTCCCAAACGGCAGAGTTTGAGCCCAATCTGAGGACTTTGAATTTTTGGAGTCTGAAACACATAGTGTTAATCTAATAGTCCAGACGGTTCTCAGTTTGGAACCGTCTGTACAAATAGCACAGACGGTTCCAAGCTTAGAACCGTCTGGACTAGGGGCGTCCCGCTTGGTCGTAGGGATAAGTTAAAAATAAAGCCCTCCCATATGTGTCGCGAACTCCGTCTAGGTCAGCTGGCAACGTCACTGCTTGAGCAACGCGAGGTCGCGGGTTCGAATCCCGCTGGAAGCATATTGCGCAATTTATTCCTAGCGGTTGGATGGGACACGCGGACGGCCGGATGAGACGCGGCTGAAGGACGAGGCTCCTGGCGCGAGGTGTTATATTTTTATTTTTGAAACACGACATCACAGAATCGATTAGTACAGACGGTTCCAAACTAGAACCGTCTGTACAAATCGGTTTGGAACCGTCTGTACAAATCGATTTGTGCAGACGGCTCTAGTTTGGAACCGTGTACAAATCGATTTGTGCAGACGGTTCTAGTTTGGAACCGTCTGTACAAATCGATTTGTACAGACGGCTCAAAAACCGTCCCGCTTATCTGATTTGTACAGACTGTTAGGGCCAGACGGTTCGGAAAACCGTCCCACCTGGGAGTTCCGAACCGTCTGGACAAATCATTTCTGCAGTAGTGAATGCTGCATAGAATGCGTTCCAAAAGGGATACAAGATGAGGCCTAAGTCGAAAAGATTCAGATGCAAAAGAATCGAACACATAATTCTTCTAACGAATTTTTCATAGATCAATCATGACATTCGTAGTTAAGTTTACCTTTCAATAGTATCTATGCACTTCCTTGGATGGTGCAGTTTGGTCTTGATTAGTTTGAACTTCATATAGGAAAACTTCGAACACAAATAAGCATGCTCAAAACTTTGGAATACCGTTGAAAGTGATGCTTGATGTAGGTCCTAATACTAAATGTTAGTGAGACACGCCGGTGGCGTTGCCAGGACTGCAACCCTGTTGGAATAGATACATGGTTGTCCATAGATTTTGTATTATTTTTCTAGCTTTTTGCATGAATTTTCACATGTACTGTTGGAAGGTTTTGCAAAACATTATCTGAACCCACAGCTTGGACGGTGCTTCGCCATTGAGACACGCAGTGACATTTTACGAACTTTGGAGTGCCATTTAATCAAACCCATCCCCTCCCCCCCAACACCACACCACCAGCACCCACCTTTTTACTTTGACCAGATTATGGCATCCAACTAATTAACCTATATATAAACAAACACAAACACTCCCACGCGCAATCATTGCTTTTTGCATGCATTTTTAGATCAAACATTCTTTTTTTGCATCTATGACTTGATGTTTGCAATATAGTGGTTCTATATATCCACACACTTTAACCTTTTTTAGCTTCATTCATATGATGGAATGTAAAATGGGCCTTTAGGTTTGCATGATGGAAGAGATCCAGAGACATCTCCATACATGCATGCATGAATTGTCCTATCACATGCAAATGGCATGTGGGCCCTTCATGCATGGCGATAGAACTACTACGTGACACAAAGGCACGCAGATTATTGCGACCGAGTAAGTCCTAAGAAAGCCAGACACACACATAGTCCTTTTCGCCACGATCTTTATTGTTAAACTAAACGGAGGATGATATATGTATGGAGCTACATGAGTCGTCTACGTACTTGTCGCTGCTTTTGTAGTTCACTGTTGTCCATATCCTGCTCCTGCTCCCCCTTTAGATTGCAAGCATAGTTTATGTGTATGACACTGTGCATGGTATCTGTCCATGTGATATGCAAATGTTTTGATCTGAGCAGCGGTTCAAACCAAACAAGATGACGGGACCAACCGATACCTCAAATCAAACACCCCACAAGAGACTGATATAAATTAACCATCTATTTGAACGTGATTTGTTAACAAAGCAGATCAAGCACGATGTTTTTCCACGACATTTCCCCCTTTTTTTCTCTTCACATGCAGCATAATTTTTTCTAGCTACTCATTATACCGAGTAGTGGGACCTGGTTTCTGGCTTTATGTAAATGCACATAATGTGCATGTTTGCTTTGTCCATGTGTACCACATGGTACGTTAATTCTAGGGCTCCATTTCGCAAAAAAAAAGAGAAAAAATTAGAGGACTTCTATAGTATTGGAATCCTACGGAAAAATTTCCTATGTGTCCCTTTCGAACAAAGGAAGTGGACTCGGTAAATCCTATGGCATGGCTTAATCTAGGAATTGTGGATTAACATGAGGTTAGACCTCAGCATGGAAATTCCCCAGTGTGTCTATCTATTCTAGAATCATTTTTTACGTATGAAGCACCCAAACTGCGCAATTGGACATTTCCTGCATTTTCGAATTTTTGGGATTCAACTGGGCACGCCACCCTAATTATTGTGTTTTTCTTGTTCGTGCATTTTTAAATTCCCACGTAACAAATAGACCATAACGGAGGAGTAGTATCTTTGGGAATTAAATAACCGTCGATTCTGCTTCTCAAACAAACAAGTTGATGGGTGCTATAGCTAGTCTTAGGACCAGCCGCTTCCTCAAATCAAACATCAAACATCAAACAGAGAGGTATTTGCTCACGTTGTTGTTTACTTTTATCGATCCAACACAATTGTGATGTTTTAGAAAGAATACGCAACTATTCTAGCGACTCATTTTTTCTGGAAAGAGTTTGCCAAAGTGGAGCCATACATTCCAAATGGGCCCACTCTCTGGCTACACATAAATGCACATATATATGCATGTTTGCTCAGTCCTTGTGCTACATGTATCTATATGTATAGTGTACGCATATATGCATATATATACACATATATACATATATATATGCATGTTTCTTTTTACCGTGCATGTTACAATCACATTCCATCCTAATTATATATGGGAAACTCTACCTATCGACATGAAGGCAGCCCATTGGCATGCCATCTGACCGTTGATTTATGCAGATTTCATCTAATTGTAAATTTATGGGCCTCTTGATCTATATCCTCATCGGTTAGGGTTTCCTCATCTCCATTTTTTGCTGCCGCCACCTTGCGATTGGCTGCCAACTTCGTCGTCCTCGTGCTCATGGCCGCACCGGCGATCACGCAAGGGCTGCCATTTCTAGTGCTCGCGCTCATGACATCCGGTGTGCGCGGTGCGCATGTCCCCACTGTCATCCGCGCTCTCGTCGGCTGCAGGTGGTACAACATTGAGTCTTGGATCGGAGGCCACGCCGTGTTCCTCCTCCAGCCGTCCCATCTCAAGTTGTATCAGCCGCTGCTCGTGCCAGTGCTCCGCCTCGGCGAACGGCGTGGCTAGAGGAAGAGGAAGCGCCGCAGACGAAGAGCAAGAGGAAGCGCCAATGCCAGTGAAAAGGAAGCGACGTGAACGCACGTCGATGGCCACGCCGCCGTGGGATTTCTTCTTCCCGTGCCGCACAACTTGGCCGCCGTGTTCGTGGTGCGCGTTGTGGCATTGCGTCCGGGAAACAAACTACTGTTATGTAGGAAACAAAATAAATTATTCGTAAAATTAGATGTTTCTATCACATGAAGATTGTTTCCACTATACAATGACGTTGTTGTTGCATTGGTTCAACAAGTTGTTCGACATATTTTAACTATATGTTTACATATCACGACAATAATGTTTCCACGGATGTCTAATCTGGCCAATCCAACTGTACATTGAACCAACTAAATTCGGAGTTTATTTCCTAAAATTCTAGAATTAATTTTCTTAAAAATCAGATCTACATCTTGTGTTGCATGTTGTTGTATTGATTCAACAAGTTTGTTGCATATGTTTTAACTATATGTTTCCGTATTGTCATAACAGAAGGAGCACACGCTATGTATTGCATATAGACAGTTTTTCATGTTTCATATGGTCATTATAGTTGTTTTCTATGGTCACTAAAATTGTTTCCCGTAAATTTAGCTAATCATATTTATTGCTAATCTTGCCATCACATCCGAGTGTTGCGACCTATGCCGATGGAATGCTAATATCAATATATCGATCTGTAGCACTCCTCATTATATATGGAGTTCTAACTCCTGGCATTGAAGAGGAAAAGGAAGATCAAACATTCCAAACCCTCCAATGCCCATACAGATAAGAGTATACACTAGAACAAAACTGCAAAGCTTCTTTAAGACCTGAAGCTGTCCCAACCCCCTCTGCATGAAAGGACTGGAGCATGCATGGTGAAAAGAAAAAAGAATATCCATTTAATTCAATCTTTGGTTGCTCCAAGCATGCAAAAGGGGTTGCATGGGTTGTAGCTGCTGGCCATTTGCCATCATGACCTTAATCAAAGTTGGGTGAGGGTACATGGATCCCTAGCAAGTTACAGTCCATTATTCTACCAATCTTGGATACTCTGTGCGATACCTGACACTTGGCTGCATGCTCTCACTCTGCTTTGAGCAGGACTTGTGCTTTGGGGATCAATCCCAAATATCCTATTTGCAACGCGATTTCTTTTCCATTTGAATTTCGGCCAGAATTGGATTGATTCCTATGGAATTGTGGTAGCACTATTGTGTTCCGAACATGCCCTAGTTTATCTTAATCTTCATATATTTGTACGTTTGTATAGATCTGCAATCAACTATAATACAGATGTCAATTGGAGCCAGTACCGGCCAAGAGCCCAAGATCTCATACATATGGGTTGCCACAAGCAATGATACTCATAGAGAATCTTAAGATGTTATTAGGAGAGCTCCTAACCTTGAGAAGCACTCGTCATTCCTCCCTACGTAATCATGTGCCCAAGAATATCTGTCTTAGGATGTTTCTCTCTGCAGATACAATGTGATGCAAGCTAGCAATTTAGAAGAAGTCTTACTTTGAGTTCAAACTTAAAATAAAAGGAAAAGTAAAATTGTTAGGCCATGCTCAAGTTTTCTTTTTGACAAAACTGAGAGAATGAATCAAACAAAACAACACAATAGTTAGACACTTTCCATAACAACACTAGCTCTTTAAAACAACATAGCTACCATCATAAGAACGCATGATTTAGAAAACACCATCAAGATGACATGTGGGACCCGGTGCCACATGTTTAAACAAAGATGCTCCATTCAAAAGATACCATATATGCACTCATATATATTGCAGCCAGTGTTTCATCATCAGAAAAAGATCGCAGCCATTGTTTCCCTTGATTTGGAGCTCTACCTCAACAAGCGCAAAAGTCCAAGAAGAGAGGGGCCAGCTAGTGTAGTGGCTGGCTGGCTGCCAACTAGCCGGGCATGCTCAAAGGAGATGCTGGGATAGTACTGATACCTCCCAATTAGCAACAGCCTTTCCTCTCTCATCTATCATTCTCTCTCTCTCTCTCTCATGTCCTACAACATTCATGAGAACATCCTATTGACCGACATCTCTCTTTTTTGTCTGCAGCTGTTGACTACCCAAAATTCAAAAGAAAACAATCTACACTCTAGCTATGACATCTATCTATCTGCTGACACATTGACATATATACCCCTCCAATGCATTTACAAAACTACCCCTCTACTTTTCATTTAATTTCTATATTATTAATATAATAATATCGTCATCTAAAAGAATACCTCTATAATATACCGTATAGCAATGTACAAGTGTTTGATGTACCATGTATAATGAATGAGTAGATACGCCAATAACCTTCTTTCTGTTGCAGTCAAGCTATGTGACAATTCCCATGCCAAACACTAATTGGTTGCAATGCACTACATGTCAGGTCCTCTTTGGATTGTATAATTTTACAGGATTTCTATAGGATTCTAGTCTTTAGGAAAAAAATTAGAGGTCTTTTATATCATAGGAATAATGCTGCCAAATACCTATGGATTGCTTTCCTATGCTCAATATCATAAAAATTTCAACATCCATTCCAACATCTTTTTTCACTCATTCACGTAGGAACAAGACACTTTTCTTGTGTTCCATCCAAATGACTATTCCTGTAATTTTTCTGCTTTTGCAATTCTTTGTTTTGCACTTGCTTTCTTATCAAATATCTGTGCTTTTTCTATTCTTGTGATAAAGAAAATATCTTTCTTTTTTTCTTTTTTTTAGACGGACGGGTTTACATCCAGCTTGCACTTAGAGCAAACATAGACTAAGAGTGCACAGGGTACCCGCTTATAAATTTCGACAGCATAATAATAATATCATGCCGTCTAGAACATAAAGAAAACACAAATATAGTTCCTATAATCACCCACACCCACCAAGCCCCGAATATATATACTAGTTCATGTAACTCGATCCAAAATTATAGTAGTGCTAGTAATGTAGCATTGGAGTACACATCACAATGCTTTATACTGCTGTCTGTTTTGAACTGTAATAAATAAAGGACAAACGTATATATACGTACAATAGTTTGTAGTGCATGTATGTATGGAAGTCAAAGGCTAGCTAGTCAGAAGCAACATACCAGTAGAACTATTTATGGAGACCTTGCAATTTTGGATGCCAAACTAATATCAAAACCAACATTTATACTGAAGTGCCACTCTTTTGTGCAAGCGAAATTAATTATAACTGTGGAAATTAACTCTCGCCATCCAACATTTATACTGAAGTGCTGATTTGTAGTTTGTACGTATAATCAGACGTATATGAGAGTACATGCATGCAGAGTAAATAGAAGTAGACACAGGATCTCATGCTGTCAATACAGCAGATACATAAGTGGAATGGTGTGTACGTATATCACTGTACAGATATGACGTCTGTATTTAAACCAATATACAAAGCTTGAAGTACATGCATTGCCAGGCATGAGAAATCAGCATCAAGGAACAGTTAACACAAACTATGCATGCATGAATGCATGGCCATATTCCCATATAAGCATACATACATCGGGGAAAGATTTTGTACACACGGTGGTACATGTACTCATTATTTTAAAAAATTTGAAATCACACATTTAAGTTCTAAAAATATATATATATATTTATATATGTATATTATAGAATAAAGTACACATAATTAAATTTTGG
The DNA here is from genome assembly GCA_019208055.1 of Stipa capillata. Classification (NCBI taxonomy): domain Eukaryota; kingdom Viridiplantae; phylum Streptophyta; class Magnoliopsida; order Poales; family Poaceae; genus Stipa; species Stipa capillata. The sequence continues at coordinate 189,238 of JAGXJF010000476.1, read as the reverse complement.
TGAAAAATATGACTATTTATAACTTGTGTAAAAAGACAAGAAAACACATTGGACAAATATAAATAGTATTGTATGGAAAAGAAAACACATTCGTTTTTTCACAGGTCATAAATGGGCATATTTTTGAACCAAAATTTACTTGTGTATACTTCATTCCATAATATACATGTATAAGATTTTTCATAACTTGAATGTATGATTTTTGAATTTTTAAAAATAATAGGTGCAAATGCCACTATGTTCACCTTGTGACTTTCCTATATATACCCCCTTTTCATTTTGCAAATTGAAAATTCCTCCCAATGAAAAAACTAATTTTCAAATTTCAAGAAATTCCGAAAAAGTTAACACATAAACGTTCGAGTAATTTGTACACCTCTAGATTTTCATAAAAAAAGAGTAATTTTGCACCCCATGGAAAAGGAAATAAAATTTTGCTTTTGTAGACTACCTAACTTGTCCTTCTTTTTGAATGCTCGTTTCTTCATCAATTTAAGTGTATAGAAAACTTAAACATTTTCATTTTTGGAATTTCTAACAGTTTGAAAGTATTTTTTTCGTATTGTTTTTCATCCAAGACAAAACGCTGATCCATCTCTTCTCTCTTTCTCACTTTACCTCTTCTCTTCCCTGAATTATTAATTTCCTCTCACTCTCGGTAGTGTACTAGACCAGCAGTAGTGGCGTAGGTGCAGAGCTAAAGTTAGTACCAGTGTAAATCTCACACGCTTCCCGCAACAAAAAAAAAGGCGGAAGTATAGGTTTCATTCCAAAACTCTAAAACCAGGTATATTTAACATTTAAATTATAAATACCATACAATTTTCATCCTTGAAAAAATATCACCTTGATTTTGAATGACATGACACCTACATATAGGTGGTTTTTGACGCACCGGAGATGACTTGGCATCTAGTTAACAGATTAATAATTTAAATTGATGATATCACCTGTCATTCACTTTATCTCCTCTTCTTCCTCCTCCAAGTCTCTCCCTCTCTCTTTCTCCATGGCCGACGCTTGCTCCTCAACTCAGCCACCCCCAGCCTACTACTCCTCAACCACATGTCGTCCCTTGGCCTCCTCCTCCACCTCAACCGCATGCCACCCCGTGTCCTCATGCTCCTCAACTATTCTCTTTGGACCTGCTCGAGCAACACCGCTCCTCTCTCCCTCTATCTCTCCGACACGGATCAGGAGGATATGAGGAAGAGGGAGGCGAATGTCGTGGTGGAGAGCTCACCCCCGGCTGGAGGTGAGCCTGGTGACAATGGGCGACATTGAAGAGAGCTGGTGGTGGCTTGATCCAGCCAGAGAGGGCTTGCGCGGCCTGATTCTGTCGTGGAGGACCAAAAGGGTGGGCTCTTTAGGGTGGATCGAGTGGAGCAGGTGGTTGTGATGTGGAAGCTGCTAGCGAAATGGGGATGAGAGGAGGACGGAGGCGCCGGCGGAGGAGGAACGAGGAGGATGAGATCCGCTCCGCCCGAAGTACCGTGTAGACGAGATGAAGTAGACACCATCATCATCAGAGCACCATTGGTGTCAATCTCTGCCCTTGGAGCCCCTGTTTTGCCCATGGGAAGATTGAGAGAGAGAGGGAGAAGGAAGAAGGTAGGGAATAAACTATCATGTGAAAAAATGCATTAATTTTTATTTTTTAAATTTGTTAGAATATGTGGCATACATATGTCATCTATTTGGGTCAAAACTACTTTGAACTAGCCTCAAGGATGAAAACTGCACGGTACTAATAGTTGAGGATTAAATGTACCTAGTTTTATAGTTTTTGGATGAAAGCTACACTCGGATAATTGTTGGATAATTGTTGGGGACGAAAATATTTTTTTTCAAAAAATACTCACACAAGTATTACTGAATTTTAAGAAATCAAAAAGGGTAGATGAGTTGAATTATACAATGCTGCATATATTCAGGAGGCCTGCACAGAGCTGCAACTGTTGTGAGGTGACAAGTTGTGCAGTGGAGCAGCTGCATGCCTCTGCTTGAATGCTAGACCTAGTACAACAAAAAAGTACCTCTACCACATACCTACCTGGCTACTACACCCATACATACCACACAGCAATACCACTGTATACACACACCAACAGCAACATGCCCATGCAATGCAATGCATTCTTTCGTCTTTTCCTTTCTGTCATTGTGACCAGAGAAAGAGAGAGAGAGAGAGAGAGAGAGAGAGAGAGAGAGACTTTATTTGTTGGTATAGAACTACAAAGATCCCAAGCTGTGAGATTGATAGAGAGAGAGGGAATGTTATTATCCGGGCAAGAATTTCTTTTTCTTTTTTTCTTGGTTACATATATGCTGTGTGCGTACGTAAATGTATCGTGTGTGGGTCAAGAGCAAGAGAGAGCAACTCAGCTCATTCCTTTTGCTTACTTTAAAGCCACGCGCAAACGCAAGCTAGCTAGCTCAAACCGCACTTGCTCTGACTCCTCCATCTCCCTCTACTTCTTCTCTAATTAATGCCCACTGCAATGGCTGATCATTAGTTAACTGATCCATCCATTGTTCACCATTGCCGCCTTCTCCTTCGATCTCTTCGATCTCTAGCTTCAGTACTTAAGTCACACGATGACCAACAACAGTAATGGCAACGGTAGCAGTGACGCGGCGGCGCCGAGTGGCTGGCTGGGCTTCTCGCTCTCGCCGCACATGGACAACCACCACCACCACGTGCACCAGCACCAGCAGCACAATGGCCTCTTCTACCCCTCCGTCGCTGCCGCCGCTGCCTACGGCCTCGGCGGCGACGTCGTGGCCGCCGCCGCCACCGGCGCGTACCACTCACAGCTCGCCTCCATGCCGCTCAAGTCCGACGGTTCGCTCTGCATCATGGAAGCTTTCCGAAGAACCGATCATGACCACCAAGGTTCGTACATCGCGGGTAACACGTACATTTGCTTCCCCTATCGACCAGCCAGTTCGTTCTTGGTTTCTTGGATTCGTGGTGTGATCCTGGTGATCTCGATTGATCAGGGCCGAAGCTGGAGGACTTCCTGGGAGCGGCGCAGCCGGCGATGGCGCTCAGCCTGGAAAACACCCCCAGCTTCTACTACTACGGCGGCGGCGGTCACCACGGCTTCCTGCAGCAGCCGGCCTGCGACGTGTACGGCGCCGCCGCGGTAGCCGACGATGAGGCCGCGGCGGCGGCGGCCAACGCCATGGCGAGCTGGGTGCAGACCGCGCGCGGCGCCACCGCCACGTACGCCACTGCCGACGCCGCCGTCCTGTCCGCGGCGGGCCAGCAGCAGCAGCAGCAGCAGCACCACCCGCTGGCCCTGTCCATGAGCTCCGCCGGGTCCCTCTCCAGCTTCGTCACCGCCAGTGGCGAGTACGGCGGCGGCATCGCGGCCGCGGCGGTGGCCGCGGACGGCGGGCGGAAGCGCGGCGGCGCGACGGCGGGGCAGAAGCAGCCGGTGCACCATCGCAAGTCCATCGACACGTTCGGGCAGCGCACGTCGCAGTACCGAGGCGTCACCAGGTACATCATCATCATCATCAGCTACGTTAATTAATTAACCACAGCTGCATGCGATTAATCAACCCAAAGAACATCATTAGTAGGTCGGATCAAGTGAACGTGCGATTAATTAGTGTTGAATGCTCGAATTAAGCAGGCATAGGTGGACGGGGCGGTATGAGGCGCACCTGTGGGACAACAGCTGCAAGAAGGAAGGCCAGACCAGGAAAGGGAGGCAAGGTACTTTAACTAACTTTTTTATTCCCAATTAGCATCTCTTAAAAAAGCTTAACTACCTGTGTCATTAGTGGCTAATCAAGCTTCTTAATCCAATGCTCCTCGTGGTGATCAACTAACTACTTCACTCGGCCAGTTTATCTCGGTAACTGCAACATTCCACTCGTGTAATTCTTACCTACATGTTACAAAAACAAAAGTATGGAGTGGTGTGGTAATTAAGTAAAAAAAAAGGGGGTTTTACGTTTTTACAGGAGGGTATGACATGGAGGAGAAGGCGGCGAGAGCCTACGACCAGGCGGCGCTCAAGTATTGGGGCCCGTCCACCCACATCAACTTCCCCGTAATCAAATTACCTGCACACTAATTATACATTTGATAAAAAAAATCAAACTTTGTTTTATTACAGCTCATGTAAGCATGGAAGTGTTGGTTAATTAGCTTGAGTGACTTGGTGTGGTTTTGTTTTTATTTTGACATACAGCTCGAGGACTACCAGCAGGAGCTGGAGGAGATGAAGAACATGACGAGGCAGGAGTACGTGGCTCACCTCAGAAGGTAAACTAATTGATCTGATCTCCTATTTACTGTTTCATCCTTTGCCAATACGCGAAAAATGAAAGCATTGCGTATCGAGGCATTGGACTGACGGATAGGAACGAAGTTGAAAGATGATCTGTTTGTTTGCTGTGCGTGCGTACAGGAAGAGCAGCGGCTTCTCGCGGGGCGCGTCCATGTACCGGGGCGTGACCCGGCACCACCAGCACGGGCGGTGGCAGGCGCGCATCGGCCGCGTCTCCGGCAACAAGGACCTCTACCTCGGAACCTTCGGTCAGCACTCTTTCTCTGCATCTGCGTCGTGTTTTCCTGCCTGCATGTTTTGTTGCGTCGTCGTCGCCATGGCCATGCAGATGCAGACGCAGCAGATGGTGTGTTTGTGTCATGGGCGGAGAGAGGGGGCAGGGTGTCCTGTCTCAATGATCATATACGTGTTGCGATCCAATGATGCTAGCTCCTCTGTCGATCACACCCCTGCCAAAGCTAGAATGTTTTCCTACCTTTTGCTTTCTTTTGCACTCTACAAATATCTTTCTCTATCTGCTTTCTTGAGGTGCATGCATGCATGTATGGCTCTGTGCGTGCATGAGCATGAGTGCATGACTGCGATTCTCTTGTCGCTCGGTCGCTTTTGCATAAGGCTGCATCAGCCTTTTCCTAGTCTTCGCGCTGTCCCAAATCGCACGCGCTCCACCCGCTTTTGCACCCGTCGTCGCCGTCGTCTTTCTTTGACCATTGCGAGCGACCGCCATGCCCGTCCGCTATCATCATCACTTCCCCTGTTCAGATCATTCCACGTCGATCCAATGATTCTTCCATGCACGCATGCATGTGTACGACGTAGCTGTTGCGTATACGTCTACGACGACGAGACATGCGTTTGAACGACGTGTGTGTGTGTGTGCACATGGTCGCAGGGACGCAGGAGGAGGCAGCGGAGGCGTACGACATCGCGGCCATCAAGTTCCGGGGGCTCAACGCCGTCACCAACTTCGACATCACGCGCTACGACGTCGACAGGATCATGGCCAGTACCACGCTCCTCCCGGGCGACCTCGCCAGGCGCACCAAGGATGGCAACGCCACCGCCGCCGACGACGACGCCGTGGCGCCCGTGCCCGTGCACGACAGCGGCGCCGCCGACTGCTGGAAGGCGCAGGTGGACGCGCCGTGCGCCGGCGGGGTGCGCGGCCAGCACCATCACGACGTCCTGTCCGCCGGCGAAGCCGCCTTCTCTGCGCTGCACGGCCTGGCGGTGACCGTGGACGGCTCACACCATGACGGCGCCGCCGCGCAGGGCGGCGCGAGCGCGCACCACATGTCGATGGCGTCGGGCGCGTCCTCGCTGGTGACGAGCCTGAGCAACTCGCGCGAGGAGAGCCCGGACCGGGGCGGCGGCCTGTCCATGCTCTTCGCCAAGCAGCAGACTCCTCCGGCGCCGCCGTCCTCCAAGCTGATGAGCCCGCTTCCGCTGGGCTCCTGGGCGTCGTCGGCGAGGCCGGCCGCCGTCTCCATCGCTCACATGCCCATGTTCGCCGCGTGGAGCGACGCATGATCGCCTGATCCATCAGCTCCATCAATCCCTGCGCCCGTTCTTGCTGCATGCACGCACGCAGGCGGGTTATTAATTAGTAGGTCATCGGCCACCTGATTAATGGTTAAGTAATTAGCTGCAGAAGTTCATAGTGTAATACTGGTAGTAGTAGTAGTAGTGGGAGATATATTACCAAAGATGATAAGAGGAAATGCACGCCGTGGCCTCTCCTGTTTCCTTCTCCGCGACGGCGATACGGTCGATCGGGGCCGGAGGAGGGGTTTTGTAAAATGGAGGCCGCAGGAGCATTCCCTCCAAATCCCAGAATCAAATATTATAGCTAGCTAGCCTCACTAACTTGAGTTGTTGGTTACTTCTTCATCTCTTAACTTCACCATTCAACTTAATCCATGGCGTCTCTGCTCAAGTTCATCATCTCTGTTCCGCAAGTTCTTGGACTCGCTGTACCTGAAATTACTGACTGGTGGGCCAGCCAGTTGCAGCTGGTCGCACATGTCACCAGTTATGTCTGTGTTTTTCTTGTTGATATTTACTGTTAAATATGCTGACTGGACTGTCACATGTATGAAACCACCACCTCGCAACGGTCTGAGGTATAAAACCTAAACGGTTTCAATAGTTCTTTTTTTAGAAACATACACACCACGTACACGTATTATACTTCAAGAAATACAAGGTTCCATACAAGAAGACCCACAAAGAAAATGAAAAATACGAACAACCTCCTTAAGGATATTCAACGCTAACGCTTCGGACGCTACACAGTGAATCTCGATCTCGTCGTGCCGGAGCCGCCAACAACAAAGAGGCGGCCGCAGGAACCGTCTCCAAACCTACGCCAGCACCACTTGCTTGGTACTGGAGTTTAGAGACGAAATCGAAATTCGGTAGTTCAGGGACGAAAAATGGACTTTCTTTTCATTTTGAGATCATGTGTGATTTAACTGTGCAATGTTGTATGGGTTTGAAATGTTTGGGCCACGCCATGAGAAACACCGTTACACCAATTACGCCCAGTCCCAGGCCCATCTCTCTCTTTCTCTCTCTCTCTCTACAGCCATGGCAATAATTCACAGCAGCGGGAGTGAATGAGTTTCTACGAGCGAGCAGCTGCGAACCAACCAACCAGCACAACCAAACCTGTAGCAGGCATGTGAGATGATCTCACCCCACCACAGAGATAAGGTGAACGAGTAGTAGTAGCAGCAGCAGTACCCTCTCCTCCCAACCCGATCACAGACACGGTTCAATTCACAGCTCATCCATCCACTGCACAGTACCCATTCATGTCCGGTTTCATGTCCGGTCAGATGAATCTTGGCAAATATTTGATGCTGTGAATGAGATCAGGATGCACGCGTACTCTCGGTTCGATCTAGAGAGAAAGAGAGAGAGCAGCTCAGTAAAAGTAGCTGCTCATGCTTCTGTTCATGTGAGCCAGCCATCTCAACCGTGCTGTAAAGTTCTTTTCATGTCCATTTACACCAGCCATGTAGAAAGGGTGAAGAGAAATGAGCTGCCAATGGGTTACTTAACACTGCTTCTGGTTTCTCAAGACAGTTTCAGCGAGTTGTTCCATGTTCTTAGTTGCAGTTTTTGATCCAATTTCAGCTACCAAGACACATACATTGTGCAGTTAGCCTTTGAAGATGCAGAATTGGAGCATGTTTTTCTGTTCATGTGGGAAATTTCCCCAAAAACGTCATGTGTCTGCAGGGTCAAAGCAGAGGCAGGTACAAACAAACGCATAGATCAGCATAACCGAAACGAGGCAGGGTGTCAGAACAGGTCAAGTGATCAAGGTAGCTTGCTACGCAAGGATAGTTCCCCTTCTCCAGGTATTTTGCAAGGGATCAGAAAGGCGGAAACTTGGCTGCAACTGTAAGGTAGTTAATAACCTGAACGCCAACAACCTATTACAAAAGAATTTGAATGGCCTGGAACAGCTAAGAGGATTCGCAGGCCAACATGGGAGCTACTATGGCCCCGTTTGGGACAGCTCCAGCTCCCAGCTTCACGTCAGATTTGAAGATTAAAAACTAAAATAAAATAGTTTATATATCTATTTTTAGTATACAATGTCAATAAAATATGACTTCTAACCATCTTCGATGTACCGCTAGCTTCAGCTCCACGAAAAAGTGAAGCTATGAAAATCCAGCTTCACTTTTTCGTGGAACTGGAGCTGTCCCAAACGGGGCCTATATCTACACATAACTAACATACACTGCTCTAGGAAATCCTCTGTCCGTGCCATGCATTCGCATCCGGTTCCTAATTCCTATGTTCCTCAACGAAAGGTACGGTACAACAGTATCCACGATCCGTTGCCGTTTAACAACATCTATTTTATGTCTACACTATGGTTATTTGACATCCTCACCTATGAGGTCGAGGCCAACCAGCAAGAACGAGATGCCCTGAAACAGCAGGAAGTAGAAGTGAATCCCTTGTTTCGACAGCAAGCTGCGAGCGGCGGCAGTCAGGAGGAGCAATGAGAGGGCGAGCTCCTTGTATATCCTGTTGTACTTTTTCTTCGCCTCCTTTTTTGGGGCAGATTGCTCCTTAATTGCTGTGTCGACGATTGGCATTGATCCAGCCTTTTGTTGTTTCAGTGCCTTGGGGACCGCCAAGGCAATGAGATCCCCCTCTGATGATCGGCCTGATTTCTTGGTCACGACCCACTCATACGTGCTTCCGAGCTGAAACAGGCCGGATATCATGGCATTGAACTTGGTCACAGACATTGTGTTCTCAAAGAGCAGGTACGGGATGATGAACGGGAAGGATTTTGGAGCGGGGAGTATGTTCAGGAAGGACATCAGGGCAGGGATGTAGCAGATGACCCAATTGGGAAGCTCAGCTTCAGGCACAAACATCGTCATTGGGAGGATGATGCAGAAGAGTGTGAAGGAATAAAAGGGCAAGATGAGCTTGCGGAGCAGGAAGAAAAGAAAGATCAAGTTGGCCTTCTTCCAGAATGCAATCTGCAACAACATAATTAGACACAATTAGAACAAAGTATATACTGTAGTACCTTGGTATTTTTGGCAAAAGACCTGTATTACCAATCTGGCTATTATTTTCTCCAAAACAATGGATAATGGCGGAACCAAAAACGAAAACCTAAAGTAACACACAGAGGCACCTAATATCATAAGTATGTATAATTGTATATAGCTAGAGTTAAATGCAACAGTATAAATTCACAAGCTTGGTGGCATTTTTAATCACAGACAAGGGCTATCTCTACAACGGGATCCCCTCTCCAGTTATGCACATAGAGCACAAAGAGAGCACTTGGTAATACCTTGCATCTAATGATGTCCGGCAAGGTTAGCCTAAACAGCTGCATTGGCCCCGAATGCCACCGGTGCTGTTGTTTCCTGTAAGCCTCATACAACTCTGGTAATTCACATTGGCACTGCCCAAAGATGAAATAAACATTAGCATTAGTTATGTAAGCTTAAGCACGATTTCAGCAGTGTAGCAATGCGATCTACGAGAAATGAGGCATGAAAGGCACCTCGACATCATTCAGAAAGACAAATTTCCAGCCCTTTTGGTGTGCACGGACAGCAATGTCCATGTCCTCCACTGTTGTCCGCTCCATCCAACCTCCTGAATCCTCCAATGCCTTGATCCTCCACACCCCAGCTGTGCCATTAAACCCAAAGAAGTTGATGAACACGCCGTTCACCTGCTGCTCCAACTCAAAGTGGAAGCACAGGTTAATGTTCTGCAACCGCGTCAAGAAGTTCTCGTCCTTATTCACAAATGACCATCTCGCTTGCACAAGGCCCAGCTCCTCATTGTCCTAAAACCACCCAATGCAACAGGTCAGAATCAGAACCTTCAAAATCCACACAATTCGCATGATTAAGGCACTGAATTTCACCTCATCCTACCTTAAAATGTGGCACAGTGCTTCAAGAAGTCAGGGTACGGCTGGAAGTCAGCATAAAAAATGGTGACATACTCGTACCCCTTGACATAGCTGCAGCTCATTGCCGACTTGAGGTTGCCGGCCTTGTACAACTCCCTGAGCACGTGGTGGCAGTACACGACGCGCGCCCCGTTCTGCCGCCACTTCTCCACCTCCTCTTTGATCAAGCCCTTCGTCGTCAGCTCATCAGAGTCGTCCAGCACCTGCACCAAGAGGTTGGACCTCGGCCAATCCAAATTGCATACCGCTGCAATCGACTGCTGATACACCTGAACGGAACAGACGACTAACAGCATGATCAAATTTTGGGTTTTCTTTTTGCAGGTAAAAATTGGATCTTTATGGCGTTGTTTTCTTTCCTTCTTTCTTTCTCTCTTCCTTTGTAGTTCGGTCCTTGTTTTATTCTGTACTTCCTTCTAATACAAAATGGCGTGCGCCTTAGTGCGCGCTCGAGAAAAAAATTGCAGGTGGCGGGAATGGTGCATACCTCCTCCTCGTTGCACATTGGTATCTGGATGAGCACCATGGGGTAGTAGCCGGCGTCGGGGTCCTCGGCATCAGGCAGTGCCGGAGAGACGGGCTCGGGCTTGATGCGCTTGAGGAGGATGTAGAAGCAACCGAGGCTCTGGACGAGGCGGTCGGCGCTCTGGACGAGGAAGAGCACGACGCAGGCGTCGGCGAGGAGCTGGAGCGGCGGGGCGACGTAGGCGGCGCGGAAGCGCACCCACGACGCGTAAAACGAGTCCACCGCGACGGCGAGGGCGCCCTGGCCGTTGGCGTGCGCGCGCAAGCTCGACGGCGAGGAGGAAGACGGACATAAGGAGGCACGCCTCGATGAACGCGTAGAACCGGGACCGCGGCGCGGGGGCCTCCTCCTCCTCGCCCTCTTTCCCCTCGCCGGCGTCGGAGTCCGTCCGGCCAGCGGCGACGCGCCGCCGCGCAGCGCCGCCGAGCGCGACGGCGCCGGAGGCGAGCCACGCGAGGCATCCCGCGGCGCGGTGTGCCTTGAGCAGCAGGATCCACGTGATCTGCTTCGCGTTCTTTCTCCCCTTCCTCTGCCGCCGCCGCCCGCCGGGGGTCCCTGCCAAGAACTCCTCGCCGTCGTCGCCGTCGCCCCCAACGCCATTGTCGTCGATCTCGGAGATGGACCAGTTGGGATTCTCCATCTTGACGACGACCGGCGTGCCGCGGTAGGCGTCGCCAGCGAGGCCAGCCCTGCCGGCCCCTCCTGCCGGCCCCCCACAAGCCGCTCCACGGCGCCATTGAAGGCCAAGCTCCCACCTTTCCTCTTCCCAAAATAGAAACCCGTGCTCTCTCTCTGCTCACTGCAGACACACAGACACCCCAACACGCTATTCCTGGGGCTCTCCTTCTTTTGAGCCCCAACACCAACCCCAACTCCAACTCCAACTCTAACTCCAATGCCGATCGATCTCGCCCTCACCACTCCACTCCCTGCAACGCGAATGGCAGTGCCAAGAAGCTCAAGAAGGGGAGAAAGAAGAGATGACGCTGAGGGAGGACGGACAGACTGACAAGTGAAGGAAGAGAGAGAGAGAGTAGAACAGCTCAACACGTTTCAGAGAGAGAGAGAGAGAGAGAGAGAAGAGAGAGGAGGTGAGGAGGGAGGGCAATAATTTAATGGCGCTGGTGTCTGCCTGTCTCGCTTTGTGCGTGCATGGTTCTTGGGAATTTTTGTCGACCTCGAGCTGATTACGGAGTTAATTGGGTGAAATTACGAGGTTTACACTTTGATCGAGGAAAGAAATGAAAGGTGACTAGATGGTGACGACGGGGTGAGCTGGGTCTTGGAAAGGGTGATCTCATGGCCCTTTTGTTGGTAAATCTTACTCTTGGGTTGTTCCTTCTTTATATTTTCCATTTGTTTACTTTTTTTTTAAGACGTACATCCGAAGGCATACATTACTTGTATTCATACGAGTAGGAAAACTGTACATAAACGCATACAAGTACGAACATATGCAAAGGATACAGACGGTGCCACTGTTGCCACCCAGCTACACGAAGAACTCTCCCAAAAGAAAGAAGCAAAACAACCCCTGGAGTCCATCGTCTTCCTCGCGACATCCGAGCGTCCACATCCTCCGCTGAAGCCATCTCCAGAGAAGAAAAACAACGCCGGCCAGATCGCAACCATGGAGACAGAAGAGCCCCTTGCCATAAGGCGTTGATGAGCCGCAACATCCACCAGCTCCATGAAACTGGATCTACACCTGAAAAAATCATCGGCTGGAGGCTAAGTCCAAACCGGACCTGCTCCCCGAGCACCTTTCGCTTCGGATCTGGGCTCATCGGCGCACCACCTCGCAGGAGGCAGCCAGATCCCTCTCCCTCAAGCCGCAAACCCCAACAGACACCACCGCCGTCCTCGCCTCGCGGCCCGCCACCACCACCGCACAAGGCCGAAGTGCCGGACGACCACCGCATCAAAAACTCCACGTGCTCCTCGTCGGCGCCTACAAGAGCACCTCCGCAGCGGGGCCGGAGCAGGGAGAACAAAATCCTAAGCCAGGACGCCGCCGTCGCCTCGGCGCCCTCGCCAAGGAACCCTAGACTAGAAGAAGAAGAAACTCCCCCCTCCCACCAGCGAGGAGCTGTGGTCCGCGCCACCCCAAGGAGCCATGGAGGCCCCCTGAGCCGGGGCAGACCGCCGGACATGCCGGTGAGAGGGAACTCCCCCGAAATCGCCTTCCGCTCGCCTCTGGGCACTGTAGCAGAGGAAAGAAGAAGAGGATTCGATATAAACAATAGTTAGGGAGCAACATACCGTAGGACAAAGAAATCAACTATTATATAGCCGACTAGTAAATCGTAATCTGAACTGGGACATAAACCCCTTAATAATCAACTTCAAGCTTCTGGCTCTAGTAGTCATACATTCCTGCTCCAAAGATTGCCGTTGCAGTATAGACCACGATTGCAGTCAATTGGTACACAAGACTAGAGCATGCAGAAGAGTCGTGAGTTTCTTCTTTTCAAAAATCATATTATTTCAACATAACAAAATCGACCAACATAGAATACCTGCACTCACTAAAATGTGTGGATGCAAAGCTCTATAAACTCCCTGCAACCAGTTTCCAAAAATGTGAGAAATACTATTTGGTGTACACGGCTCCTCTAACGTAGCTTCAGCGTGTCAGGATGCTACAGTCGCCTGACGTAGAATCTGAGCCGTCGGATTAGAAAATAAAAGCTGAGATCTGGCTGATGCAGCACAAACTGTAGATCAGGTTGTGTAGCCTTGTTCAACATTGTAGCATGCACTACAGATTCGTACTTTAGCGCATACTGTAGCAATAAATATGGGCAATCCATTTTTAATCCAACGGCTAGGAATAAAACAAAAGTCAGGAAACTGTAGCCCTCTGACTTGCCTTCAGTAATTTAAAGGATCTCATTCCCTATTTGGTACAGGGATGTTAAAAGTGAGCAGGGTGGGACCTACTAGGATGTTAAAAGTGACTTGCATTCAGTAAGTTAGAGCGACGCTTTGCAACTAGATTGTTCCAAGCGGCCAGGGTGGGACCTACTAGAGCTCGCCTGAAGGAAACATTTAGGGTGATCGAACCAAGCACTTGTGCAACAATAGCATGTTTTCTCCGCATGATATGATATAGCATACGAAATTGCTCCCACAACGCGCCGCCTTCGACCCACTTGTCCTCCCAGAATCTAATCTCGGTCCCACATTAAACCGAGAAAGTGCCAAATCGTAAGAAGTGGTCCTTTACACGCATAAGCCCACTCCAAAATTGGGAGTCACCTGGATAGCGGAAAGAGATTTGTCCTTGAGGTACTTATTTCGTAAAAGAACTTGCCACACCTCTTCCTCTGTGAGAATCTTAAAAAGCCATTTACTCAGGACATAGATGTTCTTGACCACCAAGTTTTGAATACCAAGTCTCCTCTGCTCCTTAGGATGGCACAAGATCCCCCACCTTGCCAACTGATATTTCCGAGTATAACTATCACTTTGCCAAAAGAAACGAGACCTGTAATAGTCAAGCCGCTTTCGCACCTCCACAGGGATCTCAAAAAAGGAGAGCATGAGCATCAGGAGACTGCTCAAAATTGAGTTGACGAGGACCAAACGACCTCCACTAAAGACTGAGTGGTTGGAAAGGTCGACACTTTACAGATAGATGTCTTATTTTATACTTATCCATATCATCAAGAAATAATACAATATAATGATAAAGAAATATTATCATATCTGACATTTAATATTATTATCTCATGTTTCTCTCCATAATTGCAAGTATCTTTCTCCTTCTTCTCTCTTCCAAGTTAGCATGATGACATCATACACACACTTACTTGAACCTTAAACTTGCAGCTCTAACTAGTGCGCTTGGCCCAGGGAGATATCGTAGGCAAGCTCTTCGGCGACGGTGATTGAGATTCCTATCAAGCTGGTCAATGTTAAGGAGCACCAAATGATTCTGAATGGTGTATTTTGTCTTTTGATTCTTGTAGCTAAGTGGTGAATTAGAGTAATGGTTGATGGATTAGAACATACGTACTGACTAGCATGTGTACACATGTAATTGGCAGTTTGTTGATGTACAATTTCACTGTCTATGCATGCAAATGGATGAAATCTAATGCTTCTGAAGCAATTTGCTGTTATTTGCGCTTATCAATGCATTTGAGAGGAGAAATTTGACGGCAACATTTTGATAGGATCAATTGACAGTAAAATTATAAAGCAAAATAGTGCATATGATGATGACAACATCAGTGTGCTAGACAAATTAAATATGCAGAAGTATGGGGCATTATAATTCGGTTCCAAATTACCAGAGCATTAAAATGACATGCAGAATTGGACCTTTTCCTGAACCATTGCACAAGAGCATGCAAATGTCGGGCTTTACAAACATAGGGAATTTTGAAAATTCTGAACCATTGTAGGAGCATGCAAATGTCAGCAAAGTCTGAACCAAAACCGAAGCAAACAAATATGTAGCGAATTTTGAATCAATTAAGCCAAAACAAACATATAGCAAAGTTTGAACCATATGAACAAATACATGCCATAATTGTCTGGCTTTACAAACATTAGGGAATCAAAAAATTCAACAAGATATTAACATGGTTCAGAATCTCATAAACTACTCCTGATTGTTGTAGCCCATAGAAATCTCCACTTGCTCATTATCACTGCAGTACTGCAACAAAGTGTTATCATCATCAGATTCACTTCCACTGTCTTGCCTATCATCATCCTTCCGACTTTTTGTGCTATCTAAAGTAGCATCAACAATAGAGCCTTCTTCACCCTCACAGTGTAGAGTCTGCAAAAGTGGGTCGATATCTTAGACATCATATTCTTTATTAGAATAGTTGTCTTCTTGGTATGCAAAAACATTTTCAATCACATTATACATATTCCTATGCTCAAATTTTTGGACAACTCCCTAGTTTCTATCGAATTTTATGTCTTACAAATAAAATACCGATGTTCGCTGAGTCGGCAAATAAAAGGATCAATCTTGTACCACAACCTCCCCATATTGATGGATTTGAAATATCCGTCATTTTTAACTCCTGGCTTCTTTCCATCAAGATCAAACCAATCACATCTAAACAAAACAATTGATCAACAGAATTGTAGATTTGAGTTAAATTGCAACTCAATAGTTTCTTTGAAGGAACCATAAAATTCAGTGAACTCACCCTTATGTGTACCCTCAGTTATGATTGCATTATTCTATGTCTTCTGGTGTTTCACACAGTCAAAAGTGTTGTACTGAACACCGTTGATAATGCAAACTGAAAATATTCTGACTCGCAAACCAGGACCACATGACAGTGCATATAGGTCATCAGTAACATCTTTTGAGTTCTCTGTCGTAGCCTCACAATCTATGAAAAGTAAACAATAAGGTCATCTCATGTAGGAAAGTTAAACTACTCAAACAAAACTTACATGATTCTTAAACCATTTATGAAATCCATTCTCAAGCCTTTTTCAACATCTTAATTGCCTTCTTTCATAGGATACGCTACAGACCATAGTTAATTCAAGCATCGGAAAAAATTGTTTTGCTAAATAGTAAGTTTTATGAAATAAATTCAGAAGTGTATAAATGAGTACATACTTGATATATGTCTCAACCTCCACACTATTATATTAGCACTTACCAAGCCATCTTGTCAAATTCACCATCAAGGTATGTAAGACTAGAGGATCCCATTAATTTAACACCATGCACAAAAATAGAGAGGTCACATTCCACTACATTTTCTAGTGAACCATCTTCACTTCTTCACTCCTGATTAAATCTAGTATCAATATCATCCATGTATCTTGAGCAAAATTTCAAGGCCTCATCAGCTACATATGCCTCCACAATGGATCCTTCAAGTCTTGCCCTGTTCCTCACAAAATGCTTCAACGTGCCTACTGGTCTCTTTATTGGGAGCATCCATTCATATTGTATTGGACCTCTAAGGATAGCCTCATCTAGTAGATGAACAACCAAGTGCACCATCACATCAAAGAAGGCTGGAGGAACGATTTTCTCAAGGTTGCACATAATTAATGGGATTTCTTTATTTAGTTGATGCAAAATACCTAATTTTAGAGGTCTACTACACAATTCCCTAAAGAAGTTTTCCAACTCTTATGTTGCTTCATATATATCCTTACGCACGAATCTTCGGATGCCAGCAGGTAGATTCTTTTTAGAAGGATGTGACAATCATGAGATTTTAGTTCTTGTACTTTGCATCCATCAGCACTGATACATCTTGCTAAGTTGGAAGCATATCCATCTAGAAATTTCACATAAATTAACAAAATGCAATCTTATGTTCTTTTTTAAAAGGTATAGCATGCTACTGGAATACCATATGAACTTCCATTGTCCTCTAAGTGCAACTCATCTCTTATACCCATATCTTGCAAATCAAGCCTAGCATTGATATCCTTTGTCTTATAGCAAATGTCCCAGGAAGGTTGTCACATATATTTTTCTCGATGTGCATCACATCAAGATGATGTGTCAGCTTCAAATTGGACCAGTAAACAAACTAACATTTCAGCTAAATGCTAGCACATCCTTATCATCTTGCTTCCTTTTCTTTTTTTGAGGATGCTTTCCTAGTCTAACATCATTAACCTTCTCTAGTTTCTCCAGCAACTCCTTTGTATTAAATTCTACTGGCTTCTCACAGGTTTCTTGCCTCCCACTAAAAGCTTTGATTTTTCTCGAAGGGTGATTCTTTGGAAGGAAGGGCGATGGCCAAGATAAGAAATCTTATTCCTTAGTGCCCGTGACAACGGATCTTTGTCGCAGTGAACATATGCATACTAACCTCTTATGGTTCGCCCTGACAAAGTGCTCAATGTTGGATAATCATGTATGCACAATATTATTGCAGCATGTAAGCTAATCATTTCTGCAGTAAATGCATCATAAGTACGAACATCCTTCCAAAGTTTAAGCAACTCTTCTATGAGAGGCTGCAAAAATACATCGAATTCCTTTTCTAGAGATTTATGACCTGGGCTGAGTAAGACCATCATAAAATTGGAATGACCCATGCATGCCCACAGTGGCAGGTTGTAAGGCACAACAAGTACTGGCCACATGCTATAGGAAGTGCTCATATTGCCAAATGGATTAAAACCATCTGTAGATATGCCAAGTCTCAAGTTTCTTGCATCTTGTGCAAACATCGGATATTTTCTATCGAAATCTTCCATGCCTCACCATCTGCTAGATGGCTCATTTCATTCTCGACAGGTTGTCGTTTCAACTTGTGCCATTGTGTGTCCTCTGCTATTTTTTTATACAAACATCCTACTCGGTCTTGGTATCAATGGAAAATGACTTAGCGCCTTTTGAGGAACCTGCATTCTACCATCTACATCTTTCCATCTTGACTCACCATATACGGGCAATCATCATTCTTGGCATACTCTTTTCAAAACAGGAAACCATTATTCTTACACACATGGATTGAATCATTTCCAAGTCCCAATTCACAAAAATAATTCTTTGCTTCATCGTATGATCTGGAAAGTGCACAACGAGGGAATGCTAAATACAAAAACTTCACTAGTGTAGTAAATGTTGTATTGCTGATCCGATAGAATGACTTGATATGAAGTAACTTAACAAGAAAGAAAATATTGAAAAGTTAGCACATCCAGGGTAACGTTCCCGCTTCGCATCTTCTATCACTTGCAAACATTAGTTGTTGTTCTCCACCTTGGTCTACAACTGTGTATAGGTCTGCTATCAACTCTGGAATACCGTCATTGTCATCGTCATCCTGAATCACATCCAACCTATCGTGAGTATAATGCTCCAAATGATTAACATTTTCATCCTCATGCTCTACATATTCCATAACTTTAGCATCCAATGGTTCTGTAACATCTCAAAGGTGTAAATAAACTTTGTAAGCATTCGAGCATGAAGTCATACCACCACTGCTACAAATCATGCATTCTCTTAAACCTTAATTACATCATCCTCCAACTTCTTCTTAAAATTAATAAAAGCTAAAAGTCAAAATCACCAAACCTGTTCAACTAAAATTTGACCAAAACCCTAGCTAGCACCCTGGTATGCTCCAAATCTCCCTTGGGTTTTAATTTAGAAAGAACTACAATGATTTGATGAAGAAATATTTTAATTCCTTTGAAAACCATCCAAATTGCTAAAATGATAGAACTGTAAATATGATATTTTATGGTGAATGATTCCATAAAAAGTTATGAAATTCCATAAACAAGTTATGAAATTCCATGTCTGGGCTTTATTATGTATTATGCACCACCAGTATGAATTTCATAAATTTTGGAAGTCGAAAACACCTAATTATAATTCAAACCCAATTTGGGGCAAATTTGAAATCTGGATGAAATATAGCCAAAATTATTATTTTTTTCCAAATTTCCACAGTAGCTCAAGTATATTTTGAAGAGCGCATGTGAATTTTTTTGGGTTTTTACAGTACCATTCTGGCCCTCAAACAACTATAAAATCACCTCAGCTGCAAAAGAAAAAGAAATGAAATGAAAATTAAAACAAAAACCAACCCCCAGGCCGAGTGGGCCTGGGGGTTGGTTTTTGTTTTAATTTTCATTTCAGGCCGGCCCGCTAACCTACCCCGGCCCAGCATGGCGCGCCGGCCCGCCAGGCCGAGCCGCCTCACTCATCCCATTTCCGCTTTCTCTGGGCGAAGGTGCCTCTAGGCATGGGCTGCCTCTTCCTCCCCACCTAGCAGGTGGGCCCACCCGCCAAGACCGTCCCGCCATGTCGCCTCCACCGACTGGGACAACATTTCACAGACCACACCGGCCACCTCGCCGCCACCCCCTTAAATGCCGCAACCCCCCATTTCTTCCCTTTTCTCCACCCCTCTCTCTCACCACTTCGGGAAACCCCGCCGCCGGCCAAGTCCCGCCGCCCACTAGCTTCTCCGCCGCACCATTGCCGCTGGGAAGCGGAGCTCGGAGCCTCGAGGTCCACCCCAGGCCCCCGATCGGACTAGGAGGGTCCCGAGTAGCTCCTACAGCACCGTTGTTCTCCCCCACGCGCCTACGCCATGGGCCCTGCTGTCTTCCGTGCCTCCGGCAGCCCCGCCGTCGGTAGCCTCCACTGACAAACCGCTTCGTCTGCAGCTCCCCCTCCTTCGCCACCCTACGCCTCAAGGTGAGCCTCCTCTCTCTCCCCCACCTCTCCTTTAGTGGTCCCGAGCCTAGCCCCGACCTCCCTACGCGCCCCACCAGCATGCAGAGCCAACGAGCTCGCCCGGGGGATTCCTCGCACAGATAGCCGGTCTGACCAGCCCGTCAGACCGCTCCGGTCGGTTTGACCACCTGGGAGGACCGGTCTGACCGGCCAGCCAGGACGGTGCCCAACCAAGAGGCCAATGCCACCTGTGGACCCCTCAGCCACTTGGCCCATTGGTCAGCGTTTAGGGATAGGTTAAACTGTGTAGAAAAGAAAAATTGATGTATTTTCAATTCTTAGAGAAGGCAGGAAATGCGCTTAACTTTGTTAAATCTTGAAAAATTCATAGGAAATTCACCATAGCTCCAAAAATTGAAAATTTTATATATGTGTGCTCAAGAAAAGATGTAGTATCCACCAAAAATAATTCAACTATGTTCTGTTACTATAAAATTTTGAAATATTTAAAATGCTCCAAACCTTGCATGAATTACTATAAATTCACCTTTCATCCAAAAATTGCTAAAATTTGCAGAGATGACTAGTAATCTAAACACTATCAACCAAAAATGATTCCACACTTGATGTTGTCCCAGAAAATGTTAAATTGTTAAAAATGATTACCATACGCTTAAAATCGGCATCCTTGCCATTACAAATTACTATCTTTTAAATCTATGATTCAAATATCCTGAAACCAAATGCAATAACATCAAGATTTAATATGGCATCCACTAAATTTTATTTCATACATCCTTCACCTCCTTTCATCATGAATTAGTATTAATTTTTGTCGTTCCTTTCCTCGCCATCTATTTGCATCACGATAGAATTTGGAGACGAGGGAGTGGAGCCACAAAACCTTGAATCTCAGCAGGAACAGGAGGAATACTCTAACCTAGGCAAGCTGAGCTTGCGACATTGCCACGCCGTGGTTATTGAATTGTATGTCATTGCTTATGGTTTTGATATGCGTGATCATGTCAATCTTAAGCTGATGCTTAATCCACTTGAATCACTAATAAGTGAATGAGAGACATGGGAGAACATGGAAGCATGGTTGTGTGTACGTGCTATAACATTGTGAACTATGTATCTGTTTAAATCTTCCTTTAGAGTTTGTGCAATGATATTTAAAGTTGTTCACCATGTCTCTCCATATACAGTGTGTGTATGTTTGAAGTATATGAAGAGACGGTAGAGAGTTAACATTAATCTACTATGTGAGTCTTGTGATCAAAAGTTGAGTAACTTGCCAGCTGAGATGCAATTGCCAGCTAGGCAGAATGTGGACACCAGTGTCGGGTCTTTGGGTGACCCACCTTTCGTGCTTTGGCCAATTGGGTTAGGGTGTGGACACGGGCATCAGACTTCTCTTGTGATTGTGATTCTCAACGCAACTGATATGTGTGTTAACTCCCTACATGGTGTTTGGAATTTTGTTTGACTTGTTGAATGATATTCGTTTCTGGATGACTGAACTAGGTGGTCAGATAGAGTTCCTATGCTGTGTTGGCTCAGTGTCGAACCACCTGACGAGGGTTGCATGAGGTAAACATGCACTCGCGTTACCCGGTTTCTCGGTATTTGACGAAATATCATACTCCGAGTCAGGTACGATTAACCTCTTCTATTATTTATCCTGTAGATAATTTCCCTTTAATTCTACTGTTCTATAGTGCTAGTGACAGGAGTTGAGCTTCACAGTGGTTACGTCACTGCAAGCAGCCACTATATCGAATGGGTACGCATATATGAGGAATCGACCTTTCACGCTTCTCTGGCACATAATCAAGCTCCGCCGGCCCGTCACCATCGCTGAAGTGTTGCCTAGCCATAGTGCGATGATGCCATTGCTATCATTGCATCCTGTGTGACAAAGATGGTGCAAGGGAAGAGAGAAGCACTGACCTCTGCCAGTTCCTCCTTGCCTCCTTCACGGCAACTCCTCCACCACCGCGACCTCCTCCTTGCCTTTGCAACATAGTTCCTAGGCACACAAGCATAAATGGTACAGATATCTCCCAATCGACTGATGGATCGAAGCTCCAAGACAGTGACACAGACAATAGTGCCTGGTATCCAGCCGGATACGAATTCAGATTCGGATGCGAATATGGTTTGGCCACTATTCAACTATATTTTAAAAATTGTTCGAATAGTATCTCAGATGGTATTCATGTAGTTGATTTCTGAATTTCCAAATATACTAAGCAATTTCTGTATTTGTAATCGACAATATTCATATTCGTATTCAGGAACTATCCGTTCTAACTCTGTATTCGAAAAAAAGGTATAAGATATTATTTGAATAGTATCCGACTGTATCTGCTTCGATTGCACCCTGGCTAGGCGCAGAGTCACCACCTGCCTAGCATCTAGCATCTTTTTGAACCTTGGTGCTACCATCTACACGAAACTTTGAAATGTGTCAACTCCGTGAGTACTGATATTGTATAACCATATATATCTACAGCCATGACGCTCTGGTGGTAAAGGTACACGTGTACAATTTAAAAACTCTCCAACATATCATAGCAATAGAATATCATGATATATAAGATATATAACATCCCATGCAAAAATACAATCGTATGGAAATTTCACATGTAAACTTAAATTATCATTTTATAGTACTATTAACCTTTCTTTGGATTTTTTTTGGAATTTTACAGGTACCTAACCCCAAATAGTTGTAGATACACGTGTACATTATCTAAAAAGGTAGATACACACGTAGAACATTTCCTTAGGCTAAAGGGGAACTCGTACTGATAAGTTGCCACGCCTCCGAGTGGATTCTACAAGGGGGTAAGGGGAGGCTCGGGAAGGCCTTAGGCGGCAACGATAAAACTCCCTAATCCCACAGCCCACTCTCTTCCTCTCCCAGATCCTCAACTTCCTTGCCTCCCAGTGCTACGACACCACCTGCTTCCTGCTCTATCCGATGAAGCTTGAAATCCAAAATAGCTCTAAAAAATGGGATGCAATGGCGCCAAGATGTGGCGCTAAAATTTACCCATTTTTTGGTTTCCCTTGTCGACTCCATGGCCCAAATCTGCTGTAACTTCCAAATCATCCGCCACAAAACAATTATGCTTGATAATAGAACTAGCAGTGGGGCTGCAGGGATGCCCTCCTCCCCAATCCCATCTCCATTGATGGGCGGGTTCATCGAGTAGCACCTCTCTTCCTCTTTGTTTAACTACAGTATCTCCACTCTTGCATCTATCGAAGCGTCACCCATATTCCATCTCTTTCGGTGCTATCATCTTCCTCCATCTCCTCGGGTGCCTTTGCTGTTGTCTCCTGGAAGCTGCATCTACACATGTATCTCCAAGTCCCTCCAATCAATTCATTTATATGCGACTTGTTTTTCTTGCCTAAACAGATGCCAAGACCCCGCCTTTTTCAAATACATTTGGTTCTGATTGTTGATTTAAAAATTCTAGCTAATGTACTGTTCGAATGGGTGTTGGACAATTGATTTTGCTCATGGGAGGGGTGTGAATGATTCCACACTAATCTTTGTACATGTCAGCTTGCCAAATCATGTATTTCTGTTAATTGTGATTTGTGAGTTACTTGCTGGAGTATAGTAACCATGCACACTTGTTAGTTTGCCTCTTGTAAGGTTGTGCACTAGTTATCATAATTAAGCACCTGCTTGAAGTAATAAAATTGCTGAAAGGACCTTAATGACTAAGATATCGCCTAGAGGGAGGGGGTGCAGAGGCTCTTAAAATTCTCTTTTAAATTTGGCTTAAACCTAATGCGGAATTAAACTAGTTGGATTTATACAAGCTCAAATCCTAATATGCTAGTCTTTCATATGAGCTTAAGCACCCTATGTGAATATATCAGAATTTACAATCCTAGGGTGACAAGCAAGCAATTCAACTTCTATAAGAGATATACAAGTGATCTATTGCAAGTATGAAATGCGTAAATAAAGGAGACAAGAGACAAACGATGTATGACCCGGAGTTCGGATATCCACCGATATCCTACGTCTCTGTTTGAGGACCCGATCACGCTTGATCAAAGATGGGCTCTCTCTCAAGCCACTTCCTATCGATGTCTCTCCGAAGTTTTCCCGATCACTATGGTTAGCTTTTTCCTCCACTCTTAGAGATGGCGAGCTCCACAACCACTTCACAGTCTTCCGGGCGTCCTCACAAGCTTCTTGAAGAGATCACCGAGTCACCACCACCAAGCCGTGTAGGATTCGGTGGCCTCCAAGAGTAAAAGACTCTCGGACTCTCGCTTGAACACAATCAATAGCGAATGCTCAAACAATACAACTTATGCACACACCTCGTGCAACTTATGCAAAAAGGTTTCCTCGCACCTCACAAATGGAAACACATAAACTAGAGGCTTTTAGAGAGGGAGGAGACAACTAAAGATGCTCAAGAATGAAGATTGGATGCAGCAGCCTACTTCCCCAACCGGCCAAAGATTAACAAGCGTGTCGATTTGGTTGGAGATGAACTCAATGCTCTAGTGCTCAACACTTTGAAAATCCTCACTCCTTTTGGATCTCTCTCTCAAGAACAAGTGCTCTCAGCTTTGGAGGAGGAGTAATGGCTCTCTTGAGTGCAGAAAACGATTTGCAAATAGTTGGAAGTGAATGAGGAAGGAGGGGTATAAATAGACCACTCACAAAAACTAGCCATTGGAGTTTGATATAGCACATCCGGACATTCCAGGCTACTTAGTCCAGATACTCCGGGTATACACAACCCAACGGTTACAAGATCCCATACCACAACTGAATACTCCGGGTAGGCCAGACACTCCGAGCACCTACCTGAGAGTGGTCCATCCGGATATTGGACACCCGGACATTTCGGGCTAGGCCGGATACTCCGGGTATCAACCCGAGAGCACCTCACACATAGGTCTGGACACCTGGACATCCCGGGAATGGCCGGATACTCTGTGTACCTACTTGAGAGTAAACTTCTTAGCACCAAAACAGTCAGACATTCTAGCCCGGGGCCGGACATCCGGATACTCAAAGGAAACTGGGTTTTGGCTAAGTGTACGTGAGAAATTTGTATCTCCAACACGATGATATGCAACATATGCAAGGACTTGAGCACTCAACACATGACATGGACAAGCGAATCATTCGATAGCCCCTCTTAATACTATAGCTATCTATCCTATAATCCGGTCTCTCTCCAAACACCTAGAGACCGGTAAAATAGAAACCCTAATTAGGCATACCTTTGCCTTGCGCTTTCCTCTTGAGCTCGATGACGACCTCCACCCTTGCTCCAAGCCGGAAAGCATCTTGATCATGCTTGTTTCTTGAAGTCTTGCATGTAGCTCCCCCAGGATCCTTGCGGGAGACTTTCTCTTGCATTCATCTTCACTTGTCCATCTTCATTAGATGGACCGCAAGCTTCCAAGCTTATATCTTCTGTTGATGTATATCTTGGAACTTGCTCTTCTTATCTTGATGACCATCGACTTGATGTCATCTTCTAATGGACTCCATGAGCTTGATTCTTCACCACATTCCCATAAATAGCACCTAACCCGCACACATACTCTTTCACATAGAGATATCATGGGTTAGTTCATAAGAGGCAATATGCGAATATCTCACCATAGTTACTTGATCATACTATCTCAAATGACATATTCCTTTCGCTCATGTGTTGATCGTCTTAAGTCCACTCCTTGGACTTGTACCCTGGTCAAACTCTTTTATTTAAGGACTTTATGCATGTCTTTGTCTTGACGGTGTTCTTCTTGAATCCCGGTCTTACTCTTCATGCATTTCCATGACCACTTGTCTTCACCAACTCAAGTCGTATACTCTCCATGTTCGTGTGTTGACCATATTCAATCTATTCTTGGATTCATACCATGGTCAACCTCATCTTCTTCTTGAGCTTTCCTCTCGATGAATATCTTTTGATTTACGGCATTCCTCCCGAATCCGTCCAATGTTCTTCATGCATCACTTATAGACATAACCTTACATCCAATCTTTATGAAACATGTTAGTCTATAGGTATTGTCATCAATTATCAAAACTACACTTAGAGGCTAGATGAACTCTTAATTTCTATGAAGACAAGTGTTGAAAAGTTAAGTTGCTTAAGCAAATAGGATTTTAATTGTTTCTCTTAGTGGTGCTCATCATCATAAGCTACCTCTAGTTCATATTACATAAAAATAGTATGCATGTTTTCTCAAGAAAATTGGTTGATTTGCTTCCCATGGAGTCCATTACCTATTGACATAGAGGTTGAAGTACTGTTTAAAATGTCAAAATAGGTTAAATACTCCTATGCTTGGCCTTACACAATAAAAAAAAATCCAAAGGGTTAAAAAATAAAATAAATTTGATAGGATAATGTGTCAGTTATTTCCCTTTGCTGAAATTTTATTTCTAAAGAAAATGCATGTGTGTGCACGGGAATATGATCTGGAAGCTGCTAAGCACATTCACTTACCAAAAAACAGTCATCTACATATGTGTATTTGAAGGCAGAGGTAGATAATAAGTATTGGACTGCATGGGAATAATTGACGAGTGCCTATGGTCTTGACAGGATGGGAGATGTCTTGTGG
Organism: Stipa capillata; assembly: GCA_019208055.1. NCBI lineage: Eukaryota > Viridiplantae > Streptophyta > Magnoliopsida > Poales > Poaceae > Stipa > Stipa capillata. The sequence goes on along the minus strand of JAGXJF010000476.1, from coordinate 163,142 downwards.
ACTTTGAACTTTCATACGAAGAATGCTTCATCGCGTGAGATGATTGTTGAGTGAAGTATGGAGAGAGACATCATATGTTGTTTCAATATTGTCAATCTCATTCAGGAATGTGGATACACTGCAATGGACTATCTCTAATCAAAAGACATGGTCGTGGCCAAGCAGAAATGGTTAAAATTTTGAGTGATTCTCACTACTACAGATAGCATTTAACGGGACGCCACCTGTACAGACGGCAACAGGGAGCCGTCTGCACAATTCTTAGTACAGACGGTTCCCAACACGAACCGTCTGCACAAATCACGAAGAAGGATACCGAACAAGCGGGACGGCACAGTGCAGACGGCTCCAGTTAGGAACCGTCTGTACAAATAATGCAGACGGTTCCCAACTGGAGCCGTCTACACTGTGCACAACAGTCCAGACGGCTCCAAACAAGGACCGTCTATACTATTTGTACAGACGGTCCCAGTTGGAAGCCGTCTGCACTAATCAATACAGTACAGACGGCTCCCAACCGGTACCGTCTGCACTATTTGTACAGACGGGCCCAGTTGGGAGCCGTCTGCACAAATCGATACAGTACAGACGGCTCCCAGTTGGGAGCCGTCTGCACTATTTGTACAGACGGCACCCTATCTGGAGCCGTCTGTACTAATGTAGCTCGCTCACTCCTCACTCCCACTCCCCTCACTCCCACTCCCTCCGGCTTCTCGAGCCGCCCGCAAGCGCCGCCGCCACCGGAGCTCCTGCCGGCCGCCGGCGACCTCCCCGAGCCGCCGCCGCCACCCGCCGACGCTCTGCCGCCGCCAGGCCCGCCCCGAAGCTTCCCCGCCGCCGGCCGTCGCCTCCACCTTACCGCCGGCCGCCTTCCTCGCCCCGCCGCCTCCCGGTAAGCCGCCGCCCTCCCACGTCCGCCGCCGCTGTCCCTCGCCACCGCCGGTTGCCGCCGGCGAGCTCGGCCGGCGTCCTGGCCGACCGCCGGACCTCAGGCGACTTAAGGAAAAGAAAAACAAAAACCAGTGGGACCCACCTGTCAGAATATATTAATCCTTATTTATTTATTTATTATTTTTACTGAGGAAAAGATCAAAAAGAGTATTTAAATAATTAAATCTTATAAAAATCATAGAAAAATCATTATTAGTCAGAAAAATGCAAATAATATATCAAAATGTTTAGAAAAATAAGATCTACGCAATTATGTCATTTTGATTCGTGTTTGCATTGTAGAAAAAATAAAATTGACTAAAAACTCAAATTAGGGTTTCCGGAACCGCTGGAGAAATTAGGATCGCGATATTTTGAGCGTCCGGACTCCGATGAAATTGATTCTATTTGCATTAGTCCTTATTTTATGTCATCTATTCGATGACATGCATTTCATCTCAGGCCGATGTTCCGCATTTTGATATTTATGTTTATACCCTTAAACCCTTAAACTGCAGTACGATTTCTAGATAAGCTCCTTTTTCCCGATGAGAAGCTAGGTCGCTTTCTTTTATTAGGTCAATCTAACACTAATTTCCTTGTTGTGCAGCGCGTGTAGCTTGATGGATCGGGTGTGGATGTACGGTTCTCGTACGAACCAAGCGTACCTTGACGGTGTGACGAATTTTCTGAGAGTTGCCGAGGAGGATAGGTTGAAGAAGGGTGTTGAATATATATATTGTCCTTGTTGCGATTGTAGAAATGAGAGATCATTTCTCGGACACAACTCAGCCCTACAGATCCAAGCGCACTTGATTATTAGGGGCTTCAAACCGGACTACGCGTGTTGGACCAAACATGGTGAAGAGCAGAACATGTCACAGGAAGACGTTGGCATCGTCGAAGAACCCGAAGTCAACGAAAGGAGAGAACATGGCGACGAAGTAGGTGCAGACGATGATTGTGGCCGCCACGAGGAAGTAGGTGCAGACGATGACTGTGGTGGCGCAGAGGACGATGATAGGTTGGATCAGATGCTGCGCGATGCCGACGTGAACTTTAATACTGAGAGAGACTTACACAAGTTCATGTACTTGATTGAGGACTCAGAGAAACCTTTGTTTCCGGGTTGCAAGCCGAAATACACAAAGCTGTCATCCGTGCTCGAGCTGCTCCAACTGAAAGCCAGTCATGGTTGGTCAGACAAGAGTTTCACGGCGCTCCTAGGTCTCCTCTCCGAGATGCTTCCGGATGGTAACGAGCTGCCCAAAAACACGTACCGAGCAAAGCAGGTGGTTTGTCCCCTGGGGATGGAGGTAGAAAGGATACATGCATGTCGGAACGACTGTATCCTGTACCATAATGAATTATCGAACTTGCGTTCATGTCCAGTGTGCAAAGCATCTCGTTACAACCGTAAGAGCCAACCAGACGACGGCGAGTCTTCCATCGAGCAGAAGAAAGGAATTCCCGCTAAGGTGGTGTGGTACCTGCCCGTAATTCCGCGTCTGAAGCGTTTGTTCACGAACCCAAAAGAGGCCAAATTATTGTGCTGGCACTCGGAGGACCGTAAGAAAGATGGAAAGCTAAGACACCCTGCCGATTCTGCGCAGTGGAGAAACATCGACATGATCTTCGAAAACTTCGGTGCGGAGCCGAGGAATATAAGGTTCGCGTTGAGCACGGACGGAATGAATCCTTTCGGCAACATGAGCAGCCGGCACAGCACTTGGCCAGTTGCTCTTAGTATGTACAACCTACCACCTTGGCTGTGTATGAAGCGGAAGTACATCATGATGTCACTGCTTATCCAAGGGCCGAAGCAACCTGGGAATGATATTGACGTCTACCTAAGACCTTTGGTGGAAGACCTGAAAACACTATGGAACGAAGGGGTGCAGGTATGGGATGCGTACAAACAAGAGAACTTCACCCTACACGCCATGTTGTTCTGCACGGTCAATGATTTGCCTGCCCTACGCAACCTTTCGGGCCAGAGTAAAGAGCCAGACAAGGCTTGCCCTCAGTGCTTGGATGGTAGGGCGAGTAGGTGGCTGGCCCACTCCCGTAAGACGGTGTTCATGCGCCACCGTAGGTTCCTTAAGAGGAATCACCCGTACCGCAACATGAAGGACCAATTTGACGGGACGAGGGAGAGAGCTTTATGTCCAAGGCATTACAGCGGGCAAGAGGTGTACGATATGGTTAAGGATATCGATGTTGTCCTTGGAAAGAGTGGTAAAAAAGCGAAGGCCAGCGGCATGTGGGAGAAGAAATCAATATTTTGGGAGTTATCCTACTGGCAGCACCTTGAAGTTCGCCACTGCATCGACGTTATACACGTAGAGAAGAACGTGTGTGACAGCCTGATTGGTCTCTTACTCAATATTCCAGGGAAGACGAAGGACGGCCTCAACGCACGCCTCGACTTAGTAGACATGAAGATCAGGCCCGAGTTGGCACCTGAGCCCTCCCAACAAGGCAGAACAAGGCTTCCTCCGGCCTGCTATAACCTGAAAAAGGCCGAGAGGACCGAACTATGCCGGTGCTTGCAAGGTGTGAAAGTTCCGTCCGGTTACTCCGCCAACATCTCGAAACTTGTTTCGATGGAAGATCTAAAATTGGTCGGCATGAAGTCCCACGATTGCCATGTGTTGATGACACAGATGCTTCCTGTTGCAATCCGAAATATCCAGCCGAGCTATCTCCGAGACACAATCACTAGGCTGTGTTACTTCTTCAACACAATCTCTCAGAAGGTCATCGATCCCAAAGCAGTAGATGTGTTGCAGGCCGATCTGGTGAAGACATTATGTCATCTTGAGATGTACTTTCCTCCGTTGTTTTTTGATATCATGGTCCATGTTACCGTCCACCTCGTGAGAGAGATAAAGATCTGTGGACCGGTATTTCTACGCCAGATGTACCCGTTTGAGCGGTACATGGGAATTCTCAAGCGGTACGTACGAAATAGATCTCGTCCAGAGGGCAGCATCGTCGAAGGTTACACAACCGAAGAGGTGGTCGAGTTCTGTGTCGATTACATGGACCAGCTCAAACAGATAGGTGTGCCTATGTCTCGCCACGAGGGGAGACTGGATGGCAAAGGGACCATAGGAAGGAAAACACTCATCCCTGACTACGCGTCGTTATCTCAAGCCCATTTCGCAGTCTTGCAACACATGACTGAAGTTGCCCCGTATATCAACATGCATAAGGACGAGCTGCGCAGAGAGAATCCAGGCCGTACGGAGGCTTGGCTTACCAGACAGCACAACCGCAGCTTCAACAACTAGTTGCGGGTTCGAAGTGCTAATAGTACAACAGACGAGAATATTGGCTGGTTGGCCAGATGGCCAAGTCACACGATCCTGAAATTTGAAGCCTACGACATAAATGGGTACACCTTTTATACCAGAGCACAGGATACGAAGAGCACGGTACAAAACAGCGGTGTCCGCATAGATGCCTTCCAGGACAAACGTGGGGTGTGTGCGTACTACGGGTACATTGAGGAGATCTGGGAACTCGACTATGTACGTTTCAGGATCCCCCTCTTCCGGTGCCGTTGGGTCGCACTCTCAAGTGTTAAGGTCGACAAGTACGGCATGACTACAGTGGACCTCGAACGTGCCGCATACAAAGAGGAACCATTCGTACTCGCTAAACAAGCTACTCAGGTCTTTTATGTCCAAGACCCGGCAAATCAGAAACTTCACGTAGTCCTTCAGGGGAAAAGAAGGATTGTTGGAGTTGAGAATGTCGTGGACGAGGAAGAGTACAATCAATTTGATGAGTACCCTCTTGGAGACGGCACCGCGCTCAACGAAGAACAACTACCGTTCGGGGCCACCTGCTATCTGCGCGTCGATCATCAAGAAGGGCTGGTTGTTAAAGGAGATTAGGTTGTTTTGTGTGATGTAACCATAAAATTGTACATATGAAAATATGAATTTATAAAAAAAGTTCAACTTGTTTGGAGTTCATATGAAGTTTCTATGAATTTTACAAGTTTAAGGCATTTTTTGCATTCAATTTTATGAATTCCCAATGAATCAGTAATGTCTATTTTCATTAATTTACATAAAATCACCCCAAATCCGTAAATAAATTTGTGGATTAGCACGGTTAAGTCTTGTTGCTCTCAGCCGTGTTCTTTGTAGCATTTAGAAGGTGGGGATGAGTCAATTTAAGAAAAGCCCTAAGGAAAAAATCTCCAATTTTGAAGAAATCCCCAAAAATCACCCCAAATCCCTAAATAAATTTTGGACTTACATAAAATACGGTTCACATTGTTTAAAAAATGCCATTAAATGCAATATGAAATAAAAAAAAGGTAAAAAAGAAAAAATGCCAGCCTACCACTGGGGTTTTGGTTTCCAAAGCCTGCACCCAAATCAAGCCCATCACAGGCGACATGGGCTCAAGCCCAAGTCAAGCCCATAACAGGCGACTCGGGCACAGGCCCGTACTGCCCAGCGGCCCCAGTGGCCAGGCCCATAGGGCGGGAGATCTGCCGAATACATTTGGTTGAGAGAAGCTCGACGACCCCTGCAACCGATGGGTATATAAACCGGTCGAAACCAAGGTGAACTAGCGAGGTGGGACTAAAAGTCCCACCCCGCGTACGCTCTGCGCGGCGCCGTATTAGTGCAGACGGCTCCACATTGAGACCTGTCTGCACTAACGTTAGTGCAGACGGCTCCATATGGAGAACCATCTGCACTAATCAGTGTCCCGCCTGCACTATTAGTACAGACGGTTCTCAATATGGAGCCGTCCGCACTAACGTTAGTGCAGACAGGTCTCAATATGGAGCCGTCTGCACTAATGCGTGGGGCGCTTTCCAGTGGGAGAGGCGGAACGCGGGAAGGTGGAAGGCGCGCGCGGGGGTAAACGGGCCGGCCGAGGCGGCCCAACAGGCTTCGGCCTCTTTTCCTTTAAAGATTTTTCTTTTTCTTTTATACAGATTCATTCCTCCTGTCATTTTATGTATAAATATTTGTCCAAAAATTATGAACTTTTTACAGGCGCCTTCTAACATTATTTGGAACCTGCTGTAGAAGTTTGAGGTGATTTGGAGTTCATTTGAATAGGGTTCTAGTTCAAAGCTAGGGTTTGACCTAATTCGATGATTTGAACTAGAGCTAGGTCCTATCCTTCTCCAAAAATTCTGAAATTTGGCATGAAGTTAATGTTCCCCTATTTATGTCCATCCCTGAAGTTTGGTGAATTTTTATACTCATTTGCTTGCCCATTTTCTATGATTTTCAGAAGTTTAAGTCATTTCTAGTAATAGATAACCCTATTTCTAGTAATAAATAACCTTGAAATTTTTTCTACCCTCAAGATATACCATTACATGTTCCATGTCAAAATTTGGCATTTTTCGGGGTTTGTTTGCTATATTTAAGTCATTTAGTGCATTTCTACGCATTTAGTGAATATAATTCAAATTTGAACTGCAAGTGCATGAAAAATTTGGCAAAATTATGATGAAAAATCCTATTTGTGGTCTTTAGTCTATGTTTAGGCCTTATCCAAGAAAAGGAAAGGAATTCCAAACATCAAGGTGCCAACACTCGACCCCGAACATGGAGGTTATTGGTTTTTTAATTCGGAAAAATGCAAACGAAGTCAGAAAAACATGAAACTTGGCATGGTGCCCTCATATGGCATCAATATGCTGTGGTAAAAATTTGAGAAGGTTTTGCAAAAGTTGTGACGTACACTACTTAGAAACCCCAAGATCTCCGAGGAAGAATCTAGGTTTTGAGAGGGAACGGGTCAGATTTGAAGGCAAAGTGACGATTGCTTCATCGGTTAACCTTGAAATTTTTTCTACCCTCAAGATATACCATTACATGTTCCATGTCAAAATTTGGCATTTTTCAGGGTTCGTTTGCTATATTTAAGTCATTTAGTGCATTTCTAGGCATTTAGCGAATATAATTCAAATTTGAACTGCAAGTGCATGAAAAAGTTGGCAAAATTGGGTTGAAAAATCCTATTTATAGTCTTTAGTCTATGTTTAGGCCTTATCCAAGAAAAGGAAAGGAATTCCAAACATCAAGGTGCCGAGACTCGACCCCGAACATGGAGGTTATTGGTTTTTTAATTCCAAAAAATGTAAACGAAGTCAGAAAAACATGAAACTTTCCATGGTGTCATCATATGACACCTAGAGGCTATGGTAAAAATTTGAGAAGGTTTAGCAAAGAAACTTTGCATGGTGTCATCATAAGACCCCTTTTGGGAGATAAACGCCAGACTCCTTGGCGTTTGATTAAAAAAAAGGTAAAAAGAAGAAAAAATGCCCGGCTGCCACTGGGGTTTTGGTTTCCAAAGCCTGCACCCAAATCAAGCCCATCACAGGCGACATGGGCACAAGCCCACATCAAGCCCATCACAGGCGACTTGGGCACAGGCCCGTACTGACCAGCGGCCCCAGTGGCCAGGCGGAGGATCTGACGAATATGCTCGGTTGAGAGAAGCTCGACAGCCCCGCTCAAAGAACGGTATATAAACCGGTCGAAGCCTACGTAAACTAGCGAGGTGGGACTAAAAGTCCCACCCCGCGTCGGCTCTGCACGATGCACTAATAGTCCAGACGGTTCTATATTGGAAAGCGTCCGCACTAATTAGTGCAGACGGCTCCATATTGAGACCTGTCTGCACTAACGTTAGTGCGGACGGCTCCACATTGAGAACCGTCTGCACTAATGTAGCAGGGTCCCGCCTGCTACGTTAGTGCGGACGGCTCCACATTGAGAACCGTCTGCACTAATGTAGCAGGCGGGCATTAGTGCAGACGGTTCTCAATGTGGAGCCGTCCGCACTAACGTTAGTGCAGACAGGTCTCAATATGGAGCCGTCTGCACTAATAGTCCCGACGGTTCTGTATTGCGGACCGTCTGGACTACCTTCTATAATAAATCCCCTCTTTCGCTAGCCGCGCTCCAGTTTCAATTTTCGCTAAGTACCCTAGCCTGTCGCGCCCGAAGCCCTCTGCCCCGACGACGACACCGCCGCCCCGACGCCATCCCTCTACCCCGACGCCGCCACCGCCCGGAGCCCTCGGCCCGACGACGCCGCCGCCGCTCCGACGCCATCCCTCTGCCCCGACGAGGTAGCCGCCCGAAGCCCTCGGCCCCGACACCGCCGCCGGCCTGAAGACCGCTGCCCGACGCCGCCGCCGCCCCGAATCCCTCGGCCCGACGCCGCCGCCGGCCTGAAGACCGCTTCCCGACGCCGCCGCCGCCCCGAATCCCTCTGCCCCGACGCCGCCGCCGCCCCAGAGCCCTCTGCATGTAGGGTTATCTTTTGCATTCGGATGAATATTAGTAGATTCAAAAGGAAATGTGATCAACACTTAGTGAAGTATTTACAGTAACTTATGTTCTGCTATAAGACCCGGAGGTAAAATTAGAAGTAACCAAGGTGAAATTTGGAGACTAATTGTGCTTAGTTAATAAATTACTTATATTATTAGCTACCACTATTCTCTAATTGTAGCTTAGCTAGTAGTAGCAGTTTGATAAGCAGGTTGACAGGTCTTAGCTGATGTATAGCAATAAATTTCAAGTGTGATTATTGGGAACGGTTAAGTAAAGCATCAGTTATGTCACCGATAATTTCTTGAACTGATTAGTTGGTCATCAATGGGATGTATTAAGCTGTACCAGCCGGCCATGCATTAGTTGATGCATCAGTTTAGCTAATTAGTTCCTAATTGCCAATCACCTTGTTTATTAACTAAATGAGCAGGTATTAACCGGGCATAGTATTGGCATCAGTTAAGATATCCAACAATTAACTTATCTCTTTTCGGCATCAATGGACAATCGGAACATGTTAATCATTCAAGTTTTCATGCTATGTTAGTTTGATTAGGTACAACTTGGTGAACCTTTTAAGTAATGATTACCCACATCACCTAGTTTATTGGTTTATTACTTGTACTGATAAGTGATTAGCTAATAGTTAGAGCGGCTAACATATTTAGTTAATCCAACATGTGCGTGAGAGTATGAAGCACTTCCTAAATGTCTCAATAAGGGGATTGACAGCTCACTAAGGAGAATAGAACCTAACTACAAACATTAGCTCGGTTAGGGTTGCAAGAATCTTGCGATGTATGTGGAGGATCGATGAAGACATTTGGAAAGGTAAACCTCCGATGAGGGGTGTTAGGGGACTCATACGTGTGTGTGCATACAAAAAACTTTCTAAGTCTAGCTAGAGTTCATGTGTCTTTATATGAAAATGTCTGGAATCTTGTCGTGTACTGCATGTCTGAATTTTTCGTCTTTTGAAGATGACGTCCGGAGGAGATGAACGTGAACAGCCGGTGGCCTCTTCTCCCCGACAAGACGAGCCGCACGTGTCTCCTCAACCGGCTCAACCGATGCTCTCCCAACCTGCAGAAGACTCGTCTCGTGAGCAAACCGAAGAATCGGGTGGGCAGAAGCGAAAGCGAGGTGGCCGAGGCAAAATAAAATGCCCACGGGTCACTACACGATAACTCAAGTCAGTGCTGAGGGTGTGCCCGTATTGCCTCAGCAGGCTCAGGCGGCATTCCGTAGAGCGTGCGCCTCACTGGCGAGGGAAAAGATCCCGATAACATACGCCAGCTGGCCGTCAGTGCCGGATCACGAGAAAGAGTTCCTGTGGAACACTATCCAAGGACAGTTCGACTTCCCGGAAGGTACCGAGCAGGCCGTGGAAAGACAGGCAAAAGCGAAGATGGGCAAAGCATGGAAGACCTTCAAGAGCGAGCTGTATAACACGTACGTCAAGAATGATCTTATGCCCTACAGGCAGGACCCGAACACTTACGGGTACCTGGAGGATCAATGGGCGGAATTCGTGGAGAGGTGCACGTCGGAGGAATTCGTGCAGCGGAGTCAGGCAAACAGGGCGCGCCAGGCATGCAACGTTCACCCCCACAGGCTCGGAAGCGGTGGGTATGCGCGCAAGGAGTTGGAATGGAGAACAGAGGACGAGCGGGCGTCTCAGGAGAGTCGCGACACGCCGTTCTCCCAGATCCCAGAGAGGCGGGCCCGGAACTGGTATCGCGCGAGAGCCAACATCTCGGCTGATGGCACCGTCGCCTTCAACAAGCCCGAAACCGTCCAGGTGCCTGAAAACATTATGCGACTGTCAGAACAAGCCGCTCAAGGGACTTTCCAACCAGCCAGGGAGAAGGACATACTAACCTCGGCTCTGGGAAACAAAGAGCACCCGGGTCGAACGCGTGGCCTGGGGGTGACGGTTCCATGGAAGCTTGGATTCCCCGACGATGCGGAACAGTACAGGAGTCGGAGGAGAACAAAAGCAGAGCGCGAGGCAGCCGAGCGTGAACGGATGAAGAAAGAGCTGATGGACGAAATATTTGCAGGCCTAGAAGAGAGGATCGATGCAAGGGTCGAAGAACGGGTACGGTAGATAAGGCAGGAGGATGCAGCCGTCGGGGCCGAACGCAGCCCCGCAACCTCATCCCCACATGGTCGGCGCCGGAGTAGCTGCGCATCCGTGGAAAACGAGAATGCCGAAGACGTGGAAGAACAATCCCCACCGCAGCACGTTCGAGATGACGACCGCGCCGACGACTTACCTAATTTCGACCCTATTCTGCCTGAAGACGTCAATGAAAGATTCCCTCTCGACGAGATAGCGGTGGCAACCAAGTGCAAGCTCCTCGTGCCCAACAGTTTTGGCCCCGGTGATATGCTTGAGGCTGGCCAGGGGTTAGTATTTGCACCTTCAGAAAGCACGATGACGGTGCACGGAGTTCCGCTAGCGGCGGATAACGCTAAGGTGGCAGTGGACATGGTGCATGCGAATTGCAGATCCTTCAGACTTCCTGTACCGCCGGAGGACGACGTCACGACACTGGGGCAGACCCTCCACACGTTCATCCAGTGGCCGAAGAAGTACATTTCCCTGGTTGCCCCTCCACCTCCTCCACGGCCGCTGTCTCCGGTGCATTACGGTAAAGATTTCTCACGCCGTCCTCCTCCACCGAAGGTGAAATCCTCCTCAGCACGATCTCAGCAATCTAGCAGATCTAGCCAACAGGCTGCCAACACAGCTCCTCAAGCTCAGCGTAGGGCCACCAGAAATAGCACAAAGTCGGCCAAGGGCAAAGAGGTAGACGAAGAACCGGAGATAAGAAAATACACGGAACGGCAGCCGCTAGTGACATGGGCGGCGTTAGAGCGACTTGGTTGGGCAGCTCAGATTTTGCACGATTATTACATGAAGAGGTCCAACGAGGAGACAGAGCTTCCTCAGAATATCTGCGCCGCGTACAAGCGGCAACATTTCCTTCATGCAGGTGGAACCTTTACCATCGAGTTCTCGGATTTATCAGACCTCTACCGTCATGACGCCCTCGATGCCAGCCTATTAAGATGCTGGACACTGTAAGTGTTCTCAATCACTGTTTAAGCTAAATGAATTGCCTAACTTATTGATACGCTCTTTCAATGACATTACTTTTATGTGCAGACATATGATTCAAGAGGCTAGGATAGATAACCCTAATATCGGATTCCTCGATCCGGGAGTGGTCATATGCACAATGGTCCAATTCCAGCCGAACGAGGTCGAGGATTACATTTCGGACGCCATGCTCGTTCAGTGTACTAAGCGCGCCATTCTTCTACCGTACAACTATGGCTTCCACTGGATGCTCGTCGGCCTCGAGCCAGAACGTCTACATGCCACGTACTTCGACTCTAGGGACTACCCACCAGAGAAGTACGCAGATTTGACGACGGTGCTCAACGGGGCGTTCAAGAAATATGTTGCCAAGGGCGGGCTTGTGAAAACAACAAAAACCGAACCTACCCACCGATTTCATTTCCCGGTAATAATTCCTCCCTCGCCCAAGAATAATCACCTCGCACGTTCTAATATGTATTCGGTAAAACTAAATTACCCTGTAAGTAACCATGATTTCTACAGTGCCACAAGCAGCCGCCGGGCAGCAATCTCTGTGGATACTATGTGGCGACATATATGATGCAGATCGTTGGCTCTAGTCCGGTAGATCTGGAGGTTAGTGTCATTACACTATATGTAGTTCCATTTTTCATCGTTCGGACGTCGTGCCTAACCTAGCTATTTAATTTCCTTGTGCAGACTTTGAAGTTCCCTACAGATGAGCTCGACACTGAGGGCGTCTCGATTGTTCAAAAACGGTTAATAGCTTTCATATTTAGAGAGGTGTTGAAGGAGACCGGAGAGTTCCATTGTCCTCAAATTACTCCTCAATGACTTAAGAGTTTTTTTCACTAACAATGCATGTAAATGACTTTGTGGTTGTCGAGAATGATCTTTTAAGTTTGCTTCTGAATGTTATGTCTAAGATCAGTGATTACATTGTGTGTCTGTGTTTGCTATGCCCGTGATTGATCACTTTGTTTCTAACGTTTTCACTGCCGCATGGCATCGTTACCCTGCCGCACGGCTGCTGCGACAGCGGAAACGGTAGTTTCCGCTGCCGCGGCAGCAGGCGGCAGCAACGTCGCCCTGCCGCACTGCTGCCGCGGCAGCAGAAACCTCTGTTTTCGCTGCCGTGGCAGCAGGCGGTAGCACTGTCGCCCTGCCGCACTGCTGCCGCGGCAGCGGAATAAGTCATTTCCGCTGCCGAGGCAGCAGGCGGCCGCAACGTCGCCTTGCCGCACGGCTGCCGCGGCAGCCGAAAAGTCCATTTCAGCTGCCGTGGCAGCAGGCGGCACTACCGTAGCCCTGCAGCACTGCTGCTGCGGCAGCGGAATCAGCCATTTCCGCTGCCGCGGCAGCAGGCGGCAGCATGCCGCCTTGCCGCACGGCTGCCGCGGCAGCCGAAACGTCCGTTTCAGCTGCCGTGGCAGCAGGCGGCACTACCGTAGCCCTGCAGCACTGCTGCCGCGGCAGCGGAATCAGCCATTTCCGCTGCCGCGGCAGCAGGCGGCAGCATGGCGCCTTGCCGCACTGCTACCGCGACAGCAGAAACGGGTTGTTTCTGCTGCCGCGGCAGCAACGCTCTCCTAACACAGTATTTGTGCAGACGGTTCCAGGGGTAGAACCGTCTGTACAATTAATTTATGCAGACGGTTCTTGTAACATCCCTATTTTACTAACCTTGTATTGTGCATAAAATGCATTTCATGGCATGAACATTTGCACTTAAAATTGAGTAAGTTTTTGAATTTTTCTTTTATGAGCAGCCTTGAGCTAACCCTAACTCGATAACCTGGACAACACCTCGGAACTTCATTGGTTCTGCAAAGCTTTGAAATAACAAGCCCCGAGGAGCCTCTTACCAAATCCACTTGTTAACCGAGCTATAAAACCCTAGGTTGGAAATAATTAAGAGTCCAAGAGGTTAGATTGAGAGGGAAATCAACAATCGAAGTAAACCTCGAATTGGAGCTCTAGTAGAAGTAGAGCTTGAGGATTGAAGAGAGAATTTTGAGTTGGCTTGGAAAACCTATTTGTTATAGAACAACATGTTATAAGGATGTCTTGGGAGTCCATTGTTAAATTTGAGAGGAACTTTGAAAAGGTTCTAAAGATTGAAATTAGAAGTCAAATTCATTTTAGAGCTTAATTAAATACCTAGCTAGAAAAATCAAGAAGGGAGAATAACCAAAACCCTAAAACCTATTCTTCTCCCCCTACCGACAGGCCCCATTTCCGGCCCGTTTTCTTCTCCCCGGCCCAGCCCGCTCCTTTTCCTTCCCCTGCAAGCCTCCCATCCTCATCTTCTTCAACCAACGCCGCCGCCCTCTCTCCTGTGTCTACACCCCCCCACGCAGCAGCTCGCGTGGCAGCGCCCTGAGCCCCCTTTGCCACCTCCTGCTTGGCACGCCGGGCCTCCCTTATCTCCTTCCCCCGACCGACGCCCCCCCCCTCTATCACCTCCCACCGCCCGGCTTAGCTCGCCTCCCCGGTGCCGCTCCCCATCACCTCGGTTCCAACCGCCGCCGGAGCTCCTCCCGCGCCTCTGCTCCGCTCCAGCACCGCCCCAACCAAGCCGAGCTTCCGCCGCCTCCTCTAGTCCCCAGCCCCCGTTGAGCCGAGCCGGAGCTTGAACTCCCCGCCGCTCGCCGCCCCGCTCCCAAGCTCCCCCACCGGCTACCCTCCTCGCCGCCCTACCGCGTGCCACCCGCCGCTCCACCACCACCTTAGCCGAGCCAACCGCCCGGTGCTCCGCCTCCACCTGGATCCCGAGCGCCACCGCCCGCCGGGGGCACCCCGCTCCGCCCGGCCCCACCTCGCCTCCATCGACCGGAGCAAGCACTCGTCGCCGGCCTCCTCCTGCCCTCTCTCCGGTAGCCGAGCTCGTCGCCACCCGAGAGCCCCGCCGGAGTCCTCCGCCTCGCCGCTCGAGTTCCGGCCGCCTCCTCGCTCCCCGTCGCCGCCACCACCACCCGGCTGCCTCCATCACCACCCCGGCGACCTCGCCCCAAGCGCCGCCCTCCCGTCGAGCCTCCGTCGCGCCTCGCCTCGCCATCCGCATCCCGGCCGAGCGCCCGAGTCAATCGCCGCTCCACCGTGCTGCCCCACCGCCTCCATCCGCTTCCCGACGCTCGTCGTGCCGCCCCTCGGCTCCGCTCCGCCTCCAACCGCCGTTGCCGATCTCAACCGCCGGCCTCCTCCCGGAGCACTACCGCCTCGCTGGAGCTCTCCCCACCGCCCCGAGTCCACCACCGAAGCCAAGCGAGCTCCCTGCCATTTAGTAGGTAGTAAATTAATTAGTTAGTTTTCTGGTTAGTTAGCTCGGTTAGGTTAGTTAGGTTAGTTAGGACAATTTGATGATATTCATTCATGTCAATGTTGACAATTATTGCTGTTCAGACACATTAATCACTTTCATTAATGATTAACAGTGTACTTAATAACCTTAATCAATGTTCAGACCAATTAATTACTTTGTTTATTGCTAATCATTGATTAATGAATGTTAACTAACATGTTACTGACACTAATTAACTGCTAACAGTGTAATTAATACACTTAATCAATGCTAATCACCTGTATTTATTACTAACCAACATATTAATAACCATTATTAATGAGCAAACAGTTCATTAATGAGCTCCATAAGTTCGTCTTTATGATCAGTGGATCCCTTATATAAGAAATGGGAATAAAGATTAAGGGAAAAGGAAATTTGAGACCAGTGGGCCCCACCTGTCAATGATTTAATTAATTTTGGTCAAAGTTGACCAATGGGCCCACATGTCAGTCTATGCTAATTTTGAATTTCTGTAAAGATTATTTTTACTGAAAAAAATACAACAAAGGATTTAAAATGGATTAAATTTTGTAAAATTCATAGAAAATCCATTTCTAATCAGAAAAATGTAAATAATATATCAAAATGTTCAGGAAAATGAGATCTATTCAAAAACGTCATTTTCATCCATGTTGCATGCTAGGAATAATACAATTTGCTAAAAACTCAAATTAGGGTTTCCGATTAGCCGGAGGATTTTCGGATCGCGATATTTTATGCGTCCGGACTCCGATTAAATTGATTCCACTTGCATTAGTTTCTTTTTGCATCCTCTACACCATGGCATGCATTGCATCTTGTATTGATGTTTGGCATTTTGGATGTTTATGATTGTACCCTTGTTTCCGGTGTTTTCGTTCTTCCCCGTTAGAGCCGGAAGGTCCAGAAGACGATAGTTTCGAACAAGAGCAGGGTTTAGTTGCTCAGCAACCAGGCAAGCAGCCCCTTTGGTCACATTGCTAAACTCCTATTACTTTGCTAAGTATTAGTTATTTTCAAATGCAATATTGCATGCGTTCAAATGCTATTTTCTCGTTAGTATTACCTCTATTCCTTGCACACAGCTTATTTTGTCGCTTAATCAACTCCACTACCATCCTAACCTAACTAGGGTAGTCTAGTGTGTAACCTGCTATCGCTTATGGTATATATTTGCTTAGCCATGCTTAGAATTGTAAGAATCGTAACTCCTGGGTTAGCAGATGTTCTCACACCATTGGATGGGTTACTTGGTAGGTGGGTGTTTACCGGGGATGTTTAATTAACTTGACTAATAATCTTATCTGGGCTAGACGAGAGGCCGTGGCTGGGAGCGCGGTGGTTTGTCTCGTTTTCCCGCAAGGACCGGTTCCCGGTGTCCTTTCGAACCAAGATTTGCGTACTTCTACACGGGTGGGATAATGGACCACCCATGACTGAATAATTTGCCTAGGCTTAGTGTATGAGCTGCAATCGGTTGCCGTTTTCGTTGTGGTTAAAAAAAGCATCCGGTGGGGTGGGCACACGGTCTGGGAGGCCGGGGATGTTCCTCGATTCACAACGCATGGGACCGGGTCTCTGTGCCGTCGGACAGATGTACCTGGACTAGCCCGTACGGGTGGCTCGTACCTAGGTCGAAAGCATTGTAAAGGTCGTGTTCGATCACCCTCCGCCAACACACCTCGTGAAGTGTGTCAATCCGGTGGCACTAGGAGTCGATCGATACGTGTAGGTAAAGATGTACCCCCCTGCAGGGTTAGAACTGTTGAACAGCCGTGTCCGCGGTTATGGACAGCTTGGTAAGAATCCGCACCGAATTAGACAACTACAACAAACTCTAAAACTTGCCAACTCTAAGGACGGTGTTAGCGACAGCTTCCTCCCAGGGTGGTTGAGGATGGGTCGAGGGGTTTTTCAGGGTGTGGTGTTCTGCAGGTAGGAATGTTCGCGAAGTGTAGACTTATCCCCTTTTCAAAAACCTGCTGGTAGTCGTTCCTCATTGCTAGGGTAAACTTGGCTTTTCGCAAAATAGTCCACAAATTCCTTTTATTGATACCTGGCACAATTATTACTACTTTCCGCACTGTAAGTCTTGCGGAGTACAATTTTGTACTCACCCTGCTATTGTTGTTGTTTTTGTTGCAGAGGGAACTACCCTTGGGAGGGTGGTTTCCATGTAGAGATCGACACCAACGACGGTAGTCACTGGGAATCCCAGGCAGTGATACTGCCCCTGGGGATTGGGCAGTTTGGTTGTTTTGCTGCCGCTTTCGGCACTACTGTTCGGCTTCTTAGCCCTAATTAAACTTCCGCTGTGTATTGTACTGGGATCCTCGGATCCGTTGCAGGTATGTATTGCTATATTGCAGTTCTGTCGTAGGGTTCTGCTGTGTTAGCTAGTCGTTTTCGCCTACTCATGTGCCGTGCGTGTCTGTGATGAAGCACATGTTGTGGGTAGGACTTTAGAGTTTATATCATAGAGTCATTAAGTTTGATCACCCCTGTGAAGCGACTCTGCTACTGAGAGATTGGGAACTATATCATCCTACTCCAGCCGTGCATTAATTTGCCGGGGCGAGTTCGGGATTGAAGTTCCGGCTCAGTGGAAAAGAGTGAGGAGACCATATCACCCTACTACTCTGTGCTCCTGCCAGAGTAAGCTCTGGGGTTGACGTCTCGGGCTATTCGGAGCCATATCACTCCACTCCTCTTGGAATTGACACCCAGGAGTTGAGGTCGGGGTTGACGTTTCGACTTAGCGGGTGGTTTTACTTAAGCCTCTCGAGTTAGCAGATCTTAACAGAAAGAAAAAGGGGAACCTTTCATCAAGAGATTTTGACAAAGTGTTCAATGACGTTATCGCAAAAGAGCAGACAGTTGGTGGATACTATGATGAGAAATAGTGGGGCAGCGCAAGGTTAAATCAAGGTTCAACTTTTATTGGACAATTAGCAAGTGAAGTAAGGGTTCAGAAATAACTTAAAGCTGTGAAAAGTTACTTTGAAAAATGTTATAGAAGTAGCAGAGAGAAGGTTCTTTCATAGCAAAGAAGTTTCCTGATGAAGATGTTGATTGGATGAACAAAAGGGTGATTGCTCAAAATGAAGTTAGTTCCGTATTATTCTGCCATTCATACTTTTTTACTTCACTTATTCTGTCTTTTTAATAACTAGTACCATGTCCCGTGTAATTATGCAGGAAACTTTTTTAATTATCTTTATTTTTTACCTGTACGCGTGATATTAGATCAGTATGGGAAATAAAAGTTCAGATCGTGAGTCAGCCTGCTGGTCGTTGTACGAATTTGTCTATTTAAGTATAGTTATGATGATCTATCGGATGTGATCTGTTTATGTACAATTATGGTGATCCATTTAGGTTGTTACGATGATCTATCGGATGTGATTTGTGTAGGTATATTTATGAAGATCTATCGGCTATGATAAGTTTTGATACAGTTTAAAGATCTATCGGCTATGATCTGTTTATGTGCAGTTATGAAGATCTATCAGTTATGGTCCACTAATAATAAAAAGGTTTACCAGATTAATGGTAGGATATTTTACTTTTTTGCGAGAATTTTTAGTCTTTTTTTATTATATTCTATTTTTAGTATATAGCAGACTTTTTTTATTGTCCTTTGATTGGTCAATATTCCGGATAAAGCGGGTACTGGTGCTACTCTGTTCGAGGTTCACAATGTTGATAAATTCATGAATAATGTTCAGAGTTCAGAGGATGATCCAAAGGTTGTATTGTAGATGTTTTTCCGTGTCATTATTATCAGTAAATGCATGTCTCAAGTCATTCTTATGTTTGATTGCATCTGGTATCTGGAGTATTGCAAATTATCCGTGGTCTTTCAGTATGTATGAGTTGAAGTTAGGTTCAATACACTTTGTACATTTGATGTGTTAGTGTATTGTGTCTATAGCCTAAACGTGTTTGGAACTTTGTCCTAATTACAGGAAGCGGCTTTTGCATGTGATACTACATCCAAAGAGCATCCTGTGAACTCATCTTCATCACACGGAAAAATAATTGTGAAGGTTAGGTCCTGAAGTCCACGTATATTTTCTCCATTTTCATTTTTCTTGTAGCATGGTTGATTGTGATTATTTGCTACAACCTTGCTAATCTCTTGCATGAATCATTTCCCACCACCCTTTGGTCTACTATAGGCATCTAAAAGGAAGGAATTACCAAAACGACAAGCTTTACAATAGGTATTTGACATGTCTCGTTGTATGAAATTGCTATGTTTATTTTATTGAAAAAGGGAATTGATGTCCTGATCTTTATCTTGTAAACTATTTTTTCTTATATTCCTCTCGCAGATCAACATTTCTGAAAGAACCAATAATGGTGCTTTCCAACATGAGGTTGACAACGCCGTGGAATCCTGCGATAATGTTCAAACGCTGAACGACATAAAGGTTATGTTGTTGTTTGTCCTTTTCCTATTTAGATTCTAAGTAAATGCATGCCTTAACTCTTTTTAGTATTAATCATTAGTCTGTTAATTGTTAACTCTTTTTAGTATTAATCATTACAGTTTGTTAACTAGAAATTCAGTAAGTAATATTTTGATTTATTTCAGCATTACATTCGACGAAGGATAAGAACAATCTCAAGAAGCTGGTATCTGGGAAAAGTTGAAGCTAGTACCTGCGTATCTACAAGCCCGCAACTTTGCATGCATATCAAGCATTACGAAATTTCTTGTGGGTTATATTTTACCATTTATGCAAACTCGGAACTACCAATACTATTTCCAGTGTTGATTTCATATTTTCATTAGAAATTAGTGATGTGAACTCACTTTAATTAATCGCTCGTGCAAAAGAATATTTCATATTTCACTAACTAACCATTTGTTCTTATTAATTATTTGAATCTATACACCATTTTGTATGCATTAATCTCTTACCTTGGTTTGAGAGAGTAAACATCAATGGAAGCTCAAAATTCCACTCAAGATCAAAAAATTTATGTGATACTTGGGTAGAGGGATAATCCTGACAAAAGATAATCTCATTAGACGTAGGTAACGTGGGGATAAATTTTGTTATTTTTGTAGTAAGGATGAGTATATCCAATATTTATTCTTTGACTGCCATGTTGCGCGTTTCGTATGGCGGGTAACCTAAATTATTTTTAATCTCCCTCCACCATTTAAATTTGATATGTTGTTGGGGAGTTGGCTTCAAGGGAGTTGCCGTCCTAAATTTTAGTAGGAGCCGTAGCACTATGTTGGTCTATTTGGTTAAGCTGGAATGATGTTGTTTTTGACAAGAAATTATTTTATTATCTAAACCAAGTACTTTTCAGGTGTGACAACTTTTTACGCTCTTGGGCATCCTTACAGACAAGACTTCAGGGTGATCATGGTGGATGGGAGCCATCGCTTGGAAAACGTCATGCGGGAATTCTTCTACACTAGCAATTGGAGCAACAACATGCGATTGAGGGCTTCTTGAGTGGCCTATATCATTTTTCCTTAGACTATTTTTCAATATAAGGCAGTTACACTTGTTGAACACCAGTCACTATTATTAGTTGCTGGATATTGGCCGGTATGGCTACTGCTTCTGTATGATGTAATAATAACTCTTTAAAAATTATGTGCACTCTCTGGATACAGAGACTAGAAGTAATAAGTAGATTGTCTCTACAAAATATCTTGATGATTTGTGGCACAATATGAATGTAGTGCTAGCTTGTAGTGCTAGCTTCCGACGACATCAACGAGCATCGTTTGAAGATTACACTGGATAGTTTGGGAGTCATTCGCAATATCTTCGAAGCGAGCCGCTGCAGCTACAGTTCAATTTTGTATGAAATTGGAATCTGATGTCGAGGCTTTGATGAGACTATATACTGCCATGAAGGATGAAAGTCAAATATTGATGCACACAATATTGCTAAGTATGCTCTCCCTTGGCAAGCCGCCATGTTTGGCTTCTTGATTTGTCCGATAGACTCTTGTACCTATGACTATTACATAAATAAAGTTGACCGCTTACCTAAAGAAAACCTAGAAACCTTGTCACCCTGAAAAAAAAGACCCTAGAAACTTCGTAGGTTGGCGCACAAAAGGAACATAAGCAACCTAAAATGTTTTTCTTCACCCGGTGTCGAGATGCATCCTATATATATTCTCTCTCCTCTTCATATATGTTTTAAAATTATTATTTTTGAGAGAATATATGAATGTTTGTGATGCTATTATATATAGACTTGCAAAATTTGGTGTAAATATGACAATATGTCACAAAAAATTTGAGGCCTCTAAATAGCACACTGTTTATACTTTTGCTCAGGATGTGCCCTTTTTTTTGTGCAAGATGAATATAATATTTTATAAGTGTATACGTTATATAATGTGAATATTCTTGACTTTAAAAAAAATTACAACTTTTTATAGTGTGCCGAAAGAAAAGAGAATATATGGTGCGAATCGACCCGGACGTACAAAATCTCCTTGGAATTGATCATTCGCGTTAATTGTCTCTCGTACGGACATGTATACATGGTCATATGGGCATATGGTTCTATCGTTGATTGGTCCATACGGTATCGCGCTTGCCGATTGCTAGCTAATTCCAACAGATAACTCATACCAACCGAGCACCACGTATCACAAGCACGATATATTGAACTTATTATATTAACACGTCAATGACGGAAGCAATTAAGCAAATAATTCATTATAATTTACACGTATGCGTGTCTGCACCTAGCTAGCTACGTCACGGCCGGGACATGTACATATAATGACATGTAGCACAAGATCAAATGAAGCTGCTCTATATTGGCAAATGTAACCTCAGAAAATAACAAGTACGTGTGACACAAGACCATACTCCATCTCATGACTGACTGACTCAACGAGCATTTTTCCACCGACTTTTCGACAGTTCGAACGGCAAGCAGTTACCTAGATTAGCTTCCACAAAACA
This sequence comes from Stipa capillata, assembly GCA_019208055.1. Classification (NCBI taxonomy): domain Eukaryota; kingdom Viridiplantae; phylum Streptophyta; class Magnoliopsida; order Poales; family Poaceae; genus Stipa; species Stipa capillata. Next base: position 141,479 of record JAGXJF010000476.1, on the reverse strand, counting down.
ATTCGTCGATCGCGATTTTGGATGCATGCATGCAAAACTCCCATCATCATGGACAAATAAATCATCTAGAACCCTAGCCTAATTACCTTATATGAATGATGCACGCACGCAGGTCCACACGAATAGTCACCGGACGGCCCAGATGAATCGTAAACATTCCAAAAGGGCGTACTGGATCCTTTTACAAGTCAAAGATACTTGAGTCGTTTATCCTCTCCCGCCGATCGCGTGCTTGGAATTCTTGCCCCTCCTGGAAAAATTTAGGCTCCGGCAACTTGATTGAATTTGACCAGTATAATTCATCAAGATTATTTTTTTTCTATTTGAGTTTACTTGTACCTAGCTAGCTGGCTAGCTTGGTGGAGTCATCGAGCTTGCAGTATATATAAATACCGGCCCAATGCAAGGGGCAATATATAGCCACAACTCACAGTGGCAGCCTATAGCTAATCACAGATACATCTTTCTTGTAAGGCTTGGTTAGCAATGGAGTACTCGCCGAGGTTAGCCCTTGTTCTTAGCTCTCGCGTCTGCAATGGCGGCCGCCGTCGCGGCCCAGAACTCGCCGCATGACTTCTGGACCCCCACAACGCGGCGCGGGCCGACGCGGGCGTCGGGCCGGTGTCGTGCAACGACTCGGTGGCGGCGTACGCGCAGAGGTACGCGTAGCAGCGCAGCGGCGACTGCCAGCTCGTTCACTCCGGCGGGCAGTACGGGGAGAACATCTACGGGGCCGCGGCGGCGGATCTCACTGGACTGCGGCGGACGCCATGAACTCGTGGGTGTCGGAGAAGCGGTACTACGACCACGGCTCGGCGCCGGAGGGCGACTCCCGCGCGGGCACCACACGCAGGTGGTGTGGCGCGACTCGACGGCCATCGGCTGCGCCCGTGTCGTCAACGACGGCGTCTTCATCATCTGCAGCTACAACCCGACCGGGAACTACCAAGGACAGAGCCCCTACTAGTTAGTGTAGCAATATCGAGCCATACACATGCATGCGTGCACGTAGGTAGCAGCATCTTACGTATGTATACTATTATACAGCGTATCAAGTTTAAAATTTTAAATCTTAAGATAAGAAAAGCAATCTGAATCATTTATTAGAGTCAATCTAACGGCTAAAATCGTTAGAATTCGTAGCTCTAGTACCATATATAGCTACTAAGCTAGCGCTGTCTTTTTATATGATTCTAAAACTATTGTCTATCCCTCTACAGAATATACTATGCTCGTTATCCACCCTAAGAACCAGCAGGCAGCAGCTAGCATACCTAATTACAAACACATACAATACATCTATCGTTTACTAGTAGTATATGTGTATGTCACCGGAGGAAATAAGCTGCAATGACAGTTATAATTACGATAAGCTAGCCGCATTCATGCCATATATCTGTTTTTAACAATAAAGTTGTATAGATATATAATTGTTGTGCTTGTGATGGAAAATATAGTTGTATGTGTTATATTTGGTTAATCTATACATAATAATAAGGATTTACGTACGAGAAAAGCGGTGCAGGGGGCTATTTGGTTGAACACCTGGACACCATGAATGTCTTGAAAAAATCGCACGAGATGTTGATGATCTTTTAGCCTAGGATATGAGTGTTTTGTTGGGGTGACCTTGCTAGCCTGGTGGAATGTTAATGATCAGTATTAATACGATTTGATAATCCCGAACGACTCCATCAATACCCCGTGGAAAAAAGGGAAAAATATTGATCTAGCCATCGATCCCCAAATGTTTCACTGTCCCTCTCTACCGTTCCTAAATAACCAAGATCCATTTCCCAAAAAATCCGGATTGAATCTCGGCAGCTCTTCCTAAATCTTGAACAGTAAATATATATGATACGTCCTGTTGGTTAGATTTTTTAGCAGTTTTTTACTATAAAAAACTATAGCCTAACCAAATGGCCAGTTTTGAAGTAGATTTTGTCAACAACGACTATGAGTTTTGCAGTGCAAATTTAGCTATTTGAAAAAACTATCTTCTCCTAACATTTTACAATGTGCTGAAACTTCAAAACTCATTTGTCAAAATATTGTAGATGATTTAGATCAACCCAAAATAATATGTTCACTTTCTCACAACCATATCAGTTTTTCTAGACAGCCAGCCAATAGTAGTTTTGTCAACAGTCACAGCCCAACCAAATAGGTTCCAAGTCTATTATATGATTTCTTTGTCTTTCTTTCCTTCAACTTTATACCTCGCAACTGTGGCCACAACGAGAAGTGGATTGCCAATGATCACAAGGACATTCAGCTGAATAGCCATATTGTTCACACGAGAAAATCAATTATTTGCATCTAACCCGTGCTGCTGTCAATTTTCGATGTAGGCGTGGCTGTTATCTACCAGGTTAGTTGGTCCAATAAAACTTCACAGATAAACAAACTTCGATGAAGAACTCATTGGAGAACAACAAGACTAGAAATTTCAGTCTAGAACATAAACAGATGAAACTATAGAAATCTAAAAATAGTTTGAGAATTCCACATGTCCTCCACCGTATTAGACCGCTGGCCTGTATTGCTGTTGGGTTATGGCCCATCCTAACTGGGCTTGTTGGCAACGTGTGGGCCTAATATTTCTCTGTGCAACGACGTCCTTGCGCATTTGTGCTCCTTTTTCTTTTGGATTTCGTGGAGATCGATCCCAAGCTCTCATGTTGTGTGTTTGCAATGTGCACAGGTGCAAATCCATTATTCAACGTGCAAGTTCCTCAATCTTTTCTTGCTAATTCAGTACACGATTTGATTTTTTTTTATGTACGTGGGCCAACTGCTAGCTAGCATAATATTTTTGCACAACTCTTTGCAAGTGCACACATTACAACATGTTGTACATCTAGATTGTTTTTTTCATATCTTCTTTGACTTGCGCAAGTCCATTTTCTCAAACCAATATACACCCTTGTTTTTTTCATATCTTCTTTGACTTGCGCAAGTCCATTTTCTCAAACCAATATACACCCGGCTGCACAAAATCTGCACTAAATAACTAGGCACTATCCCAAATACAGGCACTTTTGCGGTGAACGAGTACTACTACTATCATTTGGTTGGGTCATTAGTATCTAGTACAGTAGAAACATTATGCATGCACAACCATTTGTAGTTTGACAGGTGGAAGCACTATGAATGTAGAACAAACGAGCCTAGCTATGCGTTCCAATCTCAGGTAGGATCTGATTTTGCACCAAGTTGCAAAGCAAGAGAGAAAGGACGCATGCATGAGATCAAATCAAAATATGAAGGACTCGAATCGGGTCCAGAAAGAATTTCTAAACTTTTCGTTTTCGTTTTTCTTTTTTTGCATCGATGTAGTAGTATTATATATCATCAAATGAACAGGAGTAACAAAAAAGAAGGACAACATGAGAGGAGAGGAAGTGGGTGTCAAGGTCTAAAGAGTTCCAGTGGACTGACCGAGTTAGGAGGGGACAGAAGGGACGTTCGAGTTGACAGGGTGTGGGCCCACGCACAGCTCCCTAGTCCTGATGATGTCCCTCTCTCCCTCCTGGCTATTGGCTGAAGCTTTCATTGCGCCCCACTCACCCTGTTCAAATAATTTTGAATTAAATCGCCAATGCCGTATTAGCTTTTTAACTATGCGAAGAGAAACCAGTAGGAGAAAGGAAGAAATTAATTTTTAAATAAGAGATAACCTTCTCGTTAATATCTACGAGTTACAAGTTGCTTTTAAGGATCACTAAAAATCTGTTAGAGAGCTTAGAAATCTTAGTTACAACTAAAAAATAATTTATTAGATAGCTTGTAACTTTATATGAAATTTGGCTCTATTTCTTCTATAAAATGCATGCTAAGAAATAGATTATTGGAGATGCACTTATTACCTCTGATTGGCTTATAGAGCTAGTATTTGACACGATTTGTATTTTTTAAATATCAGTGGACCGAGTTTAGCCACTAAATTACCCTCAAGATTTGCTTATGTCTTTTGTCTAGTTCTAAAATTAACTGTTATTTTTATTTTTAACCTTTCGATCCAGATCTGATGGATAATCTATGTCGCCTGAGCTATTATGGATGAATTCTAGAGTATTGTCAGCATCTCCCCTGAATTTTTCGTGATTCCCCCTATAAATCTAACTGCTTCTATGAAACTTTTGTAAATATTCTGATTTTTTGTGTTCCCAACGGAGCATAACTTTTTAGCTAGTTAATCTTCTGGTGTTGACATTAGCTACTCTTTATTATTTAAACTCCTTCCTTTTGTTTTCATGGAAAAAATAAAAACAAAATAGGAAATTATTGGGACCAATAATGAAAATTAAAAAATTATATGTATAATATTTATCAGGCATATTTGATTCTTTTTAAAAGAACAATCTAGTTAGGCAATTTGTTGATGTACTCAAAGGGTGCCTAGCTATTGCTTGATTTCTACAAACTAGTGAGTACATTTTTGCTAGGAGCACCATGTCAAACAAGCATGCATGCTCCTAGTGTCCTTTTTGTTTGAGCCGGGGCTTAGTGACAAACTGCTAGAGTTAGAGCCGGCTTTATAAGTAGCTAAAACTGGTCAGCTGGTGGACAGCAGCAGAACCATTTGGCAAAGACGTTGTTTGACGGCTAGTTGACATGTGGCTGGTGGTGAATGTCTAAAATACCTCCAACTACTCAAAAGTGTTGTTTAAGTGCCAATTAAACGTACATTAACTATTTTCTTCTGATTTTGAGAATAAATGAAATGTTTATAACCGGCTTAATTTTGCTCAACTTACCCGCTTTTGGCATTATTTAGTGCAAAATAAACCATTTAAAACCATGGATTCTTGTAATTTTGAGACTTTTTATTGTCATAAAATTTACAAATAGCAAGAACGTCAACATATATATACACGTATATATACACATACGTGTATATATATGTGTGTGTGTTCTACTGTACAAGAGTCCAAATGGCATACAAGTTTTTTTGTTCTACACAATTGTTGTCAAGAGCACTATCATGTATCTCACACCATCTAGGGCTCACGTGATATTTATTTCTCTACATCTTAGAAAACTTATTCATCTCCCAGCTCAAGTGAGAAAGTAACATTTAAACATCTATGAAACCCTTGACACTTTATAGTCCCTACAATTACAGGTCTCAATAATTGTACATCTCACAGCTTAAATTCAGAACTTGCACATTACTTCAAACTTCTGTTTTTTGCACTTCTCAAACTCCTCAAATGTTGTCCATCCATAAACTGAACTCTGATTTAACTGCACACAAGAAATTCTTCAAAAGGATGATAACTATCAGAACATTTCAGCATAGTGATAGTGGTATTAGTGCAGAGATTTTTTTTCTAGCCAATACTGGGTTGCAAACCATTATTGTTACCCCGTAGTGTGCATCTTTATATGAGCAAGGTATCTACAATGTAATAGTTCATAATGACTACAATGATATATCATTGTCACATTGCTCAAATACATGAGGTTGCTTGTGCGTACAAATGAAATATCTTTGCAAGCATAGATGAACGGTTCCATTGTTCAACAAAAAATAAATCTGACAAACTCAAGATATTGAATTTGAAATATCTTTGCACTATCACGAGAAAGCGGAAAAATCCCAAGAACCATTTAGAGGTAACTTGTCTACAGGCTATAATACATTGTTATATCAGAATAAATTCATTCATTAATGCCAACATCCTGTAAAAATTTGTACATAAACAACAAACACTTACATTTATTAACCATTCACAACTCTAAGGCAGATCAAATACTCCACGTAACACCAGATCTACTCCTATACCCTCTAGATGTTGATGAATAGAGGGTTGACATCCAGGGAGGTCAGGGAGGCCGGTAGGCTCATTTCCAACTGGCACTGGGGCTAGAGAGGGCGTCAGCGGCAAAACCCTAGGTAGGGTTCTCTCTCCTGTCACCTCTGTCGAGTCGAACTGATCTAGAGATCAGGTTCAGAAGGCGACGGAGGGAGGTCCTAGTCGGCGGGCGTGGAAATGAGCTAGAAGCCGCGGCCACCAGAGGAGAGCTCAGTGCAGCGGCCGACGACGCGCTTGCTAGCTAGCCCTAGTGGCAGCACCTCCTCTACGCCCTCCTTTCGTGGTCATGGAACATCATTTGCGCTGGGGAGGGTATAAGCCAAGGGAAGGGAGGAAAATGTGGAGTAATTTGGTTTATACATGTGGTGGCAAGATGCAGTAAATACATGGTAGTTGGACGGCGGTCTCGTGAGGTGAGGTTGTGGGAAGCTAAAGAGATACAGATAATACCTCTTTTGGTGCTTCTTTACTCTATTATACTCCCTCCGTAAAAAAAAATAAGGCACGCACGTATCTCAAGATTCATAATTAGATCTATAATATATTGGTTGTGTAACATAAAAGTAATATTATTAAAAATATTTTTTTAAAAAAATTAATAATACTATTTTTATATCATATAACTAAAATATTATATATATAAATGTAAATCTTAAAATACGTGTATGTCATACCTTCTAGAGGGAGAGTAATATTAAAAAGTGCTTCTCAAGCGCTCGTGAGACGGGGCCTAGATCCAGCACCATTTCCATTGGATCATACCGTCCCATCACAAAGTTACGTAGCTCAAGTTTATTTTGCTTTGTCTACCTTGTCTTTCGAACTTTTTCTCCTGTCTGGTGATAATACTACAGTTGGTATATGTCACCTTTTCCGCCGCCTTCTTATCTTCTATGTCTTGCGATGTACGTATACATTGCATGTCCACACGTTGATTTCTTCGTGGAGTGATTTTTAAAGCTCCAGCTAAACCCAAACTTTCTAGAAGCCCGTGTTTTCTCTACTAGTACCTTTTCTATTACAAAACAAGGATTTGTATAGTTAAATTAAGAGGTAATTGCACTGAAGGTACATAAACTTGGCACGCGCGTGTAGTTCGGTACAAAAACTTAGAAAATGTGCACGCCGGTACAACAACTTGGCACGCGGCGTTCACTCCGGTACAAATTGTACGAGCGTCGCCTCGGCGGAGGGCGAGACGCTGGCAAACGCCATTGGCCGTGGCGTTAGCCCAGTCCAGCCACACGCCACGGCGGGTGGCGTTTGCAGCGTCGCCCTCCACCGAGGCGACGCCACCGTGGCGTTTAGTAGGCCGAACGCCATTGGCAGTGGCGTTAGCCCACTCAACCACACGCCACGGTGGGTGGCATTTGCAGCGTCGCCCTCCGTGGAGGCGACGCTGGCGTCTCGCCCTGCACCGAGGCGACGCCACCGTGGCGTTTAGTAGGCCGAACGCCATTGGCCGTGGCGTTAGCCCACTCAACCACACGCCACGATGGGTGGCGTTTGCAGCGTCGCCCTCCGTGGAGGCGATGCTGGCGTCTCGCCCTCCACCGAGGCGACGCCACCGTGGCGTTTAGTGGGCCGAACGCCATTGGCCGTGGCGTTAGCCCACTCAACCACACGCCACGGTGGGTGGCGTTTGCAGCGTCACCCTCCGTGGAGGCGACGCTGGCGTCTCACCCTCCATCGAGGTGACGCCACCGTGGCGTTTAGTAGGCCGAACGCCATTGGCCGTGGCGTTAGCCCACTCAACCACACGCCACGGTGGGTGGCGTTTGCAGCGTCGCCTCCGTGGAGGCGACGCTGGCGTCTCTGAAAGGACATCTAAGCTCCTAAGTGGGTTTTGGTGTAAATGACAAGTGATTAGGGGACTAACCACATTTACAAAGTGTATGAACAGGTGTTAGTTCGAAGTTTGATAAGCAAAGGTGGTCGGAGACCCCCCTAAGCAAAAAGGAGAGAAGAAGACGGCGTATTTAAATTTACGTATTTTATCTTATGTTTTGAGTCATAGAGAAGCCGGACTATTAAGAGGGGTAATGTGATGAACAAGAGGGTGGCAACAAATCTCCTATGAGATCTTTCTTCCACATCCTATGTTCGAGAAAAACCCCAAGAGAGAGCAAGTGAGAAGCCATAAAGAATACCCTGTTTTTGCTCTCTGCCTGTGGTCTGGATGCTCAATCCGGAGGTTCCGGATAGAACCTCCGGGTGGGCCGGAATCCGGATGAGTTCCGGGTGGAACTCCGGACGAGTCCAGTAGCCTCTGGACTCGCCCGGAAGGCCGTCTGGAGAGCATCCCGGAATCCGGGTGGTCCGGAGCTACCGGGATTCTCGGTTGCTCCGGGTGTTCCTCCCGGAGGTTTGGGTCCGGAGGTTCCGGACTGAACCTCCGGGTGACCTTGTTTTCCGGATGGACTCCGGATAAATTCCAGATGAGTCCAGTAGCTTCTGGACTCACCCGGAAGGCTGTCTGGAGGACAGCTCGGAATCCGGGTGATCCGGAGGTTGAGTCCGGAGGTTCCGGATGGAACTCCGGACTGTGCGCGCAGAGCCCCAACGGGCAGATTTCGGGGGGCCCTATATAAAGCCCACCCCTTCTTCCCCAAGGGGTACCCACGGCTGCAGCTTTGAATACATCTCTCCTCCACCATTGTTGACCTCCAAAGCTTGAGGATCTCCTCCCCTAGTGCTCAAATCCATTCAAGCCTTTGAGAGAAAAGAAAGAGGAGACCTAGATCTACAATCTCACCAAGCCAAAATTTGATTCCCCCCTTGAGTTCATCACGTTGCTTGTTACTCTTGGGATTGTGGGGATCCCTAGCCGGTTGGTGTCTCCCGGAAGCCTCCAAAGTGTGGATTCGTGCTCCGGGATCGTTTGTGAGGGTTTGGAGGCCACCTCAAGGTCTACCACGAGTTGTTTGAGCTCGGGCTTGGTTTGCCGAGGTTCAAAGGAGAAGAACGCGAGACTTTGTGTCGTGAGGTGCTTTGTTGGGCCTCCGCCTCTCCAACGGAGATTAGCATCCCCCAAGGGTGTGAACTTCGGGTTAATTCTTCGTCTCACCCTTGTGATTGCTTTTTACTCATATCTATTGTGCTTATGTGGTTCATCTTGTTTAACTTGTGTTATACCTTGTGCTATTCATCTTGTGTCATATAGGTTGACTCACTTAGTTGCACATTTAGAGAACTTATATTCCGCACTTCCCTAAAAGCAATTAAGAAAAAGTTAAAATTTGTAGTCGCCTATTCACTCTAGTCGACATCTTTGATCCTTCAGTCTCGCCCTGCACCGAGGCGACGCTACCGTGGCGTTTAGTAGGCCGAACGCCATTGGCCATGGCGTTAGCCCACTCAACCACACGCCACGGTGGGTGGCGTTTGCAGCGTCGCCCTCCACCGAGGTGACGCTGGCGTCTCGCCCTCCACCGAGGCGACGCCACAGTGGCGTTTAGTAGGCCGAATGCCATTGGCCGTGGCATTAGCCCACTCAACCACACGCCACGGTGGGTGGCGTTTGCAGCGTCGCCCTCCGTGGAGGCGACGCTGGCGTCTCGCCCTGCACCGAGGCGACGTCACCGTGGCGTTTAGTAGGCCGAACGCCATTAGCCGTGGCGTTAGCCCACTCAACCACACGCCACGGTGGGTGGCGTTTGCAGCGTCGCCCTCCACCGAGGCGAGCTGGCGTCTCGCCCTCCACCGAGGCGACGCCACCGTGGCGTTTAGTAGGCCGAACGCCATTAGCCGTGGCGTTAGCCCACTCAGCCACACGCCACGGTGGGTGGCGTTTGCAGCGTCGCCCTCCACCGAGGCAACACTCGTGCAATTTGTACCGAAGTGAACGCGCGTGCCAAGTTGTTGTACCGGCGTGCACGTTTTCTAAGTTTTTGTACCGAACTGCACGCGCGTGCCAAGTTTATGTACCTGGGGTGCAATTACCTCTTAAATTAATCAAGAAGCGAGGACTAGCCCAAGCCGACGACCCAGCTTCAGGCCCCGGGGTGGCATCCGCAACTCCTTTGTAACACCTCGAAAAAAGACTACTACCTCTATGTTACAATATAAATGGTTTTAAATATTTATAAAGTTTTCAAGATGATATTTAGACCATTATTATTTAAATATATATATAATTTTAAATAAAACTAAGTATATATTACGATAAATTTTATAATATCAATTTAGTTTATATATGTTAATAAGTTATTCTACATTGAGGTCAAACTTAAGAACGTTTGACTTCCACAGATTTTAAACATATATATTATAACACAGAGAAATTATAATTCTCCTAGAAATATCATGAAATTTATGTTTTCCAAACAGAGCATGTAATTTATGTGTTTGTAAAAGTAACCATATTATGCCATCAATTTTCTTACAATCTCATTGATTCAAAAGATTTTTGAAGAATTGTAATCTTTGAGAGTTTTTCTTGCGTGATTTATTTGACTTGTAGAATTGTAGTTCATATGAATTTTTTTTCTTCTAACCATTACTTTGTTCATTCACTGAAACTTTCTAGAAAGATTTTTATGTTCCGCCTATGGTTTAATCAAAAAATTCTCGTTGCAAATTCTTATGTTATTCCATCTGACACTTCAAAAAAAACATGATATTATAATCTTGTTTCCTATTTCTACGGTTTTAGAACCCTCGGAATCAAATAGACCCTTAACGAGCACCACTCAAGGTCATGGCTAACTTTGGCTGGGACCAAAAATATAATAAAACCAATTCTGTGGCGGAGGGAGGGGGGTTGGCAGAAGCCAGAGCCCCTTCCTATGATCAAGTAAATGCATACGTAGATAGTATTAACCTTTCGAATCTAAAATATATCCTAGTATTTACACACTTCGGTCCCTCTTATCAATTTTTTTCTATTACATGATTCATTTAGTCACCTGTGAGAACCCTAGTTTTTGGGTTAATCGTAAGAGACGTGAGGTGGAAGTAAATCAACTCGCGTTGCTGAGTTGACCTGATTCTACCGAGGAACATCGAGAGTTAGGAGGAGAGGGGGAATTGTTGTGCATTCGCATCATTCCTAGCATTCATCGTTTATATACGTTCAAATGTAATTGAAATTAAAAATTTATTAATTAGAGAATATTACAAATATCTTAATACAACAATTATTGAGTACAAAGTAAATAAAGAAGAAAGGAGAAGTACATGATCAAAATGTCTACCTATACATCAATGCTAAACCTAATCTTCGAATCTTGAGCTGTAGAAGAACACCGAGAGTCGGAGGGGGGAAGTCTTCAAAAAATTTGGTGACATCCGAGGTCGTCGAGTATGTGCACTCGTGACCGTTGGAATTACGTTGTTGCTGTAGGAGGCAAAGGCCGTTGGAATTACGTTGTTGCTGTAGGAGGCAAAGGCTTTAGAAAACAAGTATTTTGAAATACAGGTGGTCTCACCGGCACAGTTCCGCCAACATCCGCAGGTTTAACTGCGGGGGAAAAATAGTGTCGAGTGGACCTAATTATTTTTTAGTTTTGAAAATAGTTTGCAAAACAATTTTGTTTTTTAAAAAATATCCGCGAGCCACGTGGCTAAGACCCTCATCGGACAAATCTATATGTGTATACTTGTATAAGAAAAAGAGAAGTGAGAATAGTAAAATAATTTTATTTTTATCCCATATTGCATTGCCTCCAATAAGTTTTATTTTGGAAAAGTTTTAAATCAAAACTTTGAAGATAAATCCATCCATCGAATGAGCTATCCCATAGTCAAGATATTTTGACCAAATAGCTTAATCTGTAAGGCAAGTTCAAATAACCAACTCACGTAACCAAAACAAAGTAGTAGGAGGTGGCAACTTCTTTCCACCGAAGAGGCTTAGAAAGGTTCAGCTTACATAGGAGCAAGGCAACCAGAACCGTAGAGGAGTAGTACCAGCTCTTGCCATTGACCACCAATAGTAGTCAACCCAAGTAACTAGGAGGCAAGCTTTCGAAGATCAAGGCTTCAAGAATAACAAGGACAACAGAGTGCTCAAGGTGAGAAGGTCACCAAGATTAGGAGGAGAAGTCCTCCAAGACCTGAGGAGGAGGAGTATAGGAGAGAAGAAGAAAACCAGCAGCTTACCTAATCCATACCAAAACGAGGTAGGAAATATCTGAAAACACATAAAAACCTCACATATGCATACCTAATAGGTTAGCAATAGTAAGGACCCTCAGATTATAATATCATCGTCGGGTTTTCACCTTAGGCAACTGGTGTAGTAAATCTGTTCTTATCAGATTTTTGTTCTTGTACCTTTTCTCAAATTTGTTTCAGAGAAATCATCACAATAAATTTAGGTAACATGGGTAATGTATCTGCTCTTATCAATTCGACCAACCAATGTTCAAATGCAAAGCATCAGCATAAGCTAGCTAAAGAAACAAGAGATAGTATATGTTCTTATCAGATTTTCTTTACCATTCGCAAATCCTTCTCAAGCTTTTCTCAGAAAAACATCATGGTACATATATCAAAGCAATCACTAGGAAGCAAGTGTAGAATCTGTTCTTAGATCAAGTATAGCTCTGTTCTTATTGGTTCTACCAACACATAGACATACACATACATGGAAGAAACAAAGAATAATTGAAATCAAGTAGCATATGTTCTTTAACAAACCAGATCAGCATGTATAACCATGTATACATAGAAAAAAAGGAAACTAAGACCAAGACAAGTGTAGTTGTTCTTATCAGTTTAAAATACCAATACAAAGTAGCATCTGCTCTTGATAAAAGCAGTATCAATGGTAGCGTCATGTTCTTGTCAGTGGAAGTTAGAGTTTAGATGAAAAGAAGTAAAGCTTATATATGACAATTACCAAAATGAGATCATATACAGTAACCTTAATCGAGTTAAGCTATAAAGCATCAGAACCATAGACATGAACTTTGGGTCAATCGGTTAGGAATAGGAAATCATTTATGCACATCATGAATGTTTCACCTAAGACCTCAACCGATTTACAATCAGAGTAATTTCAGCAAACAATCGGATAATCTAATGTTCCATTAGCTTCTAATCAAATCCAGTCTATGAAGCATAAATAATCAAACATCACAATCGGGCCGAAATGGTAAAACCCTAGAATCGAAAAAAGTGGGGAATAGAATGGGGAATTGGGGGCACATACCGAATAGTAGAAACAACGGCAAGGCAACCCCACTGCACCACCAGCGAGGGGCGGGCCCAGCGGAGCGCCGCTGGTGGCGGGCTTCGACGCCGGGCCACGGACCGCCTCGGGCAGCATGGCAAGGGTGACCAAGGGGAGGTAGTGACGCGGCATTCCGGAGGTGGCAACCTGAGCGGGGCCGGCGGGACTAAGCCCGAGCCCTAGGCTCGCGACCGGAGTGGCGGAGCAACCGGGGCGGCGCCGGTATCGGACGGGGCTGAGGTGAGGCGTCTGGGGCGAGGCGGCGGCGTATGCCATGAAGCGGAGGATAGCTCCGGAAGAACCGGCAGCGGAATAGGAGACCTCGCACCGGTGGAGGAGGCCAAGGGCCGGACCCGAGGCGGAGGCAGCATAGGCGGCGGCGGCGCAAAGGGATAAAGGAGAATCCGGTGGGATGGAGGAGAAGAAGAGCCAGGTGAGAGAAAGACCAGGGAGATCTGATCGGGTGGCAGTGAACAAAAAAAAGAGAGAGAAAATAGTTAGGTTAGGTTAGGGTTGAGTGAGAGAAGAGGGCGCCGGACGGGCCTAGTGGGCCGGCCATGGCCAGTAGGCCAGCCGGGCAAGTTCTTTTTTTTCTTTTTAAGAAAAGATTTAAGAACTAATTTCTAAATATTTCTTTTGAACAGAAAAACAAAGTTAAGTTAAATTAATCTTTTTCTTTTAGGAAAAAGAAGTAAAGAATTGAAAATATATGTAGATATATGTGTATATAGGAGAGTAAGTTGAAATAAATTGCTTAAGTTAAAACAATACTTTTAGAAAGGAGGTAAGGTCTACTAAAATTGCAAATTGTGTTATTTGAGTTATATATATTTCTTCTTTAGAAAAGAAGATTAAACCCTAAGTTGATTTCCTTAAGATTGTGACTTAATTTCTTAAATCAATTAAAATAAAATTGAGTAAAAATACTAAACTTCAAGTAAATCAAATATTGGGTTGATTAATGTTGTTATGTGACCCTTGAAAATAACCAAATCTTGGTTATTTCTTTGAGTAATGTTAAATCTTTCGAAGAACGTCTAAGACATTTTGTCTAAATTCCTTAGAAAGTTTTGATGCATATACATTCTGTCATGCATGCACTGCCATGTCATTGCATTCATATTGGAATCTTTTGAATTAGTCCTTATCGGACTATACTGTTTTTCTTTCTTCAGAAGCCGGAGTTCAGTCAGCAGACCAGTCGAACTCCACTACTTCTCTGTTACCAGGCAAGTCCAGTTTCTTGTTCATATCTATTGAGAACGTTTTACAAAATTTTCTTCTTGTCTATAACATGCACAAAATGAAAAATCTATTTTCTAAACATGAACCAATTGTTGTTTTATTTTATCGCCGGCTTTTGGGCATGATCATGGTGGGTGGTGAAATCCTGAAAAGGTGCCGAGGGCATATTGGAAGGTGGATTTCATCACACGGGTTTGTTCATATAAGATTAAAGCAACCAATGATCGATTGTGTTTAAGCACCGTAGTGATCGCGCATACCACAAACCTTGTATGGGCGGGGCTGAGCCAAAGTACCTTTGTCATATGTCATACTCTCCTGGGAAAGAAAGACCTCAATAGTTATCTGGAGTATCAACTATTGGGAAGGTGGTGTTAGTCATTGGCTAACCACAATATGTTGGATCTAGAGTATCAATGTGAGACTGATAGTTCTGGCCTGTTGTGTGGAATACGAGGCGGGGTATGACTGAGCGGGCGGTGAAACGGCTCTATGACTTTACAGTCTGGTTGTGCATGTAACGACGTGAATGCCACGACTATTGGTCGTTTGTGGTTATGATTGCGCACCTCTGCAGAGTGTAAGAAAGTATGGCATTGTCATTTCATGTTCCTGGTTGGAACTGCGAACGTGGCAGGAAAGAGATCCATCGGGGATCCTAGCAGCCTGTAAGGCATGAGATCATAGTCTCTTAAAATAAAATTTGACTCTCTTACCTTACAAAACTGCATTGCTTTTGAAGAGCATTGCTGTTCTTAGTAGATAGTGCATTAAACACCTATTTGCTATTTCTATACTTGTTGAGTACCTTTTGTACTCATCTCTCTACTCTAATTACTTTGATTAGACTATGAACCGACGGTGGAGGCGGAGGTGGTATACGTCGAGGTCGACGAAGAAATCCCTGGATAGCAGACATCGTCAAAGGAGGACGCAGGCGTCGACTACTACATCGAGTACTCAGATGAGAACGCCATCGAGTAGAAGTTTAGGTTATGCGAGTTGAGAGGCGTAGTTAAGACTATTATTGTAACCAAGTGATAATGGTTTTAAATTCTCCGTATGTAACATTCTGATTTTTAGATCTTTTCAAAATCTTTCTATTCAAAATTCAGAGCCAGAAAATTTTGTTCTTTATTCTCGCATTAATTGAAATTGATTGGAATTCACAAATTGGACCGGAGTTAATTTGAATTGATGCAAATTGAGTTTGGTTTGTTTTTGAACTTGGAATATGTGGCATGGAGTTTTCTCATAGTTTGCAGAGTTTATCCAACTCAAAATTGAGTCAAATTCTTCCCCTCACCCTCCTATAAATACCCCCACCCCCTCCCACCTTTCCCCACACCTCCACACTCTTTTCCCACGGAACCCTAGCCCCCAACCCTCCCAAACTGCCGTCACCCCACTTTTTCTTCTCGTGCAGTTTCTGAACAGCACGCACCCCGTCGGTATTTTCACGATTCCCGTTGCCTAAGAAATCATTTGGGAAATCCCTTTGGTCGGATTATGGGAACCTTCTCCTGCACCTCTCTGCAAAATTTGGTGAAGATCCAACGGTGCAATCGCCGGGAAATCACCAAATACCGACGTGCTAATTGCACCCAGTTTTTTTACGTGTGGATCTAGATTGGAACAATGCCCTTGTCGCCTCGGACCTCCTTTTGAAGATCCATTCAGTGGAATTGTGGCTAATTTTGTCAAGATCATCCCCATTAAATTTGAGGGCAATCCAACGGTCCAATCTCCGGGAAACCGATGTCCTGTTGATCCGGTGAGTCTATTATCAATTGCTTTGGTAAAATTGTGCTTTAGGTATCTATAAACACCTCTATAAAATCTCATGTTTATCCATATAGCCGTTTGTCGGGAATCCACCCATCTCCAATGTGCTGTCCGTGGACATCCAGATTCAATCTGCACAATGTCTGACTTGTACGACCTTTTCTTGTTGACTCGATAAGTTTTTGCCAAAACCCTTTGGTAGGATTCTACCTCTGTATGTCTAGTTTCTAACCCAAATGGCGGATCACGATTTTGTTAAGCGAGCATCGCGTAGCAATCAAAACCGTCCAATCTGTCCAAAACCAGTCTGTAACCTGTTCCGACCATTTTGTGTTGCGAACGTTGCCACCACCCATATAGTTAGTCTTCTATCGTCTTGTGGCACATTATGCCATTCTTTTCCACCATTAGTCTTTATGCAAAACCACTCGCATCACCCTATGTTCATCTCTAATGTTTTTCATCATTGTTTGATCACCAAATTAAATTGCATGTTATGTTAGACTATAGTTTCATATATTTGTATGGTTAGTTCTTATATAGTTCTTGCTTCTATTTATGTAATCTTCATGCTTAGAATTCATCA
Organism: Stipa capillata; assembly: GCA_019208055.1. Taxonomy (NCBI): domain Eukaryota; kingdom Viridiplantae; phylum Streptophyta; class Magnoliopsida; order Poales; family Poaceae; genus Stipa; species Stipa capillata. The sequence goes on along the minus strand of JAGXJF010000476.1, from coordinate 124,864 downwards.
TGTGATCAATCATGTTTAGTACAATATTAGGTTTATTCATCCATATAGCTACATGTTACATTTTTGTATAGTTGAATATAACATACGCATATACAATATAATTCAGTTTTAATAGTTATTAGATATGAGGTACTTCAAGATGTTAGTTCAATTTTGTTTATATTGCGGATAAATTTGTTCGTATTTAATAAGATTCATATTGCATGACCATATGTATGTTCACATATATTATGTCATACAATATATAGCAGAACCTAATATTGCATATAACCTATAATACTGGAAGCATAATCTTATTAAGCAAATATTAATGTGATATATCATATGGTAGTTGATCTTTGTATAATGTACATCTAACTAGCAGGCATAAGATTATTATTGTATATGACATAAGATTGCTTACTAGCATGTTAGTGTCTTTAATCACACGTGATGTTAATTGTTTAATAAGCACGTTATGATTCCCATGTCACCATGTGTAGATAACATGATAAGATATATATGTGAAGATTTAAATAAAAGTATGACATGATGTTATGCAAAATATAAAGTTATGACATATATAGATGCTTCCTGTTTTAACTAATGGTGTTGTAAAATATTTAGTCATAATAGTAACCTTTGTTTATAGTATGATTAAGATTACACGCATAGTTTATATTCACATATTGCACTTCATATAGTTTGCATATATGGTCATGTATATATGTTATATTTATATATTGTCCGTGTTTAAATAATAGTTTGATATGACTTGGTTAGCATATTAAGTCAATTCTATTTGTATTTTAATTATTAGTTGAACATAATTAGTGTTGCACATATTTAGCATCTGTCTATCTTTAATATTAATTGTTACATGATGTATATTGTATGGTGGTATGTGCATATGTTCGTGCACATCTTAGATGCACTTATAATTTAATTAAAATTTATTTAAGGATTGTTAAATAATAGTTTATCACGTTATAAACCTCTGTGTATAATATGGTTAAGATCACACACATATTTCATATTTGTTTGATGCATTTCATAGCTGTGTGTATATGTTTATGCATATATTCATAGACTAATTCATGTTTTAGATAATAATCGGTCATGAAATGGTTGAATACATTATTTTATTTATGTGTATAATTTAATTGTTTGTTTAAACACGATTAAGTTGCACATGTTCAATATGATTTTATGTTGCAGAATCATGTAGTTGCATATATTCATATATATGTATATATATAACTAAACTCAATATTCTTGTAATCATGTTAGAATAATATATGTATATATATATGTTGTAATCATACTAATTTACCGAATTATTATTAGTAAATTATCAGATGTTGATTTAATGCTATATAATGTTTGCATACTAGCATGCGTATGTTATTATTTTATATGCGATACTCGCATGAAGAACGACATGTTATCTTATGTCATATAGCATAGTGGTATATATACAGAGATATCTTGCATGTATGTATGTACATATCTATGTTAGATAAGGTTATATGGTATTTTGTTGTATTATATCACAACGTATAGTAGCATGCATAGCTTGTTGTTTTATGCTACATTTTTATAAGGTGATATATAGTCACAAATATGAGGTTAACCTTTAGGTGCCGCTTATATAATATATATATATATATATATATATATATTCCTAATAATTATCTTTATTAAATTATTATTATTATTATGTGTGGTATGTGTAGATTGATTGCTATATTGTATGTGCACAAGCATGAATAAAAGGTTGATGTTACTGTATGTGGCATATGATCGCATATATGTATGGTGCATGTGATATGGATGCTAGTTGTTATTGGCCATATAATTCAATCACCGTTTGCATTATGAATGGATGTTATTTGGTTATAATTATCTTTTAGGATTATAACTGCATAATCACATATTATTCTATGTTATGCGTTGTTTGATCTCCATTTCACATCTAGTTTATTTAGCTTGTTGTTTGATGTGTGGTTATATGTTCTGCGCTACTTCAATATATATTGTCATGTTACCAATTATCATTTCTTGCCGACTAGCATGTCAGGGCTTTACTTGACAACTAGTATGATAGACCAAGCTTGCTTTACTAGTATAATAGGTTTCCATGTTTGATCATATGGTTGTGGTCATCGTCGACCATATCCTGTTCTCAGTTGCATATCCACCTCTATCTCACATATGGACTGTCTTAATCCTTTCACATGCAGATACTATATCCTTTGATACCTTTATCCATTCATGCACGTCGCTTCATGTAATGTAAACATCATTACTCCCATTGAAATCAACCTCTCGATCCATCTTATCTACAGACTATCCCGATGGATCCTATATGCCAACTAGTATTATGCTATTGACCAATAGATCACATCATCCATATCAGCTTTAGTGATCTTAGACGTTGTCTCGGAGTCCAAGAATCACCTCGATAGTCTCTCATCCTATTTCTTCACATTTGTGCTTTGACACCTATCCGACCTTGCTAGCCCTATTCTTCTGGTATTTCCATTTGATATTTAATTTAGAGTTATATTTATTTGCTTTGTACTTTATGTTGGGGAACGTGCTACGCAAAATAAAAATTTACCGTGCACAATCCACCCCAAGATCACTATCGAGGTGCAGGCAACGAGATCATATCTTCGACGATCACGTCAATGCAGCGGAGAAGTTGACCGATGTCGATGAAGTCTGCAGACTCCCGCAGCTAGGTTATACCTCCCAGCTGCGAGAGCGATCTCCTCGCGAATAATTCGCCCGATCGAACGCCAAAGTATACGACGTCTCCGAGGTATCCACGCGTACCGGATCAGCGACACCGCGGTAATGTGTGGACCAGCACACAAGAACAGCGGGGATCTACGAGAAGGAAAAGCAGCAGCGCACCGGCAGCTGTACTAGATCCAATCTAGAAGAGAGAGAAAAAGAAGACTGTGGCCAATTTAGAGATGGCCGGCCTAGAGTTTAGGGCTGCTTCTGGGGCTGCCTCTGGGGCTGCTCGGGATACCCTTTGAGGTGCCCTGCCCCTCTATTTATAGGGGTTGGGGCAGCTCTCCCTAGGCAGGTGGAGTCCTACTCCAGCAGGGACACCCTGTTGGAGTTGGAGTCCAACTCCACCAGAACCTTCTAGAACTTCTAGAACCTTCTAGAACCTTCTAGAACTTTCCGGAACACTTCCGGACATCACCGGAACCATCCGGGACCTCCTGAAACACTTTCAAGATCATCCGAAACACTTTTAAAACCCTTCTCTCTCGTTCTCCATAAATCGTAGCATTCATAAATGTCGCTAAAATGTTAAGCGTGTGACCCTATAGGTTCGAGTATATGTGGACATGTCCGGAACACCTTCCGGTCAATAATCGTCAGCGGGATCTGGACACCCATAATGATTCCCACATATCATCGAAGATCTTTATCGAGCGAACCTCGTATTACCGCATATCATCCTTTTCCCTCACGATACGTTACACAACCCGAGGCGAGACTTTGACGGTATCCCTGTGATCAACTCCTTGATCACCATACCTAGTTATCCTCGTTACCGGTTTGTACTCTTTTCTCGTTTCCGTATTCCGGTATCCCCGTGACTAACCTTTTAGTCACAATACCTGGCCAGGCGATGCTGGACACCACAATACGAGTGGGCCCAGAGTGTATCTCTCCATCGCCGGATAGGCAAATCCCAGTCTTGAGATATCTAGAACCACGATATACTTTCTGGTGTACCTGAAAGTCGCCTTTATAATTACCCAGTTACGGAGTAATGTTTGATGACCCCAAAGCAACCATCCGGTATCCGGGTCTACGATATTCTCATGGTCTAAGGACGCAAGTAAACGTTAACACATAATGAGAAGAAACTGACAACATATTGACGAAGTGATCTCGCAGTATCTCAGAAGGGGGTCTATCCAACACCATTGTTACCCTAACAATGTGTTCCCATTATTGCCGGCATCCTTGTTACATTAACAATGCCCATGATCAGAAAAACAAGAACATCAACAATACATGAGCTAGTCTAGAGGCCTGACTAGGGATCTGAATGGTATTTATTATTCCACACATACAATTAGGTTTTCCTCTGAATCTCATATTCAAGAACCAATGCAATTCTAGCATAGAACATAAACTTAATCATGAACATGAAAATAGAATAATAACAACTTTATTATTGCCTCTAGGGCATATTTCCAACACTTTATTGCTGTTGCGATGAATAGGAAGTAACAACGTTGGGTAAAGACAAGTTTCTGCAGAAGAAGACCAACTCATCAACGAAGGCATGCCCCCATATTCTTGATCATGTTGATCCCTATTTGCAAAATCATTATATTTTGTGTCGTTTATAAATATGCTTGTCGTTTTGTATTTAACAAATGCTTTACGTCAGTTCCGAAGTGAATCATAAATCTATGTTGCCATGCCTTGTTTTGTCTAGAGTAGTTATTCAATTATTATTAGAAGTAGAAATGCTTGCCTCTGCAAAGTTTAGATAAAACTCCTTTTTGCCTCATATGATGATGAGTATTATCGTGAATTATTTTTGGTTATAATTTATTTTTGGCTATCACTTGGTGATATGTTGGGCTCGTTGAGCATTTCTCCTCTATCTCTACTTCTGTCTAAAATCTACTCTGGGTGAAACTTACCACTAAGGTGTGGGCGACAAATGGATTGATGTGGTGTTGTGATAAATTAACATGTGTTGTTATTTCAAGGGTTGGTGTTGGTGTCGTCTACACCATTAAGAAACTGAGTTGTGAACTTATGACATTATGAACCAAGTGCAACCACAAGTCTATTATGAGTATGACTTGGCCAACTAATTTGTTGAAAGCTAGGGTGACACTGCAGAGGGAAACGAAGCCAGGGATCCACCTGGTGAGGCAACTGCTTGTGATAGCTATCCTAGAGTTGGCCTGGTGGTAGTGTCAATTAGGGGACAACATTGTAAAGGCCTCGTTGTAAAGGCTCGGTCACATTCCTCGAAAAAGTATGAAACTTCGGGTTAATCTTACATCTTGTGAGTAAAGTGTACAACCTCTGCAGAGTGTCTTCTCTCTATCCTTTCTTTTCCCTCTTCCTTATTCTCCCTCATGTCTCCCTTCTAATGCTTTTCCCTCTACTTGAAATCTTGGATAAGTATAGTTGACCAGAACCTATCGTCGGGATTAAGGCATCGACCTTACTCGGCTAGTGTTGGTTGTTGGAACATTCACTACAAAACCCCAGTTATTAAAACTGTTTTGACCTCAAACAAATGTTTTGATCTCAAAACCTGCTTATGAAACTATGATAGAATTTCAACTATGAAAATGCTATTTATGCAAAAGAGTCATAAAGCCTTCCTTTGTTTAAGCCTGCATGTAGCAGTAGGTTTCCCTAAAAAGGAGGCACGCTGGGTACGTGAAGTACTCATTGAGCATGTTGTTTGTTGGACGTGTTCTGTTATCTACGAGGATGATGAAGTCTATGAGGTAAATTTTGCGACAAGCTTGAGGACTAGGTCACGTGGCCTCCGTCGATTGCCTGTGGTTGAGATGGAGACATCTACGTTTTATCATTTTCCGCTGTGTTTCTTAATGGTAAGGACATAAGTCCTAATTAATTTATTTAGCCGTGCGGCTAATGTTATTTAATTATTCCTAATAAATTTTTTGATTTGTGCAGTGGTATCAATTCGCCTGTGTTCATCAGCTTGATCCTGGACTGATAATAAGATATACAGGGAGAGTCTGAGGGTTTACTCTCGGGTTCTCACACCGTATTTTTCTAAATAAGTTTGTAAGACTTTGTATTTGTCCTTTAAATTTGTAAATTAAGTTTATAATATATGGACCGCTATAATATTTTTGATATGCTATTATGTATGATATATTATGGATGAAAAGATACTTTGTTTTTAATATATCAAAGACCGATATATTATTAAAAAGTAATATGTGAGTCGCCGTATCATCGCACGTGACCTCTAATTTCTGCCTCCCCCGTCAACCAAATTGATGAGAACGCGCAAAATCCACACCGAGGAACTACTTTGTCAGTAAGCTATATCTGTATAGGCGCATGGCATATAAATCTCTCACTCCTAGCTATGAGAGTGCAAGATGAGCCTTTTATCACGTGGTGTGGACACAACAGTACACAAAGTTCCATCGATCGATGAAGCATTTCTACCGTGCAAAACATGCACGTACCTGCTGCCAATCAGTTGGTACGTGGTCGCTTTGATTTGATATCGAGTTGATCAATCCGTATTTTTAGTATTTGATCGATCATCTAGCAAATCCTTTACAACTTTCACACATGTGGCATATATCTAGCCGTATATACTGAAATTATGGAGCACCTTCATACTTATGGTTCACTCACCCTACCTCCCCCTAGCCCCCTAGAGAGAAAAAACTTAAATACACATCGGTCTCTAAAGATGAACAACACATAAAGGCAGGTCATAAGAATTTTGTAGAAAACTAATCAATCTCCTAGAATTGTCTCTTTCTTTTAATTCGCGAGGAGCCCGCGGAATTATCTCTCTGCATGTATCGTTCATGTATATAACTTAGGGATCTTTTATTTCTTAATTATTTTAAAAAAATTATTTCTCCATTGACGGTCATAATCATTGATTCTTTATATAATAGAATTATATTATCTCATATTTTAGAGATTGTTTGTAAATTTAAATCTAGAGTAGTTGCACATCTCGAGACTTATAGTTGCATGTAACCCTTTATGCAAGTTTAAATTATTTTTTTTTGCGGGAATATCTGCTTGATTAAGATAAGGATAACAGTACAATAGTGGGACAGCTATCTACAACAGATACGAGAACACCCCTTGAAAAAAGAAAATTACAAGGAGGCCCCTGGGGCAAACGCCGGCAAGCGCTCGGACGCCGGAGTCCACTCCTCCGCCGCATCGCCATGGACCCGGAAGGAGGACGAGAACCGAACGCAACAACACCACGACCTGCACAGAAGAAAAGAGGATCTAACCTCGTTGAGAAGCCTAGCGGCGGAACCCCGGATCCGACAGATCCGAGGAAGACGCATCGGGAGGGGCAGCCGCCCCGCTCTGCGCAGATGGTGATGCCGGCGTCGCGGACGAGGATCCGAGCTCCAGTTCGCGTCTTCTCGAACCGGGAAGGCAGCCGAACCACGAACGATCGCAGATCTGCAACACAAACACTACACGAACCAAAAGGCCCACTAGCTCCTCGACAGCACCGGCGAAGGTGATGACGGGCCAAGGTTGAAGCTGGGGCGACCGGACTCCATGCGCCGCCGGGAACCTCGGCGAACCAACGGCGAGGAGACAAAACGGACCTAAGAAAGGCCCTATCTACATACCCCGACAGGGACTGCGCTACCCCCCACCTCGCGGTGCCCGCAGGCGACCGGAGGCGCGGAGGAGCAGCAGCCCCGCCGGGGAGAAGACGAAAACTCGAGATCGCCTTTTCTTCGCCTGTCTCTACTGTAGCGAAGAAAGGGGAACGAAAAGTACTATGAGCCTATGCAAGTTTAAATTTGATAATGTATAACTTAGTCAATTCAGAAATGATAATTTCTTAAATAATTTTAAAAAGTAAATCTGATAATTGTAAGATGAAATCGTGAGCACGGTACACACCGGTCTCTACCGATAGATGACGAGATAGATACGTACACAAGAGTCTCCAAAATAGGAATTTCCCAGGAAACAGTCCAAAGTCGATAGAGCCCGGAAGACCCTCCGTGGAGCCCTAACATGGATTGCTGGAATGGCAGGAAGTAAGACGCGGAAACAACCAGGGTGACGCTCACACGGACCCAGGCAGTGCTTTGGATCGTATCTTTTGCTTGTGCCGCGAAGAGATAGCATAGCACTGCAGCTACAGCACACGTACTGTGCAGAAACAGTAGACGAGCAGCTCCAAACGCTGGGCCACCGACGGGCGGGCCCGCGAACGCCGGCAGCGATGCGACGGGAGACTGCAGTGCGGCAGAGGCGCAGAACCCGCGCGATTCGCGGGGCATTTTCCTCTTTCTCTTTTTTCTCTCCCTCTCTCTGCATGCAGTGACTGCACTGCACGTATAATTATTGGCAAAATTATTGTAGTGGCACACACTCGCGCTACCTGCTGCACTAGTGCACTGCCACCGATCGGTGTCGTGCATGCACTCCGGCCCTGCGCTACTTTTACTTTTTACTCCTTCCTTTAGCTAGCTTTCTTACCTTCGCAGTTCATCCCAAGGTGTTAGAATGCGGGATATAATGGACAATTAGCAGGTAAGCGTTTTTTTCTTCTAAAAACAGTATCAGGTGAGCTTAAAAAAATTTCTGTTGTGTAGGTTTGTTGCCGATAGGCTACAGCCACACTTCCAGTGCACCGGCCAAAGCCGGACGAATTAGTGGAGTGCTGAGAGGTAGGGTTCGATGCATCCAAATGAATATTCTCATGGTGAGTGGCCTTCATCTATCAAGCGGTTTCAAGATTACCTCACAAAAACAAATTCAAGGAAAAATGAAATAGAACATTCAAATAACTAAGTAAATCAGCCTTACACATTTCATTGTCGACGCTTGGTAATTAGAAAGTCTCAATTATATAGTGTCCTACATCTAACAAATAATTATTCACTACTAGAGAAATCATTTGTACAGACGGTTCGGAACTCCCGTGCGGGACGGTTTTTTCGAACCGTCTGTACGAAACAGTCTGTACAAATCAGGTTTGAACAGACGGTTTTTGAACCGTCTGTACAAATCGAGTAGTACAGACGGTGATAGTTTGGAACCGTCTGTCTGTACTAGTACTAAAAATAAAAATATAACCCCTCACGCCATGTGCCCAATCATTCAACCGCATCTCATCCCGCCGTCCGCGCAGTCTCATCCAACCGCTTGAATTAAATCGCACAGTATGCTTCCAGCGGGTTTCGATCCCGCAATCTCGTGTTGTCCAGCAAGGGGAGTTGCCAGCTGATCTAGTCTGAGTATGCGATACATATAGGACGATTTTCTTCTTAACTCATGCCTACGACTAAGCGGGACGCTTCTAGTACAGACGGTTCTAAATTTGGAACCGTCTGTACAAATAGCACAGAGGGTTCCAAACTGAGAACCGTCTGTACTGTTCGATTTGTACAGACGGCTCCACTTTGGACCCGTCTATGCTATTTGTACAGACGGTTTCAAATTGGAGCCGTCTGTGCTGTAGCTCCAAGTGCTAGTTTGAGTCGAAATTCAACTCTAGTTTGAGAGGTTTTAGTAAAACAGTCATAACTTTCTCATACGAAGTCCGTTTTGGGTCCACGACCACTCAAATCGAAGCTAACGACGACGGCATCTGAAAAAAATACACGTGTATACACCTGTACGCATCTTGACCCTCAAAATTTGGCTTCTAAGTAGGACTTTTTCGCTCCGGAAGTTTTTCCGTTACTTTTTTTGATCTTGCGGAGGGCATATCTCCTTCACCCGGACTCCGAATTGGGTGATTCTTGTTTCCCTAGTTAGCTTGAGTCGAGGACTTGCTTTCCACCTTGATCCCAGCTTCTGCCGAGCAATTTCGTCCGGGCGCCGTTTTCAAAATCTTCGATTTCGGGCCGGGATTTCCACTAGTCGTTTCGTCGACTTTCTTGGAATTGGCTTAAAATTTCTAGAGACGTAGAGTTTGGCCTCCCGCTCACAGCCGTGAAAACCGTTTGACAATCGGAGCTATCAAACTCCCTCCCCGACGCTGCCACTTTCCTGCCGCGGCAAGAAAATCTGCAGTTTTTGCTGCCGCGGCAGCAGAGATCAACTAGCCTTGCTTCATCTATTTGTACAGACGGTTCCAGTTTGGAACCGTCTGTACTGTTCGATTTGTACATACGGTTCCAAGTTTAGAACCGTCTGTACTGTTTACAGATTTGTACAGACTGTTCCAAACTTAGAACCGTCTGTACTGTTCGATTTGTACAGACAGTTCCAGTTTAGAACCATCTGTATTGTTTGCAGATTTGTACATACGGTTCCAAACTTAGAACCGTCTGTACTGTTTGATTTGTACAGACGGTTCCAGTTTGGACCCGTCTGTGCTATTTGTACAGACGGTTCCAAATTGGAGCCGTCTGTATTGTAGCGTCCCGCTTGTTGGGAACAGTTTGTACTCATTTTCTCAGACGGTTTTCGTTTAGAACCATCTGTGATACTATTTGTATAGACGGCTTCAAAAACCCGTCTGTACAGGGACGTCCCGTTAAATGAATTCTGTAGTAGTGATTCAACCTCCGAAGACATTATTTTACCTATTTCAAACCATAACTAGTTTACATGACATTTCTCACACATACCATCACTTAACCACATATATCAACAGACGGAACCATTCGGTTTGCTTAAGCGATGACTTGAAAAGTTTGTAACCGCACAGGTCTATTTATACCTTTCAAGATTTACAAAGAAGGTTAATTATCAGCTCTGCGAGGATTATAGAGTTTATATATCTACCTATAGACAACATGTAAGATTCAACGCCTATTCGTTTTGAGTGATAGAAATTCTCACGGTAATCCAATAACACATAAATTCTCACATTAATCAAGAGAAATTTAAATATTTATATCGCTTATTTTAGTGAGACCAGATTAGAAAAAGAAAAAAATACATCGTTTATTTTAGCAGAGCAGATTACTTATAACAACGTGAAAAAAAACCACACCTCTTATTTTGGTGGGATCGATAACAGTGTAGAATGATAGAAAACATTGTAAGAATCGTATGCAACAACAAATCTAATCACTAGGTAGTTGCGCGGCCTATTCCGTTAGCTTGTTCTAAATTCATCTACCGCATACGTCGTTTTACTTCAGAAAATGTTGTAGTCCTTGTTTCATTATTTTTGTCCCAAGTACATAAAAGACCCTTTTTTTTTACTAGTTCCACCCACGTTTTCCCCGAAATATGCTAATAAGCACATATACCCTTCATATTTGCGAGAGACCTTCGATTATATAGTTTTGTTAACAAACTGCACAATTTCTCCCATTGACGTCAAAGGACTTTCAGAAGTGAAAAAAAAAGAGATACAAATAACTTGCTTTTACAATCCGTTCCTGTCACTCCATTATACAATTAAGCTGTTTGGGCGCACGGGTGTGGGTTCTTAATTGACAAATTAATGTCCCGATCTTAAACATAGACAACGTTATTACATGTTAGATGTAAGCGTACGTAAGTTGGTACAACCGATGACGTGGATACAGACGGTTAGTCGAAATAAAGATGCAATCTGGAAATGTAAGCATCAGGGCCATCATCATATTATCCCACCAAGCTTCCGTTTTACACAACTCCTCTTAGGACAGAGCTATATTCCGGTGAACTTCGTGGGATTTTAAAAACAATTGAACTATATTTGATTGTGTACTATCTTCATGCCAACTGTTTCTTTACCAGGTCGATCACCTTCACTCGGTGATAGCCTCTTTTGCATGAACATGAACTAGACCAGGTTCAAGATATAGAGACATTTTAGCTCTCTAGTAAAACTATACCAAGTCTTGTCTACCAATTAACCAATTCATATGAAATCCTACTAAATAGAATTCCTGGATCATTTATTCGAAAAAAGAAACATGTTCGCTGCACATTTCTTTCCGAGAGAAATTAATGAGCTTAAAGTTTATCACTCATTTATAGATTACAACCACTCTGTATGCAGTAACAAATAAAATTCCAGGACACTATTTGGTGACGTTAATCTTTGCATACTTTTCATAATTAAGCTTGCTTTGCACACATATAAACGGCGAGATTAGAACACCATTATCGTACGGAGCAAAGCTTGAATTACAAGAGATTCCTTAACTATTAATCCATTCAAACGCCACGAGCAGTAAAACATATCTGTACAACCTAGCGACATGCATGCATGCCTAGTCAGCTCTAGGCCTCTAGAAGTGCATGCATGCGACGTAATTATACATAATTAGTTGCCATGTCACCATGTCGATTTCAGTACGTACAAAATTAACTGGCACTGGGCTCTATCTCTACACATGGATGGATAGAGGGATGGATGGGTACTACCGAGTCGATCAAAGACGGTCGCGTGAAGTCACGTACAAGGTGCTCTACGTACGACGTACCCCAGCTGAGCTGCACGAGTAGGGCACAGCCTTTTGGGGTCTTTTCGATTGACCAGCTGAACAAAACATTCATTCGTTCCTTCCCGGCCGCGTGCTCTGAATTCTGATGGATTAAGAACTTCATGCAGGTCATGTAATTTCAGAAAAATGATCTTGCATGCCGTTTGACCAGCTCGTGCCTCGAGAAAACGATTAGATCGAGCAGCGAGCAGTTTTCTTTTGAGGTAATTGCACCGGAGGTACATAAACTTGGTACGCGCGTTCACTTCTCTACAAAAACTTAGAAAACGTGCACGCCGCTAGAACAACTTGGCACACGCGCGTTCACTTCGGTACAAATTTTGTACGAGCGTCGCGCTGGGCCGTGGCGAGACGCCAGCGTCGCCTCGGTGGAGGACGAGACGCCCGCGTCGCCTCCATGGAGGGCGACACTGACTAACGTCACCCACCGTGGCGTGTCACTGGGTGAGCTAACGCCACGGTCAGCGGCGTTCGGCCCCAGTACCGAACGCCACGATGACTGGCGTTTGCCGCTGGCAAAGCGGGCAAACGCCAGTCACCGTGGCGTTTGGTGAACCGAGCAAACGCCAGTCACCGTGGCGTTCAGTACGTCGCCACGTTGGCGGATCGTGGACTGGGGGCCGAACGCCATTGACCGTGGCGTTAGCTCACCCAGTTACATGCCACGGTGGGTGGCGTTAGCCAGCGTCGCCCTCCGTAGAGGCGACGCTGGCCGTCTCGCCCTCCGCAGAGGCGACGCTGGGCCGTAAAAGCCAAGTTATTGTAGCGGCGCGCACATTTTGTAAATTTTTGTACCGAAGTGAACCCACGTGCCAAGTTTATGTATCTAGAGTGCAATTACCTCTTTTCTTTTGGACTATGTACTCAACATTTCAAGTTTCAGCAGCGACGTAGGTACCGCTATGTAGGAGTATTTAAATATTTGATGGATGGACTGCATGTCATGTAATTTCAGGGGCAGCTAGGACATCTTGTAGTAGAATCTGAAGTAGCAAATCACCTGCTCCTAGTAGCTTGGCATATCATTTGACCAACTAGTCCTCTCGAGCCAAAAACATTCAGCCAACTTTATTTGGAGGACTCCATCTTTCGACAGCTACGACCTGCTTGATAGGCAGTACGTACACTAGAGCTAAATCAATGGAAATATATCGAAAATACCTTTAGATATTGGTACTTGGAAACGCACTAAATTTATAGACTTCCTTATCTCCTACGAAATGTACTATGTCATTAAAACATCGTTTTACATGGCGGGTTAATAAAAAATATAGACATACTAATTTTTTTAATAAAAGATAAAATATCTAATCATTAATCTAATGAGCACTACTATTATTGTTAGACCATAACCGATAGATCTTCATGATTATACATAAATAGATCACAACCAATAGATCATTATAACTGTGTGTAAATATATCGTGACCAATGAATCTTTATTATTGTAACTAAACAGATCACAACCGATAATTTTTTATAACTGAATCTTAACATCATCCAACCATTTATTTGGTGGACATTTATTTATTATTGATAGAATACAACTAATAGATCTTCATAATTGCATCTAAACATTATGGGGCATTGATCCGATATATCTTAATTACTAATAGCCCACAAATGATAGATATTCATAATTTTGCACTTAACAAAAAAGCTAGCTGAGCTTTAAGAGTATATATTTTATTGACCAAATATCAACGACCAATGATAAAAACTTTGACTCCATGTACTAATGTAATATCATGCCTTATCAAAATGATTAAAGATATTAAAGACGATATGCTAGAGATTTCCAAAGAAATTATTAATCCTCTTTTTAATTAGCGTACCACAACTAATAGATCTTTATAATTATACTTAAACAAATCACAACCAATAGATCATCATAACTATATCTAACCTAATCATAACCATGAAATCTTCTTAATTATACCTCAATAGGTCATAGCCGATCGATAACGATAACCGTATCTAAACAAATCACAACCGATAGATCTTCATAATTGTACTAAGTATATCACAATTGATAAATCTTCATAATTGTATCTCTACAAATCACAATCAATAAATCTTCATAACTACACCTAAAAATTATCCAGCGTTGATCTGGTGGACATTTATTATTAATGTATCTCACATGATTGATTTCCATAATTGTAACTAAACATTATTCAATATTGATTTAGTGTACCTTAATTATCAATGGCCCACTGCCGATTAATATTCATAATTTGATACCTCATAATAAGAGTTACTTGAGCTTCTAAGTCGTATAATGATCTAATATCAACGACCAGCGATCTGAACCTTAACTCTACATAGTGATCTAATATAACATAGAAACAATCGGCTAATTATGATCCGAACTTTAACTCCAAGTGATATAATGTACTTCTGTACTTTTGGATATAGTGAGCTCAAGTAACAAGTCCATATACTGATCTAATATCACATCTAAACAACCATCCGACAGCCTCCATTCTATATACCAATCCAAAATCACGTACCAATAAGACATCCGGCAGTTTTGTGGGATTGAAAATAAGGCTGAAAATTACTATCAATTCAGACACTAACCAAAGAAAAACAAAGGAAAAATCTACATCATTATCGCTCTTGGTATACGTGGTAAAATATGCAGATTAGTCAGATATTCGTTAAATCTGTTACGAACTTCTTAAAAATAGTTTTCCAATAGTATGCGTTTTATAGATACGAATATACTGTAATATCAGCAATGCAATTGCGTGGGAATATTCCAGGTAGTTTTCAATAAAGAGATATCTTCATAATGTTATATTTCGAGATAGATATTTTCCCAAATTTACTTTTGAAAAAAATGATTGGCAGACAACATAGTCTTAATTAGCTTCCAATTAACGTTCTCATCTTTGGAAATAAGATGGGACATCGTTTCTCCTATGTATCATGAAAGGCAAAAGGCAATTAATCTCTGGGTGGATTCGACATGCAAACTTATGTATGTAGATGTATATCTGTGTATATATGTGTAATATACGTGTATATATATATGTATATAATTTACTATATAACTATTTGCTGGCCAGGTTTTCTATATATCTGGCATAATGATCTAATATCAACTGCTAGTGGTGATGAAACTTCCTCAATGAATCATAATTCTTATTTTCTTGTACAATAAAATTGATCATTTTACATTAATTACTACATTTCGCCCTCTTACTAGATGCTTCTTTGATGTACTCCCTCCGTCTCAATTTGTTAGGCGCGTTTTCGTTTGACATCATGACCAATGCAACCTGCTGTTGACAGAAGTACCCTCATTAACTGCTATTGAATCGTTTCTACTTCTTACGGTGAGTCACGGAACGAGTAGTAAGTACATATGACATCGGGAGATGAAAAATCAAGGGAAAGGGTAAATCAGGGAGAATGACCACCTCTTGTTGATTAGTGCCTAATATACTGGGACAAGACTAAAACAAAAATACACCTAACAAAAAGAAACGGAGGGAGTATTAGTCGATTGGGATTAAATTATAGTCATATCAGCCGTCTATTTTTAAAGTCGAAACTATAAAACCAATTTCTTCCATAGATTCATCTAATAAGTTAGAATTATTTTTTGTTGTACTAATACTATTATTGTCTTTAAGAGACTCCTAGAAACCAAGCTACTGAGAACTAAGCGGTTGCTTAAGTGGTTAGTGAAGATGATTGTACCTTTTGTCTATCAGTGATAAGAGTCGGTCCAGATTTGACTTATGTGTATTTTATCAAAGCGGATAATTCTTTTATTGTGGATGATTTAATCTTGATTTCGAGACGTAACTTCATTAATGTTCAAACTCCACGACTTTATATTGTATTTAATTTTTTTTAAAGAGACGACGCTGCTTACTTCATATATAAATACTTGGTATAGTGTATAGTTTAAGTAATAATATGTCTTTTGGAATATTTTATATTTACCATCAATATTATTAAACTACTTTCTGTTTAAATAGTGCGTGCAACGTTCTTACCGACAAGCATGGCCACGTATAGCATGGAGAGCTTGCGGCGTTCCTGCCAAGCTCGGCCTGAGATTTTGATTTTGATTTTGTTCATCGATCATCCATTGAAACGAACGCAAACGGCCTGTCAAGCGTGGCATAGGTCTATAGGGTTCCATAAAGGACACCGCAGGTGCCATTGCTTTAAGTCCCATCCTTCTGTTCGATTAGATTCTTTTGACCATTATCCCCTGGATATATAACAGATCACCTGTGCATCCACATGACCAGTCCCAGCCTGTATATACGTACATGCACACTGCTATATACTAGTATATGCAAAGATTTGTTTATTATTCTTATTCAAGTCTACATAATCATCAAATCAGTGGTATGTGTATACTGATCAGTGGTTCTGCTCCATTATCTATAAGAAAAAGATCAGTGGTATATGTACATAGCACATGTGTACGGTATACTAGACTTAACTGTGAGATAGAGTATGTACTGTAATAAGTCTATAATAAAGCAAAAGTCTAATTTGGGAGTAGTACCGTAGTAAAGAAATCTCAAATTTTCACCAGACATTCACACGCACCGTCGGGAGGTGAAACATATCAAGAGCAGGGAACACTGACAGGTGCGTGGACAAGTGATTGACTTGTTATATATGAGTCTGACCAATGCCGGGCGGCCGATTCCCTTGCATGGTGCATGTCCAGCTTTGTGGCGACTGGCGACTGCACAGCTTTTCTGCAGCAGCCACGGAGAGTAGGCAAAAGTTAAGAACCAGAGGAGCGGTCGAGAGAGAGAGAGACAGACGAGTGGTCACGATGGGGCTGGAAATGGAACACATGCAATTGCCGTCGTACGATTCCCCTTCTGCAACGGGTGCCAAATTGAAGCCTGCTCTCAGTGGTCACTGTCGGAGCTGGGTAAACAAGCAATATGTCAACGTGTCAAAGAAGAAACACCAGTGCAAATTGTGCTGGTTGACTATACATTTATTATACTATGCTACTATTTCGCATTTAACTTTGAAGATGTTAGAGCATCCGCAGCAGCATCTGCAACCGCTTCTATATAGCTAAAATTTAATTAAAGTGAAGAAAAACATTCTCCAGTAGCTTCTGCATCCGGTTCTACATCGTATCTGCTTCTACATCACCTCTTCTTCGTTCCCCAATTGTAGCAACCAGCAGTGCTTCTCCATCGGGCCAACTACTGCACGTGGAGCACTCCACAGGCCGTCCCCACCATTCTGCTCCACCGGCCGCCATCTCGCCCCATAGCTCGCCCCACAGCTCGCCTATCGGGACTCCCTCCTCCTCCGCCCCGTCCCGGCCCTGTCCCCGTCCCCGTCCCCGTCCCCGACGGCAACTCCCCCGGCGGCACCCGCCACCGCCGCGGCGCCTCCCTCGCGGCCCAGCGGCGGCAACAACAACCCGCTCATCTCCTTCCTCTCCTCCCTCATCCCGCGCCGCGTGCCGCGGCCGAGCCCGGCCGCCCCTCCCGCAGCGCTGCGAAGGGCGGTGGAGAAAGGACGCGGAGGCGGAGTTGCAGCTGGTTGGGTGCGCGGTGCCGCTGTTCCGGCCGTACGTGGCGCGGCTGCCGTGGCACGGCGGCGCGCGGGCATGGCTGTCCAAGATGTTCCCACACTACGGCCATTACTACGGCCCCAACTAGTCCAGCGGCAAGGAGGCCGGCTCCATCCTCTGGGACCGCCGCCCCGCCGATCACCTCGACTTCAACTGCTACTGCCACGACATGGGCTACGACACCTACGACCAGGCGTAGCTCCTCTGCGCCGACCTCGCCTTCCTCTGCTGCCTCGAGGGCAGCCACAAGACACCCGCCCTCGACGGCGTCGCGGCCACTGCTATCTACCGTTCCATGTGCATCTTCGGTCTGAATCACCACGCTGAACCACTCAATTCAACACCTTTTGCCCATTTCCTGTGTAGAATGTGTGCATTGCATGTATGAATGTAACATTGGTGAAAATTCTTTGGTCTAATGTGAGATTGTTTCGCTGATGCGTGTGCAGGGCTCAAGACGGTACTGATACCTTACCGGACGAACCTTGTGCGGCTACAAATGGGACCGAATTACGCCGACGCCTTCGCCGATTTTGCGAAGAGGATCGCCTCGTCTTCGGGCAGGCCTACCGGCAGCGAGAAGCAAAGATTGTGAGAGGCAAGGCAATGTGTTGTCGAAGTGATCCGTGGTAATGGCGCTAAATTGCTCGGTGATTGAGATGTAGCAACTGTGCATAGCAAGTTTTGATGAGGGACTCATGTATCCTCCTATCTAATCTAATTGTAGTAACTGATCAGAAACTTGGAATTCTTAATGTGAATATAGCTTCGCACATGATTATATCAAGAATGTGTCTTTGGCGACAAAATCAATGTAACTTAGAACAAAGCAAGGATGTTACATTGTTAAAACAGCTGATGCAAAAAAAAAGTTTTTACTCAGCAACTGATTTTGTTCCATAGTAGTTCGTGAACTTTCGTAGAACTCTTATGTCGTTTAGGTTATGTGCGATGGAACTCAGATTAGAATCCCCCTAAGCACTATGTTGGTTGAACTCTTATGTTGTTTGAGTTATGTTTGAGCTATGTTTGAGTTATGTTTGAAATAGGGATACATTGAAATAGAGATACATTGAAATAGAGAATATATCCGTTTGAAATTTGCCGTTCAAAAATTTGCCGTTGAAATTTTGTCGTTCGAAAATTTTGAAGTTCTAATATAGCACCGTTCGAAATTTATCCGTTTCGAATAAATAGCCGTTGAGGATGATGTGGTAGTTATAGTATACCAATAAAATATAGGATGTTGTGATATAGGAAATGAGTTTTGGAGAAGCTATTGGAGCGAAAATAGAAATAAGGAATGAATCTTTTGGAGAAGCTCTCTATATAAAGACTAGTAAACAGTACGTGCAATGCACGTTAGGGCACAAATACTCGTACTGTTGATGATACTGTTACAGCTCTACAGATGTCACTGTTTGTGATACTGTTCATGATACTGTTGCAGTACTGTAGTTACTGTTCACCGCGAATCCCTCCAATCTCAGCCGTTCAATTTAAAGAATCAATGGCTCAGATTAATTGTCTAAACGCAATTCAAATTTGATACACTATATTGTAGTATAGATATAAGGAAGTAAATTTGGAGAAGCTAATGTGGATGCTCTTAGGGTGCGTTTGGATCAGGGAACGAAGTGGAATGGAACAGAACCATTTCGGATTCTGGGGTGGTTCGGGTGTTTGGTTCGCCAAACGCAGCAAAGTGGAACGGAACGATTCGGTTCCACTGGAGGGAATATTCGCCCTAGATGCGGAACGAGCTGATAACGCAAAATCCATTGAACGAATCGGTTCCTCACCGCATCCGGTCGTCACAGTATCCTCTCATCTCCTCAAAAAAGCCTCCCGTGAGTCATCTCCCCCAACCCATCTCGCCTCCCCCCTTGTACTTCTCCCAGTGTGCAGCGGCGGAGGCGCGCTCCCAGGGTGCAGCGACAGAGGCGCGTTCTCAGGCTGCAGCGGCGGCGGCGCTCTCCCAGGCAGCGACGGCGGCGGCAGCGTTGGAGGTTGGGCGATGAGCTATGAGCAGGCAACGGGAAGAGGAGATCTGGGGCAGAGAAGGGCGGCAAGCAGGCTTCGGAGACTTCGTTCGGTTGGGCTGCGAGTAGGCCACGGGAAGAGGAGATTTGTGGAAGCGAAGGGCGGCAACCAGGCTTCGGAACCTTCGTTCGGTTGGGCGACGAGCTGCGAGCAGGCGACGGGAAGAGGAGAGGTGGGGAAGAGAAGGGCGGCAAGCAGGCGGCGGCAGCGCGCTCCCAGGCAGCAGCGGCGGCGGCGCGTTCCCAGGCAGAAGCGGCGGTGGCGCCTCCCAGGCAGCGGCGGGGAGGGGAGATCTCGGGAAGAGAAGGGCGTGAAGCAGGCATTGCAAAATTCGTTCGGTAGCCTTCCTCCTTCAAATCAAGGTATGTAACCAACAAATCTCCATGAATTAGCTCGGTTTTGGCTAGATCTGGGTGTTGCGTATCACGCCGGCAGCAGTCATGGTTGCTTCTTTTCCCCATATTCTTGTTTGACACTGCAAATGGTGATCACTGATGAAATCTTTTACGTGCATATCTTATTTATATATATGTTCAAAATTGTTGCCCTCTCTCTACAATTGCTGGTTCTATTAGCTATACTCCCATTTGTGTTAAATACATGTCGTTGCTTGAATTATTGATACAACCAGTGAGTAGATTACTTTGTAAATGCATTGTAGATGGTGAAGAAAATGGATAGAAGGGGAAAGTTGTTGTTTATGGGAGCCGCCACATTTGTGGCTCTTTCTACGGTGGCCTTGTATCTACGTGATAGAATAAGAAAGAGGAAAGCCCGCATTACTTATGGTCCAATGGAAGAAAGAGATCAAGAATTAATCAACTATTTGAATAACAGAATTTTCAAGTGTGATGAAAAATGCAGGGATATGTTAAGGCTTAACAGAGCTCCTTTCTCTAGGTTGTGTCAAATATTGAGGGAACGCTCTTTGCTCCGAGACACTATACATGTATGTGTGGAGGAGCAAGTAGCGATGTTCTTGAATACTATTGGACATAACCTTAGAAATAGGGTCATCTCAGCTAATTATGATAGGTCAAAAGAGATAGTTAGCCGCTATTTTAGACTAGTCTTACACGCTATAGGTGAGCTACGAAATGAGTTTATCCGGCCACCATCATTGGAGACCCCTACCAAAATTGCAGGGAACCGACGGTTCGACCCATATTTTAAGGTATTTTCAGCAACTATGCCTTAGTTATTTAGGCTAGAAATTATGAGGTTTTAATTTTTTGTGTTACATGCATAGGATTGTATTGGAGCAATCGATGGTACACATGTCAGAGCTTCTGTTAGTAAGGATATGGAGCCTTCCTTTCGCGGTAGGAAGTCCTTTGCTACTCAAAATGTGATGGCAGCGGTAGATTTTGACCTTCGATTCACATATGTTTTGGCGGGTTGGGAAGGAACAGCACATGATGCGGTAGTTTTAGCGGATGCATTAGAGCGTGAGAATGGCCTAAGTGTCCCACAAGGTAAGAAATTGCTTAAAGACAACTTTATACATAATTGCACAAACCAGTCACACATTTTTTTGTCATGTTCTAGGAAAATTCTATCTAGTTGATGCTGGATATGGAGCCAAGCCTGGGTTCTTGCCACCTTTCCGTGCTGTGAGGTACCATCTGAATGAGTGGGGCAGCAATCCAGTACAAAACGAAAAGGAATTGTTCAACCTTAGGCACTCATCTCTACGCGTGACTGTAGAGCGGGCCTTTGCATCACTCAAGAGATGGTTCAAAGTTCTAGACGATGCCACTCCATTCTTCCCGTTTTCGGTTCAAGTTGACATTGTTGTAGCCTGTTGCATTCTTCATAATTATGTGCTTACTCAAGGGATAGATGGGTTTATTATACCGGAAGTGGCTTGGACCGGCAACCCCATGAGGACCTCAAGGGAGCAACCAAGTGACCATAGAGCCATGGTAGATCGTAGGCAATAAATTGCTACTAGAATGTGGGAAGATAGGCAGAATCACTATGGAAATTGAATGTATTTGTGTAATGCCCGGACAGATGGTGGCCTTTTCTATTTCAAAGCAATGTATTTGTGGCATTTCCTATCATGTGTTTGCATTTATGAATGGCTGGACAGATCTATTTTCCATGTCAATAAAACTATTTGTGTTTGTGTAATGTCGTATCTTTCCAACTATTAAGGTCCAAAACAGATTCTGCCATTTCTTTTAACTATTTTCACTGTTGGACAGAAATGGACAATGTGGAAAACCTTGATGGGAGTAGTCTGCTTGTGTGGACAAATTCAATGTCCACCATGATGCTAAGTCATTTGGCTAACCTAGTGGCAAGTAGCACTAGAACTTCAAGTGGTTTCAAGAAGGTGCACCTTAACAACTGTGCCAAAGCCTTGAATGACCATTTCAAGCTAGCTATCACTGGAGATCAGGTTAGCAACCACCTTAAGAAGTGGAGGAAGATTTGGGCAAAGATTGAGAAGCTTAAAAAGATGAGTGGTGCTCTGTGGGATGAGGAAACGTGCACTATTAGGCTTGAGCATGAATACTATGCAGGTTATATTAAGGTAATTTTTTCTCACATAGTATGTTAAATTGTGATACTTTGTTGCATCTAAATTTGTTGAAAATATGCTACCGTTCATTTCAGGACCACAAAGGTGATGCAAATTACTTGAATACCCCCATTGAACACTATCATGAAATGGCGACAATCTTTGGGGCAAGTATGGCCACGGGGAAGTATGCCAAGTCCAGAAATGACCCGCTTTCTGTTGAAGTGCATGACATTGAAGATGACGAGGGAGCCAATGGAAGCGGTGAGGTCAATATGTCAGCAACAGCAAATGTTGGCGAGTCTTCTTCTGGTTCTAAACGACCAACAAAGAGGGCTAAGGTAGTCCCAAATGAAGATGATGCGCTGCTGTCCACACTGAAATTTGGCCTCGAGAGAGTTGCTGTAGCACTTGAGAAAGCTGCTGGAGCCAACGATGATATTCCTGAAGGCCTTTGGGATGAATTGGCAGCTCTTCCTGGATTTGACGAGGGGCATCTTGCTCACTACTATGCCCACCTTGTTGACAATCCTAAGACTGCAAAGGCATTTGTCAAGCTTAGTGTCAGTAACAAGTTAGTTTGGGTGACTAGATATGTCACAAAAAACTTCGGTGCATGACGTTGATCTTAGTAGTTGTGTGCCATGGACTTTAGTGTGTTTGAGATGTATGAACTTCAAACTTGTTATTGTAAGTGTGGAATTATGTGGAATTTCTATCATGCGTTAGGAGCTTTCAGATGCTCTTTAGCTGGTCAATGAGAACTTCATTCGCAGCTTCATTATTATTTACATTTCATGTTATGAAATAGGAATTTTAATGCTGTGGTTTTGCAGGTTTCTAGATTAAAGATAAAGTTAAAACCAAAGAACAACACATTGCAGATTTACAGAAGAAATCTCAAGTAATCTTCAACCTGATAATGTTTCTTTTTTGATCATTTGTCCCATTCTTATTTAATAGCATTAGGTTCAACTTGTTTCTTGCTACCCATAAAATTGCGTTTGTATGCTTCTACAAATAGATCATTTCCATTTCACGAGAAAAACCTTGTGGACTTTGTTGTGTACTATTACTCTATTTCAAAACAAAATATTTCAGGAAAAAAATTATAAAGAATCTCATGAAACTTCGACCTTGTCCCAATGGTGAATGTGTTCCAAACAGATTCATGGCTACGTATTTAGTCTTTAGTACGTATGACCACCATAACACAAGTACAAGTAGACTGAGCTATCACTGTCAAATCAGAATATCAACAAACAAGTCAAAATTTGTATTAGTACCTACGAAAACTACTAGAAAACGCAAATTCCTCGGCCCCTAGTGCATAAATCATAGAAACCATGAGTATTCTGCCAATTTGAAAAACAAACTCACGTGCCAACGTGGGGTGGTGAATTGGTCTGGTGACGAAACGGCGAAATTACAGTACTAGTTGTTGCTGAAAAAACAAAATATTTATTGCTCAAAATACAAATGAAATACTGTTGAAAAATACAAATAAAATACTAATTCTATTTTCTTCCATCCCATCCTCTCAACCAAACACTGGAATGTAACCATTTGGTTCCATCCCGTCCTCTCAACCAAACAATAGATGGAACTGTTTCAATATTCGAACCAAATAGCAGAATAGAACCATTCCATTCCATCACATTCTATGGTTCCAGAACCATTCCATTCCGTTCTTTTTCATTCTCCCGTTCAAACGCACCCTTAGATGCCGTGTGAGTGGAATCTCGATCGTCGACTCATGCACGTAGATGCATCTGAAAAGCGTATCTCTCGTTTGGGACTCAGGAGAGATAAGGAGAGTAGTGCTTGTAGGTTCTAGTACAACAGTTGATGAACAGTTGTGCAATGTGCACAAGCTCAGCTAAGCTAGCCTAGGAGTAGTAGTACTAGTAGAGGATGCATGCACTGCTAGTGGTGCAGTGCCAGCTTTCCCCTCCGATCGGACACGACCTGCAGGAAACACGCACACATACATACATATACACCCCATGGTATTCCAGTACTGTGCTGTGCATCGATCTCACTGTCTCTTCACTCTGCACCTGGAGTCCGAGGGTGAAAGGAAGGAAGAGGCGTCACGCAGCTCTACACGTGAGGCTCGACTTTTTTTTATAAATATTATTTTCAAATTTTTTCATTTAGAATTTATAGGTTTATTTGAAAAAATCACAAAACTAGCACCCTGTCGTCTAACGGTTGGACGACAGGAGGCTTGTCGTCCAACCATTAGACGACAGGGGGCCAGTCGGCCATTCGTGAAACGACAGGACCTATCGTTCAACGGTGGAACGATATCCCCATGCTACTGTAGCAGCGAGTACTGTAGCAGTAACAGTACTCATATCTTCGATTTTTTTTCTTCTTCCAAATCATCTCGTGCATTAAATCTTAGTAGAAAAATGGATCATTTACAGGCCCATGTATCTACGGGTGCGATCGGATTTCAAATCCGTGCGCCGGTTTTCGAATTGCTATAAATTTGAGTTGTTTTTATCAAAATTTGGGTAAAAACCACTCAAATTTATAGCAATTCGAAACCAAGTGTACGGATTTGAAATCCGATCGCACCTGTGGATACATGGGCCTGTAAATGATCCATTTTTGTACTAAGATTTAATGCACGAGATGATTTGGAAGAAGAAAAAAAATCGAAGATATGAGTACTGTTACTGCTACAGTACTCGCTGCTACAGTACTCGCTGCTACAGTACTCGCTGCTACAGTACTCGGGGTTGTCGTTCCACCGTCGAACCATAGGTCATCTCGTTTCACAAATGGCCGACTGGCCCCCTGTCGTCTAACGGTTGGACGACAAGCCTCCTGTCGTCCGACCGTTAGACGACAGGGTGCTAGTTTTGTGATTTTTTCAAATAAACCTATAAATTCTGAAAATTTTTCTAAAAAAATAATATTTATAAAAAAAGTTCCGTGAGGCTCTGCCTGACACACTGTTGTGCACTGTACAAACATACATGTATCATGCATCCTTGGCTGATGCGATTATTCCGCATGGTGAGCACTCCTTCCGACACAAAGTTATGGAACCCGTAGGGATTTAGCCACCTGTGTCCGGTACTCTAGTCAATGTCCAGTGTGCGCCAATGCCTTGTTGTACTTAATAATTTGATTTTGAGCATGGACTCCCTGTCTACTTGTCTAGATAATGCTATTGTGTTACTCTCTCTATTCTAAAATTTAAGGCATACATGTATTTTAAAATTTACAGTTAAATCTATAATATTTTAGTTATATAACACAAAAATGATATTATTAGATTCGTATTTGAAAGCATTTTTTAATGATATTATTTTTATGTCACAAAATTAACATATTATAGATGTAATTGTAAATCTTAAGATACGTGCGTGCCTTACATTTTGAGACAGAGGGAGTACGTCGTAGACGGTTTGGCTAATATTTCGAGCCTCCCGAAAAGCAGGATTATGAAAATACACAAATATAAAAAAATTATAAGATTTAAATGTCATGATTTTTTTGATGCGATGAGAGCTAAAAACATGACAACTTGTAAATATAACATTAGTTTCTGCACAAAGTTTTTGCAGAACTTAAAAAGAGAAGGTGTATGCAAGATATGTAAAATGCCTTGCTATGAATTTTATAAAATCGGTTATGTATTAAAAGTACACGATGGGTTAACCAGATAAAAGATAGACGTTAGAAATTCTCACAGAAAAGCAAAACATCAAATATTAATCTGGTGGACCCTTTTTTATTAGTGTACCATAACCGATAGATTTTCAAAACTATAACTAAACAAATTATAGTAGATCATCATAACTATATCTAACCAAATTACATGCATTAGATCTTATAACTATACATCAACAGATAACAGTCGATAGATCATCATAACCGCACCTCAATATATCACAGCCGGTAGATCATCATAATTGTATTTCAATAAATCATAGCCAATAGATTTTCATAATTGTATCTAAACAGATCACAACTGATAAATCTTCATGACTGTAGCTAAACATCAACTAATCATTAATATGTTGGACTTTATTATTAATAGACCACAACCGATAAATCTTTATAACTGTACCTAAACATTATCTATCGTTGATCTGGTATATCTTAATTATAAATGACCCATAGCTACTAGATATTCATATTTTTATATCTCATGAAAAATTTGCTTAAGTTTTAATAGGACCGGCGATTTTAATCTTAACTCTGTATATTGATTGAAACTTTAACTCCAAGTGATCCAATGTCGTATACAAATAATCTATCAGCATAGTACAAATGATCAAGCATCTGCCTTGATATACTTCCGTATTTCTAGATATAGATATAGTGAGCTTGATTAATTACGTGCACTCATCTAATATCACGAACCAACGGCCAACTAGCTAGCAATCAGAACTACAAATCCGCATACAGATATCACGTACAAAGGACATGCCAACACTTGTACAAAATAGTGACCGACTACACAAGATTTGAACTTTAATTGTGCGTAATGATTTAATATCATGTACAATCGACACAACCATTGATAATTTGGTTTTCTTGCTACACCTATGTGAATTCAAAAGATTAAAAATAATTAAAATGGTTTCCACACAATTGTGTGGGACCCCAACTAGTTAGTCAGTAGAAAAGCAATCCGTAAAATTTTTGATAGTCTCGTTCCTTTAATCCAAATAGTCTCTACAGAAAAATTTATTATGAATTGAAATCCAACAAAATTGAAATTCCGCGGAACACTTTTGTGAATGCTGATCTTTCTTCTCCTTCGTTCCCCAGTGTCTGTACAACGCTCTCAGTATTTACGCCCGTCTTATGCAATTAGGATAGGTTCGCGATTGCCGTGCTATGTACATCGTACAATGTTTACATTCGCTGTGGAAAATTACGTGTCGAAAATCTACCAACCTTTACATTTTGGAAACAAAAAAGGCCTGATCGGTAAACCAGATCTGCGCGCGTTTGTTCTGTCATTTCGGACGCAATAATATCCACGTTTCGACTTAGTTTGGAACAGAGCAATATATATCTACCACGGAACTAACAGAGCTTCTTACTGTTCTTTTATTAGTAGATGGTACGTCCGTCGTAGAGTAGTAGATATGCTAGAGAGTAGATACAAGAAAAACAGGCAGTAGATAACATCACATCCGTATGGCCATACGCATGATAATGATAAGACACACCAAATGGAGCACACTCGATGACCAGTCAAAGATTCAAATGAAGGCCTCTTCGTACGGTAGGAATCGAAAAACGTAGGAAAAATAAAATCGTAGAAATAAGATGCCATGTATTATGTATTTCTGTGGAGTCTCAAAACAACAGAAATCATAGAAGAGATGTGTTTGGATGCTGCACATGAAAAAATACATGAATTTTGGAGGAATGAAGAGAGAAAATAAAGAGCGAATGTATTAGACTTCTCAAAGAAAAAATAAAATAACGTATGAGATCATCTTGGTTTTCTTATAGAATTGGAGGTATAAGACTACATTATATAGTAATTCGAGAGCTTCCATCCTATAATCCTATAATCAAAGGTTCTTATAATAAATTCTTAATGATAGAAATCATCTAAAAATTTTAGCGAGAATCCAACAATTCGAAAAGACACTAAGCTCGTGCAGGTCCCTTTGGAAAAGAAGAGTCCAAACCGGCATGGGAAACTGATCGCGTGTATATATATCATATATATTTGGATTACGCGAAATTTGATGAAACTTCTTCCAAATTGTTAACCCACTATACATACGGGTATTATATTTGCCCTTTAAACACAACTAGCTTAGGTCATAAAACCCTAGCTCGATCGACATCGTCCTAGATACATTGAACTCGATGCCGTGCATCCTTAATTCTCTACGATTGCGTCCAATTAGGGCCAATTAGGGCCCATCCCTAGACCAATCTAGCAACATGTTTAATCATTAGTTTTGCCAATAGAATATATTATATCTTCTAGTAAATGAATATAGATATCTGTATGATTGAATTAAATACGGCGAAACTTTTCGTAGCCTATATATGTCATAGAATCATATCACGCAATATTACCACTTTTACTTGATTGGCCAACTTACACATCTCTCATCAGGGTCGTCTCCTCCAAACGAGGGTCTCTATTCCCCTTCTTCCTTTGTAGCTCCCTTGTGTCTTCCTCTCTTCCAGCCTCTCTCCCCTTCTCTGGTGGCTCTGACAATCGGAAGGCAAGAGAGGGAGGCCCGACGGTCCTCTATATGTATATTACCGTCTCCATTCTTCCAATAATCTAGATCTAGGTGTGTTCCTACTCTCCAACCTTCTTCCGACCATTGTGGCGGGACCCACCATGGAGGTGGACGAAGAGCTAGGAAGGAAGGTGCACATGGTTTCTTCAGTCCAGAGTCTTGCTATCTTTTCTTCTATGGTGTTTAGATCCCTGTTATTTCGTCCTTGGTTTCTAAAGTTCCTTCTCTCCCATGAGCTTTTATCTATGCTTCGGATCTGCCTCCCTCTTGGTCTGGGCGGGGTGGTTCAATGGGGACGCGTGTTTTCTCTCTCCAATTCTTAGCGTCTCCCTCTGCTCTCTCTGGTTATGTTTTCTTTGTATTCCTCATGCGCAGATAGAGGCCACCTCCAACCAAGGCGTTAGTCAAAAACCGGTTGCTTCCCTCTTCAACCTCTAGCCAAGAGGTTTGTTTTGCAGTTTTTGGGTGTAGCAGTTCTATGGCGACCACCGGGGTGTGCCCTGACCATCAGATTGGTGGCTCTTGCCCGATTCAAGGGTGTCTTTGGGTGGTCGTCGGTGAGTGCTTCACATCCATCTTTCTTGCCAGCGACCATTCTGAAGCCACTGTTGTATGGGTGTCTTCCAACAACATCATCAGCGGTGGCTACATCAACCTCTAGACTCCAAGCTCTGGTTTCATCAGAGGCACAGGTCCTAGCTCTCCTCTCCTTCGCTAGTGGCGGTCGGTTTGTTGAACTTGTTGGTGACAGTCTTCACAGCGGTCGGTAGGACAAAGGTCACTCGGACACATTTCATGCCACATGGGTTTCCTAGAACATGTGTTCCAACTTGCGTTCGCTGCTACCGTGTGTCTCTAAGGGGCAATGTTGTATTTCCTTTTTAGTCTTCTTGTCCTTGTGTATCGATCTCCGTGCTCATAAACTTTCAATGGAGTCTTTGGTTTTATGGTAATGACATATTTATATTTAGAAAAAAAAAGAAGAAAACTTGACAGGCCCAACGCATTGGGCCCGACTAGAAACTTATTCATGTTTGTTTTTGCCATTTTCCCGACGGTTTCTGGTCGGAAGCAGAAGTCCAAAATCTGGCAATGTAAGACCTTGTACAATGCAGGTGCTTAGACAGGTGCCTCAGGAAAAAAAAACCCAATTTCTTTTGTGAGAGGTGTTTAGACAGGTGCTTAGGAAGGGCAACGGAAGCAAAATTTAGCACCCGGTGCTAGGCTGGTGCTTAGGGTGACACAGGTGACAGGTGCTTCAACCGGTGCCTAACAAATAGCACTCCAAAAAGCACCAAATAGTACTCATACGAAGCGCTGCATTGGAGACAACAGGTGCTAGAGTAGGTGCTACACGAATATTAAAGCAACTTAAGCACCCATATGAAGCACTCTGCATTGTAAGTCACATATTTTTTGAGACGCCACGCTACTCTCTCTCTTTAAGCACCAGGCTATAAGCACCCTGTATTGTACATGGCCTAATCGTCCAATAAAATGTGGCAAATGAGTGGTTGTTACCGTACTATAGCCAGGTTAATTAACAACTGAGTGCCGAAAACCTCTTTGTCAGTCAGTAAAAATGACAAATATAAACTTAATTTATTAATGCGCCAACTGGAAG
Organism: Stipa capillata; assembly: GCA_019208055.1. NCBI lineage: Eukaryota > Viridiplantae > Streptophyta > Magnoliopsida > Poales > Poaceae > Stipa > Stipa capillata. The sequence continues at coordinate 94,680 of JAGXJF010000476.1, read as the reverse complement.
CTAGTCGTTGTTCGCGTAGTACTAAGCCAGTTTAATTAATAACTGATTAAAACCGAGTTGTGTCGAGACCTCCTTCGTCGGTCAGTAACAATGACGAACTTAAACTTATATTAATTCGCCAATTAAGTCCACAAATTTCTGGAGGGAATAAGATTAAGGACGCTGATACGTACGGAGACCATAAATTAACAAGTACTCCTAGCTAGTATTAGGCCTTGTTTGTCAAGATTTAGCTCGTACGGATGCATGGATTGTGCAATATAACGTCCAATTAAGCATGCAGAGCAGTTCATAGTATGAACGAGAACGTGGGAACAGGAGTTGGGCGCGATCCTGTAGATTCGTCGCGATTTGATGCGATCCTTGCATGCTACTTGATGCGATCCTTGCATGCTACTTGATGCGATCCTTGAGCTTTTAAGTAAACTGATAAATACGAGGAATTTTACCCTAAAGATCTAGAGTTTCACTAAGAACCAGGGTTACTTACCTAGGGGAAAATATCCAGTGGAGAAAACCACGTGAAAAAAAGTTTAAAAGTTTTTTAAAATTCTGAAAAAATATGGTATGTTGGTGAATTAGTTTTTTCATACCTCCCAAGTAAATTTGAGTTTGAACTTGAAATTTTACATATTTACATAATATCACCCTCCTAACATACTCTACTTTTTTGATTTTTTTTATAAATTTAAACGTGATTTCCACGGAGGTTTCACTGTAATGTGGTTTTTACTGCATATTTTCGCCTTACCTAACTAGTGTCCTGGCAATAAGTACTGTACCATCCACATTACCTAGGTTGATTGGAGCTGATGTGAGTTTTTGCAGGCGTACACATCTTTCTCGTAATCTTGAGTTTTTCCGGTGAGTAGGCGGGTGCATATGACTATGCGATAATAAGTCGGGACTAGGGTCTCCACAACCATTAGGGCCGTTGATTTGCCAGAAATTGGCAAGCTCGTGGTGCTATATCACGGTGAGCACAATTTATTTCCTTCAAAATTCTCTTCTTCTTTTCTGTAGAAAATTGCTACTTTCCAGATTAGGGACGCTAGCTACAACGTTCCTATTAAATTTAGTTGAATGATTTTCTACTACTCGAGTAACGCATTTAGGAAAAAGGTCCTAAATTTTGCAATGTGCATGCCGGCAAAGCTATGGATTATGCTGAAGAGCAAGTGAAAATGCTATCCTAAATTTTGCAATGTGCATGCCGGCAAAGCTATGGATTATGCTGAAGAGCAAGTGAAAATGCTATAATAGGCAGAACCGTCTTTTTCCTAGTTTTATAGACGCAACATCCATCCTGTCAAACTACCGCGTCCATTCATAACGGACGATGACCATGATGAAAATGACAAGTTTCATGAACACTGAGCTACCTAGATATATAGCTCAATATTTTAAAGTAGAGGTAAGAATGGACATATCGGACTCATTTTTTATTGCAGGAGAAAGAGAATTGCAAGGCCTTAAAATAATTTTCTAGTACGTACTAACACCGGTAGATATTCTCTTGTGAAATACTTCCTGATTTGACCAACTGGAAGGAGTTTCTTGACGCAGGAAACAAAAGGGAAGTTCGATTTTTTATGGCCTAGCATCTGTGTCCACTCAATAGGTGTAAGACCAACTGGCCAAGTCCCAAGTGAGTGAACTAATAAGCATGCATGCACTTCACATCCTATATGCGTTAGTACCCTACCCTCACTTAACCCCTTGGACAATTAAGCCTCTACTCTCTACTGGCCTCTGATCTGCTCATTGAACTTGTGCTCGTGTGTTCATAAATTCTCGATGTTTTTTGTTTTCTTAATTTCTTTCCGAGCCTACAGTAAGTTCACCACTTTAAGAAAGGGTAATTGGGGAAGCTTGCCATTGTGGAGCCGCATGTCAGTGAAACAATAATTCCTTGAGTGCACCTCTTTGAAGTGGCAAACTCTCGACTTTTCTAGTTACGATATGGGAAAGTACGGTATGCATAAATTGTCGTTGGTACCGACAACTTTTCACAAAATATTCGTATGACAAGTGAACAATATGCTGAAGGAATCAAACATCGCTCAGACTATTTCTTATAATGCAAAAGTAACTTTTGGCCTCTACATTTGGAGGTACACACAACTATTGTATCTTGTTACAAGTTTGCAGAATTCATAAACCGAAACAATCAGCTTAAACGAAAGCAAGCAGCAACTTAGAGTACAAATCGACTGATAAGAATAAACTTCTGCGAAATCAAACTCCGGGCACATGCAGACTTTACAATCTTGACGTGACCTCCAACCCCGTGTAAAGAACAACTATGATGACCGACTCTAATTTCTTACTTCCATTCACCATGAATTCCCTCATCTCCAGCTAGTTTCTGCAGCACAGCCTAACACCGGCCAGGCTTAATAAGTCAAATTGCATGCAGCGAAAGATACTTAAATATATTGTTTATCTTCTATTCTCAGTGAAGAATAAAATGATTCGAAACTTTACTTGTCTTCATTTTAGAGAGAGAGAGAAAGAGAAAGATCCTTATTACAGTACCGCTTTTGTGGCTAATGTTAAGGCCTCATTGATTCACAGGATCATGAAAATGTAGGGAAAAAAAACTCTAGATTGTAATATCATGTGTTCTTGAATCCCATAGGGTTGAATACTTCTGGTATTTGCACCAAAGGTGATGTTCGATTATACATATGATAAATATAGGAATCTTTCCAAGAAATACGGAAACTCTCCTATATTAAGATATAGTGCAAATGATCCTTATGAAAATTCGTATAGAATTCGCTACTAAAAATCAAACAACGCATGTAAAAAAATTCTCATGCATTGCAGTCCTCAAATGATCCTCTCATTCAAAGTAGACGTACAGGTGCACATAAGCGCATTGATTTTTTTCATGCTCTAATATTTACTTTTGCATTCCACCCTCCTATTCGACATTTATCCAAAAACCGACCATGCGCATCAAGTAAGAATGAAAACAGTTAATGGTACTAGACCATACTTACCCCTAGTAAATAGCATATTAATTGCAACTATTTAACCCCTTAAAATAAGGAAAATATCGGTGAAGAGTGAAAGTATTGTAAAGATTACATTCCGGAGGCTTGAATGGATGAATGTTATGGAGCATAAAAGACAAGTATTTGAAACGCAGGGACTAAAATAAAACTATAAGTAGCACTCGAAGCATTCTCCCATGTTATGCTTAAAACTATTTTATCATCCGATCCAGGGTCCCGCTGGAGCGTCGATTTTGAAACGGAGGCCTGGAAAATCTTTAGTTTAAACAGTACTATTCCAGCACAAAGAAAATAACGAGTAGCTCAGAATGAAGAGATCTCGCATAAATTTTACATGAAATAATTCATTTTCAGTAGGAATGGGACTTAGTGCAGGTAGAGAAAAAGAGTAACTTTTTTGAAGCCACACTTTTTCTTGCCAAACTATCAAGAGAGATCATACTGTTAAAAAGTAGCGACAGTCATGATCACCTATCAACGGCACAATTTCAGAAAATCAGCATCAAATTTCTTTTATTGTATCATTGACGGGTGGTCCGCAACCGTCAACCCTTAAAAGGTGCGATTTATGAAACACTCTTATTTGGAACAAAGGAATTTTGTAAAAATTCTATAGAATTATAATCCTACAGTAATTTTTCTATGAGACCCTTTAAATTGTAGGATTGGCTTTGACAGCTACAATAGAAATCATTTCTTTTTTTTATTTTTTGGAGGATTTCAGACATCCATCCAAACTTCATGTTTTGAAGTCCAATGCATCATGTCTCTTTTATCTTTCCTCCTCTTTATCTAATTAAGAAATATTTTCTATAAAATTCGTGCAGAGCATATAAATAACTATGTTGTAAAATTCCTGTGTTTTTATTCCTAAAGAACACACAAGACATGCCATTTAATTCTTATGATTTTTTTATTCTTATGCCTTTCCCATCTCGCGTTCTAAACGGGCCTAACATAAAAACAGTATGCTTCTGTAAAGCTACTCCGTAAAAATATAGTTTGGTACTAGTTTGGCCAAATGGAAATACCTTAAAAAAATGCATAAAAAGCCAGTGAAAGAAAAGATCGCGGAAGAGAGAGGAGGGGTATAGTGACGAGAGAGCATTTTTAACTTCCCAAGAATCTATCTTGTCACTTGTTCCCCCGGTGAAAAAGATGAGGTAGCTGGTGAGCTTCAAATACATAACAAGTCCAACAGAGAGACCAGAAGTGAAGCGCGACACATGCACGCAAGCGTTTGTGCGTAGGACTGTCCAGGAGTAACTTGTCCTATTAAATGACAGCCACTGAGCCTTTTTCCAAATTAGACAGCACGAACACAATAGAAACTAAAATCCCTAGCAAAATGGCAGCGATTAGAAACCAACAAGAAAAGATGATCTCAGCTGCTAAATGGAGTAGCTTAGCTAGGTTGATCAATTCATGCAACTTAACTTCTGTGGCTAATTTTCTTTTCAAGATTGCTAATGCTCAGTCAAATTAAGATTTTTTTAAAGTTCGAGCCGATCGAGCTTAAACATGGATATAATTTTTTTAAATTTTTTTAATATAAAGAGATACAACAGTTTACCCATTAATTGAGACGTTGTTAAATCTTAGTCGACTGTCGCATAATCTCATCTTTTGGGGGGGGGGCCTAATATTATACCCATGCAACAGCAGCAGGAGCAGCAGCTATGTGGTGCTGTACATCTCCCCCTTGGCAGTGATTTGACGCGAGAAAAAGGATAGCCACCAGCCACTCTCACACACCTTTCCCTTCCATTCCACTCCGCATCCATCCACCTCTCCGGCCCATTAATATCCACCTCTCCCTCCTCCAAGTCGCCATTAGCGGGGAGAGAGCTGCGACAGAGAGAGAGAGAGAGAGGAGATCTTTCTTGCTGGTTGAAGTCTCTCTCTCTACCTGTTTTAGGGTTTGTTTGTTCATGGATCAGAGTAGCTTTGGGAATCTTGGAGGTGGAGGAGGGGGAACTAGCAGCTCCAAAGCGGCGGCGTCCTTTCTGCAGCTGCCGCTGTCCACGGCGGCGGCGGCCACGGCGCCGACGATGGGCGACGCCTACTACGGCACGCCGCTCGCGTTGCACCAGCAGCAGCAGCAGCATGCTGGACCGTCGCAGTACCACCACCACCACCACCACAGTAAGCACGGCGTCGCCGGCGGGGAGATCTCGCAGGTGGAGGCCGAGGCTATCAAGGCCAAGATCATGGCGCACCCCCAGTACTCCGCCCTGCTCGCCGCCTACCTAGACTGCCAGAAAGTACGCGCGCGCATCAAGATCGCAATTTTTTGATGGTTTCACGGCAGCTATATATGGTACCAACGAGCGTGATTATGATGCGGCTTTTGAACGATTTCGCAGGTCGGCGCGCCGCCGGACGTGCTGGAGAGGCTGACGGCCATGGTGGCGAAGCTGGACGCCCGCCCGCCGGGTCGGCACGAGCCGCGCGACCCGGAGCTCGACCAGTTCATGGTCCGTTCCCGACTCCGATCACATCGTGCCATGGCGGTTTCTTGATCTGTCAGATCGTGACTAACTGCTAACTAATCCCTTGGCCGTGCTAATTAATCAAATCCTGCAGGAGGTGTACTGCAACATGCTGGCCAAGTACCGGGAGGAGCTGACTCGGCCGATCGAGGAGGCCATGGAGTTCCTCAAGAGGGTGGAGGCGGAGCTCGACTCCATCACCGGCGCTGTCGGCGGCGGCTCGGCGCGCCTCTTGCTCGCCGGTAAAACCATCGCATCTAAGTCGTATTCGTTGTCACCTCTACATGCTTGCGTTTTTATATATACTTCTCTGCATCCATATGGGAGAGACTTACCGCATTGGGAAATGGCTGCTCAGGATAATGGACGTGGTTGCCTTGGATCATTGCCATTGTTAGCCTATGCTTATTTTGGACTACTAGTTTATTGGGGTCAGGAAGAAGGGCACAGACAGGGCCTTTGTTTTGCATGCACTAATAAATTACTTAAGAATTAAGTATGGGACTGATTAATTAAGCATATGGAGTTTTGGTCGGCATGGAGGGCACAGTGAGGAGTCATGTCTCATGGTTCTCCTCCTCTCGTTTAGAAGCTCAAGCTCCCCTTGTTTATTGCTAGATGCAATGTTGCCTAGCTAGCTAGTTGCATTATCTTATTCCCTAATGGAGCGCACACATCCTAGCTTTTGAACTAACCCTTTTCTTTAATTCCTTAACTTTTTCTCTCTTTCTTTTTTGACTAGCTACATGACAAGTGACTAGAAGCCTTTGTGTTAGGGTTCCAAGGCACGCAGGAGAATCATCTCATCTCTATGTAGCTTCAAATCATCTCCTCTTTTCTTGCAGTAACATAGTTTAGATATCATCAAAGATGCATTGGGAAGTGCTTTTATGGCCAGCTTGATAGGTAACCAATGCTCCAGTACTGTGCCAAGAACTATAGCTGTATATACTTCTGCTCTTCTTCCAGCTCTGGGTGCAGCACAGATGTGCTGGCCGTTCGTGTCTTCCGGGGTATTCGAGGGGGGCACTGTACTGCTTGAGCGTAGGACATGTACATACAGTGTGTAGGCAGAGATTTGTGCAGAATAATGGGGAGATCTGATGCACTGTTGATAGGCTACTACTGTGCTTGCTCTGTCCATGGTTGTGGCATGCATGCATCCCAAGGAGATCAACAAGACTCTAGGTTTTATATATGGTTGTGGCAGTGGGGTACATATATGAGATTTCATTGTGGGAAAAAGTCATTTCTGTTCTTGATGGAACGGTTGCATGTGTGATGTTATGAATCATTGGAGTAGTTTAATTAGCGTAAAATTGGATTCATTGTCTAGATGTGGCATTTCATTCATGAGGGCAATGACTAGGAGCTAATGAATTGTCGGAGCAGTGTTCGGTACAAATGCTGGGGTTTATGACCTGCGTGCATAGCATAGTTGCTAGTTGGCACTCCTCAGTCTTGGAGATGTAAGTTTGGCTATTAGTTTGTATAGCAATACATTTACAAAAATTATACAACTAATATTGTCCCATGTTTTTTTAGGAGAAATCTCGTAATATATTTTCATCTGACTAATCTTGGTATATGTAACACATTTTTTGATCAAGATAAGAAAATTTTGATTGCATACTTCGAATATTGATGAAAACGTTTGAGCACGGAGGAAGTATATGTAACCTTTATGCTCTGCTTATTTTGTATCTGATGAAAGAGTAAACTCTCTGTTGGAAATAATCCTGACACATGAACTCTGTGTCCCGTGTTGTGTTAGGTGTGTTGTGTTAGGTGTCTGGAGTCTAAAAGTAGTAGCTGTTCAAGTCAATCGGGGAAGTATTATTGTATTAGGAAAAATGGGTGTAAAGTATCCGTGTTGGATATTAGTTGAGTCCGAGTAAGTTTTGTGTATTGAGTCCTAGTAAAACTTTGTAACGAGTAGTATAAATATAGGAGGAAAGGGTGCAGGGACTAAGCACCGGAAAATTAAAATAAAATATTCTCTTGTGTTCCTGTGCGTGTGTTTGATCTTTGGGCCAAAAGCCAACACTCTATAGACTGCAGGGAAAAAAAATTACTTCAGGCAATTTTTTATTAGCATAAATACAGAATTGATTTCTCAAAGAAGACATGGAATGATGGAATCACAACTGATCTATAGAACCTACGACGTTTGTAATGTGTCGTTCTTGCTTGTTAAACAAAATACACACGATCCTTTTCTTAGTTGCAAATTCAATATTAGGTTGTAGAATATGCACATTAAACAATTTGCATGCACAACATTTGACAATTTAGGATCACAATATATTATAGATATATCTTGTGATTTCATTCTGGTCAGGCAAGTACGCGACAACTGTTCTCATTATACATTTTCTTATATGTAAATCCCATATTTTGCTTGCCCATCTGAATAGAACTTATGGTCAAACGATCTTTATTTATTCTTAGGGTGATGTTCAAACTATTGAATTACGTTGGTCCTAGATAATGTTTAATATGTGCAATAGGGTTTTTCTGATGGTATGGTGCACAGTTTTGTCTGTTTGCTTTCTTTCTGTGTAGGGCCTATTCTCAGTTTGGCAACTTTCTTAGTAAAACCGTGTCAATTCTCTAATCTGTTTTCTACGCCAAAATAAATAGTTGAAAAGCATTGAATCAAGTATGTTGCAAATCTACCAAGAGCAAATGTAAGACCGATCCTAGCTATTTTGCTGGATTTGCTCTGCTTTGCTACTACAGACAATATGAATAAATACACTGGAGCACTGGTTTATCATGTAATGATCAGATTGTATCAGTTCTGTTTTCCAGTTCATTTCATTTGGTCTTCGTATTTTTATCTTATTGTATATCTTACCACCTCCGTGGTAACGTCCTACTAATTGTGCCCTGTTGCACTCTACTCATGCATCCCTAAATGGATAGAATTGTTTATACACAAGCTATGGGCTTTCTGAATTCTGTATCCACTCCATAGCTGTCTCGACATGGTTGAGACTGAAATGAATTTGGAATAACACTCTGATCGACAGAACATGTCATCTTACCATGAACAGTTTTTGTCTGCAGATGGCAAGTCTGAAGGTGTTGGCTCTTCCGAGGATGACATGGACCCAAGTGGCCGCGAAAATGAGCCACCTGAGATTGACCCACGTGCCGAGGATAAGGAGCTCAAGTACCAGCTTCTGAAAAAGTACAGTGGCTACTTGAGCAGCCTCCGGCAGGAGTTCTCCAAGAAGAAGAAGAAAGGGAAACTCCCAAAGGAGGCCAGGCAGAAGCTGCTTCACTGGTGGGAGCTGCACTACAAATGGCCTTACCCCTCGGTATGATACTCCGATCCCTTAAAGCGCATTTAACATACAAACCCCATTATCTGGAAATAATCTAGATGTCTTGACTAATGGTATATAGCTGCTGCTCCAAATTCCACTCTTTTTTTTTATAGTAGCATGGAATTTGTATCCATATGATGCATCACAATGTTACTAAACCTTATGTTTTCTCTGACACATTACTAAACCATGTGTTGATCGGTGTGTCATGAATAGGAGACAGAGAAGATCGCGCTTGCGGAGTCGACAGGCCTAGACCAGAAGCAGATCAACAACTGGTTCATCAACCAGAGGAAACGGCATTGGAAGCCGTCGGAGGACATGCCATTCGTCATGATGGAAGGATTCCACCCGCAGAACGCTGCTGCCCTCTACATGGACAGCCAGTTCATGGCTGACGGCATGTACCGCCTCGGTTCGTGAACCTCCTCCGACAGATTGATCCAGTGAAGATAAAGAATGGCATCGAAACATATCTGTATTCAGCACGCGTTGCAATGCATGGACATTGTTATGGGATTTTTGGGGCCTTCTCGGCGGATTGACAGGCGCTCGTTGTAGTGTTAATGGCTTATAGTTCTCCAGTTATGTTGTTAATTTCCGTTCACGGCTTGTAATTTAGGTGTATTTGAATCTCGTTGTTCGTACCCTGGTAATTAATTTGGTGATCGTCTATTTGTATGATTGTACGTTTCAGGTTGGTGAAACATGTGCGGAGTTGCCTATCTGGATCAGTCATATATATGGCTTCTCTTTTAACGGATGGAGTAGATGTGGTCAAAATATAGTGTTGTAAACTGTTTGGAAAATTTCTGCTTCTAAAGTTTTAATTCCTAAAGCTGTACATGTGGTTCTAAATTGGTTAACTCTTTGGGTTTGGTCATCGAGAATTTCTTGCTGAATTTTGGAATTCTGAAGGAGCCAAATATTGCCCCTCTAGATTAATTTGCACCGTCATAATCAACTGTAGCAGTGAGGACCAGGGAAACCGAAATAAACGATGTTGCGCGGGAATTTTCTAGCCTTCAGAGTGAATTTGGAAACTCCGTTTAACCCTGATTAATATTATCTACTTGTCAGAATGTAATCGATTTAGATATTAATACGATCTTTAAAGTTACCTTAACCATCGGTTTATATGAAAATATGTGTTTCAAATAAAACTAAGTATAAACTAAGCAAGTATATCAGAAGTCGAATATGGTAATATTAATTTAGTGTTATAGATATTGCTAAATTGTTTGATATTGATATTCAAACTTAAAAATATTTGACCTTCATGGATGCTAAAACGACCCACGTAGTGACACGGATGAAATAATGTAATAGATGAGATGTTTTAATCGAGAATTCTTAAGCTAACTTGGTCTCACTAACTTGAGCTGAGTTCCGCAGGGTCATGCTGTGTCCGAGGAATATCCAGAGACAAATTCAGCTGTCTAGCTCATATTTCTATCTTTAATAAGAGTGCTTGAGTCAGCCTTTTCCCAGTACCATGAACATTATGATTCTGTTCCCATCTTCTTTATCTGTCAAATGTCCCTCGAAAGTCATATCTAGTTGAATGTGACGTGACGAATGTGCGATGTTACCAACTGACATAAGCATAAAAAAACACAAGATCAAATTTGCAAACCCTTAAGACTAATCATTGGTACTATAATTGGTGCTCAATTGCTAAGGATATCAAGAGCTTGATGATTTTCAGGAGCGGGGCCGTGGTAGGTCACACCTAAAAAGTCCTCATTAATTAAGCACCATTTCATGTAGGGTTGCCTAATTTCTATCCTACTTAAAAGATCAAATATTCGTAAAATCCTAGTATGTTTCAATGTTTGTATTAATTTGTCCGCGATCAGATTGCATCAGTTAATAATAGTACGATCATGGTGGCCATGTACAGATTCCTTAGGAATGTTTGTAGGAGCAACAGCTAGCTCTCCTTGACCTTTGCTGTGTTTCTAAACTGTCAGTATTGCCCAGTGAACCATACTACTGTTGCAGTGATGACTTTACCGACTCATATGTCATCGATTATTCAAGATGTAGCTGCCGCTCTTTATGATGAGTTGTAGTACTACTTTGGTTACTACTGTTTCACCTGCAAATAGTACTAAGTAGCAGCACCAGAAGTAGTAGTACTACTTTGTGACAGTAAAAAAGGACCTAGAGAAGTGGAACTTTTTTTTATAAATATTAATTTTTAAATCAAAAATTCGAGATCTATATGTCCCATTTCAGAAATTTCAAAACTAACAGCACGTCGTTCGACCGTGCGACGATATCAGCGCTATCGTCCTACCGTTTGCCGATAACGTGCTATCGTCCCACCTGCAACCGATATCCACCGAGAATCCCGCGGAACAGCGCGACAAGACCTGTGATCAGACAGCTATCGTCCAACCGTGCGACGACAAGGCGTTATCGTCCCTTGGTCGAACGATAAGGCGTTATCGTCCAACGGTCGGACGATAACGCCTTTATTCCGCCCCGCCCGTGATTCCTTTCCGCAGGGAAGTTGACCCCTTATCGTCCGACCGTGGGACGATAAGGTGGTTATTAGTCAACCGTCGGCAGATAACAGGGGGACAGCGGGCCCGCCAGCTCTTTCGGCGCGAAATCGTCGTCTGGGCAAACGATAAGCTGTTATCGGTCAGCGGTTAGCCGATAACGCCCTTGTCGGTCGGCGATGGGCTGATATGTCTCTTGTCGGCCAACCGTTGGCCGACAGGGTTATATTTTTGAAATTTTCGACTATAGACATATAGATCTCGAATTTTTGATTTAAAAATTAATATTTATAAAAAAAGGAACGAAGAGAACAGCCAAGCATGTTGCAACTTCCAGTATCCAGAGGGATTGATGCAAGTGCTGTGCCAGCAAAAAGTAAAATGTTAACATTCCGATTCCATGATGCGGGCTTACTAGTAGGTGTAACTTTTAGAGGATTCATTCAGATGCTCGCACTGTTGAAAGGCTAGTCTGTTCCCCAACAACTGATGGTTGAAGCATACTGTAAGAAGACACCACCTGACGCTGAAAACCCCAGGAGACAGAGCTGCAATGCAAGCATGCACCTGTCATGTGTTAGACCGCCATGGCTGAATCATTTGAAGAAATTCCAAAGATCTAACGTCAAAATTGCAGAGATTGTCATGCAAATTAACCACGATGTCCATCTCATTTGTTCGCTGATTAGTCTCTATTCAGAGTACCCAACAGGAGGCATCAGCACATCGTTTTTTAACACAGTAGAAAGCGATGATCAGCAAGTTGCATCCATCTGCCTGTGACCTGCAACCATATCCAGCGAGACAGTGCTGCACAAAAATGGAGCAAAAGTTAGATGGCCAGTCGCGTCGGAGCATCACAAATATGCTTGTTTGCAACACCAGGATTGAAACTTTCAACTGCCATCAGTTTCGGCTACAGAGGAGTTACGGTAATGCGGACTAAACCTGAAGGTATCATTACATTATTAATGTCATCTCAACACGGATTGGGGTTACAGACACGTCACCAGAAAATGCAGTCAGATGAACCTGAAACCAGCACCATAGCTGCAGTTCCTGGCCATGGGCGACGGCGACGAGGTTGGCCGGTGTCGGCGGTTAACGCTAGCACCGGCGCCCCTCTCGTGCAGAGCTCCGTCGTGCACTCAGTTCTCGGAGGTTCAACTACGTCGACAAGATCTCAAAGCGTGTGGATACTCCAGGAAGTGGTTGACCTAGGCTGCCAAGGACTCGTAGGCAATCATCGCCCAGAATTGGATTGATGCCAGATTCCCTGATCCGCGAGATCGGTTCCGGGAAGCGGGATCCGGCAACTATTCTTGGACTAAATAAACGATCAAGATCTCAGTCTAAATGAGAGGGATAAACATACGATTTTAAACTTTTAATCAATCTTATTGTTTAATATAGATTAAACTGAATTTAAAATTATCTAATGCAAGAACTAAATTGTCACCATAGAAACTAAAAATATAAACAAAAACACACAAAGTAAACTTACCAAAGGTAATAGAGAAACGGGAAACCAACAGAGATATAGAGAATTATTGCCGAAATTCGGATTCTTGGGGAATCCTACGTTTCCATTGAGGAACTTGATCACAAGTTCAAGTCAGCTCTCTTTCTAGCCTCTTTCTCGGAATAACTCTTCCCTTTTTTCTTAGTGATCCTTTCCTTGCGAGAAGCGGATCCCGGACCTTTACAAATTTTTTGAGGCACGCCACAGGTAGCTTGGTCATTTTCAAGCACTCCTACCCCCAATCTTCAACAACAATAAGCACGATAAATACTTGGATATGAACTCAATGCTCTTGTGCTTAATCTCTCTCTATCCCTCGTTCCCTCTTGATCTTTCTCACAAGGATTGAAGGTTTGAGCATGAGGAAGGTAAGAGAAGCTCTCAAGAGTGCAAGAAATCAGATGCTAAGAGCTGTGCTTGGGTGAGTGAGGGTATAAATAGCCCACTTTGAAAAACTAGCTGTTGAGGCAGATTTACACACACCTAAAGTACCTAAGATCTAGACCGGAGTATTCGGGATTAAAAACAACAGATATTTTCAATCCCAAAGACTGGCTCAGATTGTCTGGCAGACAGCTACCTGGAGTACCCGAGATGGATTCCAGAGACTCCGGCCACACTAAGAGTGCACCCCGGAGAGATCACTTAGACACTCTGGACAGACATGTCTGGAGTGTCTATCACAATAACAGACTTCAGGGGTTAGACAGAGATTTTTCCAAAATATCCGGGATCAACTCCGGAGACTTTGGGATGCAAACGAGCAAAGCCTAGAGCAACAGACAGATACTCTAAACAAGTCCTCATCCGGAGTATCCGACCAAATAGACAGACACTTCGGGACCCAGACAGGAAGATTTCCACAGTATCCACAAACAAATCTGGATACTTTGGTATACAAAAACCAACAGAGCCTCAAAACAACAAGTCTTTGTTCGGAGTATCCGTCTAAAATGACAGACACCCTAGGAGAAAGATAGAGAGTTTTTTAGAGTATCTGGGAACAACTATGGACACTCTAGGCAAGGTAAACACAGAGCAACTCTACATCCCCGAGTCTCACTTAGAATCTCTAGGTTAGCACTAAGAAGAGACTCTACTCAAGGAGCCGAACACTCCAGACGAAAGTCTAGATACTCCTGAACACAGAAAGAACAAGAGTTAGAGTTTTTGGAGAGAGTTTGAGACAAAGATTTGATTATTTGAACACTTAGCCTAATCTCCAACCGTTCATAGCACCCCTCTTAATAGTACGGCATTTCTTATACTCAAAATGATTTTGAATCATCAAAACTAGGAAATATTTATAATCTTCTTGTTTTCCTCGCCATTTTCCACCTTCAACTTTTGGGGGATCGTCGATGCCGGTTAGACTTCACTCATGGGACTAAATCTTGTTTCTACACTTGAGATAACCATTAGTCTCTTAATCATTTGTCATTAATCATCAAAATCTTCTAGGTGACCTAGTTGCAGTTTTAATCTCCCTTTTTTTGTGATTGATGAAAACACGATTAAAGCTTCGATTTTAGATAGAAAGAGTGAAGTTTTGTGGTCTTGTATGTATGATGAGCTTCCCCTAAATACGTGCATTGGAAATTGTTGCTTTGAATGTAAAATGCACATACTTGCGAGGTGAAATATAAAAGCACCTCCTCTATCCAAAACTCTGTGGGAGTACATAGTGTACAATAAAACATATGACAATAAAATAAACTATGCCTCGAAGAGTAAGACATGATATAAAAAACATTAAGCAAGGTAATGTGGCATTCATGTCTTACACCACAAAGTTCCTCATACATAAGTATTAAATAGTTGTCAGGGCCCCGGAATTGTAACCCACTCATATACAATGCACTGTCTGAATACCCGAGAAACTATCAAACATACCATACACATACAAATGTATGTATTCATCACCGTTGGATAGTTTGACACCTGGCCAACATACCATACACATATTCATCCTATGCATCTATCACCGTTGACCAAGTTGAGCAAAGACACGACATTGGAAGGAGAGCTAAATGCAATTTTGAAGTCCTGTAAAGACTTAGCGCCATTCTCCAGTCCATTAAGCACAATAAGATCAGAGGAGTCTGACAATGATACACACCCTAACCTGACCCTAAGGCCGGTGGGTCACCCAAAGACACGGTACCATCACCCATACTCACCTAGCCAGCTTACAGCTAGTGGGTCACTCAACTGGTACTCATCACACTTAATGAATGAATGAACAATACTAACTCGTTACGGCTAACCCATACACTTTAAATCATACACGAATGGTGTATGGGTAGCTATGAGAAAAACTTTTATACAACAACAAAATTCTACAGAAAATGAGTACAAGATACATATATCACATCCCATACTTAGGACAGTAATTAGTTTGCATCCAACTCGACTCGAGGTTGGTCACAACCAAAGTACACGTAAGGAAAGCAACAGAAACATATTAAAACATCTGAGATGGTCATCATATCCATCTCCAAAAGAGCACCCATAACTCATACATGACTTGAGGTACAAACCAAAGCAAACTAGACATTCACATTGGCATTTTCATCATCAAAGTAGTCTCCTACACTAGGTTCACCTGCAACATTTAGGAATTTAATTACTTAAGTATTTTCATACTTTCAAAATGTTTTGTAGGCTCATCCCAATTAAATTAAGCATGGAAATGAAGAAGAATTAACATATCACATAAGCATGGCATCATCAACATATTATACATGGCATGAACATGAATAAGTAATGCAATACCATCAAGTAATCATCATCACCATATCATTTCAAATTAGCAAGTACATGTAATTCATCAAGATTTCATACACATTTATCACCACAAGTCAAACAAGACACATTCTCATCATCTAGCTAGTCAACCGAGACTTAGCCCATCGAATACTTTCACAATCGGATTCATCTGGACGACGACTAGGTTAATCTTTACCTCGCCCTTCGAATTACGATATAACTAAGACCACAAGGTAGTGTTATAGTTCCGAAACCGACTAGAGGACTGGGGTGCATATGCCACCATGCCCTTCGATCCTACATGTGGCGTACCTGGTTTTAAGGCCAGATACCCCCTTGTAATTACTGTACCGGTCCTGGATCAGTAGCCGGTACACACAAGTTAACATGTATATCATTGTCATACATACGTATATCAATATACACTTTGTAAATAGACCGTCAAGGTCGATTGTCTAATACCTGTAGCCCAACGGCTATAAACTTGCAGCGAAAAATCAAGTGGTGATGTGGCCCATCAATATGTCATACCCGACAGGCAACTGACTGGGGTTACGCCCTAGCTTTCGTGAACATAATCGTATCCCCGGAGTTGACGTCTCTTTCGTCTGGCCAAATCAACAAGCCAAGTGAGTACATTGAATGTACTCGCAAGCAATTCCCACAGGAGAAATATACGGCAATATAGCATGCAGGGTATGAGTCAAAGGAACAGCTCTATCCTAAGATGCCAGTTGTGCGGAAATGTAAGTTTTCAATTTAAATACGAAAATAGTAGATTCCAAAGCAGTTTTGAAAATTAAAACAATTCAAAGTAACAAAACTTCACTCGAGGTAGACTCCGCTACCTCCTTTTCTCATCTCAGAGTGATAGCTTCGTCTATCACTGCTTAATTCATGGCTCCAGCCCGCGCTACCTCGGGTAGTACGGCTAGCCTCTTTCTTCTGCAATTCCTTGCCACCCGCAGCGTGGCCTAAATTGCCCTTTTGTGGACACGTCATGCCCACGTCCTTAATCCCTTGCCTAAGTTTTTGCAAAGAAAACTCAGTCTAACCAGTGTGTGGCCTAACCAGTTCTTGTCCATGACCGCGGACGCGGCTATTCGAATAGTTTTTTTAACACTCTGCAGAGGTTGTACGGCTTTACCCACAAGATGTAAGTCCCCCTTGTTGCCATGGCCAAATGAGCACTCTTCACGAGGAGCGCCGGCAGGGTTATTACAACGAAACTTTTCACCCGCTTCCGCACTAGAGTTGGACCCGCTAGATAAGATCTACCCACTTCTTAGCTTGTGCCCGAGCAGCCCGACACCACAACCCAAGGAAGTGGACTCATCTCTGTGTCGAACCTCTACCCACGTATTACGTGGAGCTCACTGAGAAACTCTACCCACGTAATCCGTGGAGATCCTCTAGGGATGCCAATCTACCTAGCACACTCTTCCTACTGCCCACAAGTCCAGACCCTAATACTTGCCGAGATAATAGGCCAATTCCTTCCCACAAAGGCCATGTGGACGTACGGTAAGGAATCTGGTCTGACGGCACTTTAGGTTCGGTCCTTGGTTGATTCGAGCAAGACCCATAGTCACACAGACAACCACATCGCTACCCGCTACTCTACCATCCCCAATCTGCCCTTAGCATTCTCACCCGAATCAAAATCGTTCTCCACTTTTGTTTGGGGTTTTGAAATCCACAGCATCTTTTCAAACATTCGCCTCGGAGGGCACATGCCCAACCGAGGGTTTTTATCCCATGTCTGAGAGAGTCGGTATACATCGATAGAAAATAATTTTTCTTTAATGCAGGACTAAGCAGGGCTATTGCCTATATTCCTAATTACTTTGCCGAACGTACGATGAACAACAATTAATACTAGGGTTTCAAGGATGAAGTCATCGGGCCTGAGGCATATGCATCTACTAGGTGTAGCTAGATCTAACATAAAATAACGTTGATACTCACATAGCATGCATGGTTGCAAACAAGATAATTAAATTTTCAAAACATATGGGTTTCAACATGATCAAAGTGGGAGTGCTTGCCTGGCAATTTTGGTCGAGTCTCGGGCGTGAACTTGATATGATAATCATCCGGAATCCTTCGCGCAAGATTTTGCAACGTCAGAACTACACATCAGAAAAGTACCGAATAAGAAACGGTGCAAGGACGAACCAAGAACATCGAATGTAGAACCAAAAGAATCGACACATGCAATCATGACGCGTTTTCCTAGCCATTTGATTTTAAGAAGCTTTAGAGAATTAGAATTGGGAGCTTTAGTTCAATATGACGAAGGTACCAATCTTAAGGCTTTCTGCCGAGATAGGAGGTCTGTGGCTTTTATCGTGCTAGAGCGAGCGCATTTTAGGGTTTTTGTTTTGTTTAAAAACAGCAGGTCGTGGGGGTAGCGCTAAGAGATCTTGAATTTTTTTAGTAGTAGGTTTGAAGAACAATAGCAAAATCTAGGTTTCCTTTGTAGGATACTAAGCACACTAGGGTTTCCTTCGGACTCGCGTTAGAGTGAAGCCACTTTTAGGTTTTAGCTTCATCCTAAGACTAAGGTTAGAAGGGTATGTTAAAAGATGGCTATGCTGGTTTAAGAGTATATATGAACCTAGGGTTTCGATTTAAAGGAATATAAATTGACTTGACTATATATTGATCACAGTAGGGTTTTCCACTTGCTAGGGTATTATCATAGGAATATTTGAAATTCATATATATACTGGAACCAAACTGCCCTACCTCGTTTTAGAAATTTTGTGGAGGAAGAATCAATCTAATCGGGTTCATTTTGGAAAAGTAAGCGTAATATTCCTAATTTGTAATTTAATCAAATTTGAATTTCAAAATAATTTCAAAAATTACAAATGTTCTACCGAGAGGTAGTTTTTGATTTTAGATGACTGTAGGAAAAAAAATCACTTCATTCGGAGTTACGATGGAGGAGAATCGCTGATCCGAAGATTGGCTGGAAGGAAATAAAGAAGGGGGAAAGGTCTATCGGTAGAGGGAAAAGGGGATGACGTTGGAGATGTATTCTGGAAGTGTGCATTCATGCTGTAGAGGTGTAAAGAAGGAGTTCTCATCGAGGAATACGTCTTCGGGGAATGAAAGCGTAAAACATAAGGAGATAGTGGGAGGAATTTGGGTGATACCAGAAACGGTTTTGGAAAAATGCGTCTTCGGTTTAGAGGAGACGGAAATTGGAGACGAAGAACGAATTAATCTCACGTTCTACGCCTTCCAAATGGGGAGGCGTAAACTCAGAATTGCGCCTCTGCTTATAAGAGGGAGAATGCGTGTTCCAAAGGGGAAAGCGTAAAGTCTGAAGAAAATGTCTCCCGCGCAGGGAACACATGGACAGCTAAATCTGTATTCACTAACCTGCTGGTGGCCGCCTGCCTTAGGGCTTGAACCAGTGCTTTGTGCCTTAATTAGTGTCTAGGGTTAATTCTCGATATTACATGGGCAGCTAGTGAGAGAGAGGAACGCTGGGGTTTTGGGTCCGCGTCGCAAGGGTGCTCACCTTAGGCCGCCATTTGTGGTGATTGGAGGCGTCCGGGCGGTGGCGACCATGGCTGTTTGAGGTGACGATGGTGCTCCGTCCTGGGCTCTCGCCGTCGGCTACTGTCGCCTTACTGTCGATAGGATGTGGTACGGCGGAGAGTGGGCGTAGGCGGCGAAGGGGAGTGGAGACCAGAGTGCGAGCACGGAGAGGAGGGTGCGGCGAGGAGGCTGTGCGGCGCGGCGGCTGCGTCAGAGGAAGGACACCGGAGTGGAGAACTGGGAGGGAGCTCGAGTTCGTCTTGGGGAGAAGCCGTGGCGAAGAAAGGAAGAGATGGAGAGGAGCTCGGGTTCTGGCCTGGTTTGAAGAAGGGAGGAGAGGAGGGCTCTGGGGCAGCTCGGGTAGTGATGAGTAGAGGAGATTTAGGAGAGAAGTTAGGGAGCTCGGGCAATGGGATTTTGTAGAGGAAGGAGGAGCAATGGAGGTAGGTGGAGTGCTCGAGATCAGCAAGAAGAACTCGGGCGCAGCTTAGCATTGGAAGTTTGGGGAGGATTAAGGAGAGGAAGGGAGGAATATTCCCGCATGCTAGCTCGGGGAGAAGGAAGAAGAACAGCGGCAAGGAAAATGGAGTGGCCTGGCTTGCCCTGGTCTGGGAGGAAGAAGGGGAAGTTCTGCTCAGGTGCTTGAGTGCTCGGGTGAGGAAGTAGTGAAGAGGAAGAGGGGAGAAGATTAGCACATTGGGGCAGGTGGAGATGGGGAGCAAGCCAGGAGCAGGTGGGAGTTTGCGTTCTTTATTGACCTGAGGGAGTTAGATAGGAGCAGGGAGAAAGGAATAGAGGGAGGTGGCCGGTGCTATAGCAGAGGGGAGGTGTCATGGGCATACAGCAGAATTTAGGCACCGATCGGTGCATGCACAGGAAAGGAGAGCAGTGCTTGCTCAGTAAAAGAAAGGGCATTGCAAATTAGAGGAGAGAGCTTGTGCGCAGATATTAATTACACTCTTCACCTTGGTTGGATGGAAGTGAGCTAGGATTCCTACCTACTCCTGTAGAATAGTTATATAGGTGCATGTATATGGGTTCTCTACTTGGTTGAAGAGTTTGATCACGTGTAAGACGTGGCAGGTGCAATGGATTCTCAATATATGCTTGTGCACATATACATAGGTGGCCTTGGCCCATTTCACTATACGAGAAGTTTGTTTCAAACACATGCTATTGAAGTAAGATGCAAAAGAATCTAAATCTACTCACATTCAAGAGAAGTGGCCTGCGATGGTGAAGTTCATAGATTAGTCTTGCCTCCCAATAAATCAAAAATTGGAATAGTGAAAAATGAAGCACATGATATTTTTGAAAGGCTTTTAGATAGCCAAGGTTAGGTGAAAACTCATATTTCAACATTAAAGAAATATTTTCCCCGAATGTTTTTGATTTGGAAAATATACTTAGGGTTAGATAGACCAACAAGAATAGAAGTGTTGGGCATTCGGGAGTCTCGGAATACGAGGATGAAACGAGGGCCGGCTCGCGAGTGTCCGAGTTCACTGGACCATACATAAATAAGGGAGGAGATTGCCGAAGGCATTAGAGGGGTACACTAGGGTATGTACTCTGGGAGAGAGAAAAGGTGGCTGGGTGCTTACACATATAGACCCATGCATGTACACCTAGGGTGATATATGCATCTACATAGAAGCGTCCGGATGATAGTCGGCATATACACGTACCTGTATACACATGTGGGAATTTGCAGGTGTGTGTGCATGGACACGCAAGGGGTCTGGCAAGGGAAAGATAGACGGGGTCACCTTATGTCGCGGGGCACCGGGTTGAGATTGGTGAAGAGATAAGTACGTGTCGAGAAGAAAAGAAGAGTCACCTGGTAGCTATACTAGACGGCGATAAAGTTACGTGGGGGACGACAATGTTTTAATTAGGTTTATTTAAGAGGATAGTATTATTAGCACAAAAGTTTTTGTTAGCCCTAATTTTTAAGTTTCAGAAAATCGGGGTGTGACACTACAGGAATCGACTGGAGGACGGCTGGTGTATATGTCACTTCGACCTTCAACTCATCCGTGAACACACCATTCAACTGTTTCATATTCTCAAATTCAACTCACGATATTTCCATATGGTTGCAAATGGAAAACACCATAAATAACTTATTTTTTAGTTGGAACAAAACGAGGGTGTGATTGTTTGTGATGCTCAGCTAAAGCACCATATTACTGATTATTACAAAGGCATTTTTGGTCCTCTTGAGGGTACTCATGTCACTATGAACAAGGGACATAGGGGTGATATTCCTCAAGTTTCGAATGCGGAAAACGACATTCTCACTAATCCGTTTTTTGAGAAGGAAGTTCATGAGACAGTCTTCCAGATGGAATGTAATAGAGCCATAGGTCCAGATGGTTTCTCGACTGAGTTCTATCAAAATTTCCGGGAGGTCATCAAAGACGACTTGATGGCTCTCTTGGAGAAATTCTATTTTGGTATGCTTCCCTTGTACATGTTCAACTTTGCGGTAGTCACCCTATTACCTAAGAAAGGAAATGCCACACAAATCCAACAACACCGACCAATCTAATTGCTAAATGTCAGCTTCAAGATTTTTTACTAAGGTTGGCACTAATCGCATCAATGCGGTTGGCAAATAATGTTATTCAGCCGATGCAAATGGTGTTTATGCAGGGTAGGCATATTATGGAAGGGATTGTTATCTTGCATGAAACCATCCATGGACTCTATTGCAAGAAGTTGGATGAGGTGTTATTGAAAATAGATTTTGAGAAGGCCTACAATAAAGTCAAATGACCCTTCTTACAACAAACCCTTCGGATGAAAGGCTTTTCACCTCAATGGTGTGCTTGGGTGAGAAATTTTTTATCCAAGGGGGCAGTGTGTGCCTCAAAATAAAAAATTACATAGGCCACTTTTTCAGACTCAAAAGAGACTCTGACAAGAAGACCCAATCTCACCGATGCTTTTAATATTGTGGTTTGTATGTTGGCTGTCCTAATAGCATGCGCTAAAGACAATGGCTAGATTAAGGGAGTCGTACTACACTTGGTGGAGGATGGCGTGTTCATACTATAATATGCAGATGAAACAGTTCTATTCATGGATCTCAGATTAGCTTAATTTCAGACAGTTTTTTGTGAACCGTCTGGGACGATGCATCCGATTCGAGCGTTTTTGTAATAGTGACTGTCCAAGAGATGTGAATTATATTACTCATGAATTAGCTAGAATAACTAGTACGGTCCTTCGAATGTTTGGTTGAACAAGCTGTCTACCTCTGTTTCTGCATCTCTAGTTGTTTAATAAAGGTCATCCGAGGTCCTAGAAAAATGCTAGGGTTTGGTAAAATAGTCGTGGGGTTTTGTGGGCAAGAATATGTATAAATGTAGATATATCCACCATTTCCACTGACACATATAATACTATGCATATAGCACCGATAATACAAACTTTTAAACACTCGAGTCCAAACTGATCCCATGTTCTTTCTCCTTAAAAACATTCTCCAAAAGGTTGTAATTCTTTTTGAAAAAATCATAGATATTCACCGTGATATAACATGTACACTTATAAAATTTGGTGCAAATATATGACCATTAGCATCCTGTACAAAAAAAGCAAATTTGAATAGTTAATAGTGAATAGTTTGCTACGGAGAGGTGCAAAATTTGTCTTTTTTATACATGACGTATATGATCGTATTTTTGTATAAAATTTTGTGAATATATATGTTAATATAACAATAAGAATCTACAAGTTTTTTTTTAACAAACTTTATAACTTTTTAAAAGATATTTTGAGGAGAGAGAATTTTGGGTCTATTTGCACCCGGGTCTTTAAAATATGCTTTCGTACCGATTGTTCCCGTCTCTTGCATCACTCGATCGAGTCTCGTGCCTTAAGTAGCCATCTCTTCACGAAGAGATGACTATGTGCCATATGGGCCAGAACCCAAAACCATATGTACTTCGGGCGGGCTCTTCAGAGAAGTAATGGGCCATATGGGCCGAACTGTCTAAGCGGTGTCATTCCGCCGCCGGCCACGTCTGTTGCCGGCGGGCGGCGGCTCACCTCCCGTCCTCGGCCGTCAGCCCCCTAGCCGTCTCCTATCCGGCTCGCCGACTGCCCGCCTCGGCGCACTGGCTCGCCTCGGACTCTCCCCGCGCAGTACGCACGGCCGAGTCATTTTTCTTTTCTTTTGAGGGGCGGTCTACCCACCGCCGCTGTAGGCAGCCCGCCGATCAACGATCCTGCCGGTGCTGCAAGCGGCGGCCACGTGCTCCTCGGCAGCGTAGCGGGCTGACCCCGGCAGCGGCAGCAAACCTCGCTCCTCGGCTCCAAGTCCAATTGGTATGTACATACATAACTCCTATGGCCCTGAACTTATCTCCTAATTTCATACCTACTATGCTCCAAAGGTAGGTTGAGTTCGTGTGTCGTACTGCGGCAGTAGATTGAGATGAATGTGCAGCGTGCAGTTCTAAAGCTAGTCGGCGCCGCACGGCACACGAATCTATGAATATGCGTGTAATCCAGGGTCTAAATTGCTCTTGTTAAATTGGTGCAAATGGTTATGTTTTGATCGAGACTTACATGGTATGCTATTAGATCCTAGTCCTAGATGTTATAACTCGGCCAATGGCTGCTGATTTCTGGTTCTGCCGCCGAGTATGGATTCAAATATCAGAGTGACTGCAGAACGAACAATAGATAATTATATCTTTCTAGTTCTTCTTTCTGTTCACTAAAGCAGTGAAGAATTACCGATGAATTTTTATTCGAAACTAATCTCGATCGTGCGCGCAAGTGGAGAATCATCAATGAATTTTGCTCACTCAAAAACATTTTTTTATTGAAACTCAATTGACTAATGCTTCTATTACAGAGAGTGGAAATATTTTTTCTATACTGAAGGTGAGCTCTTCTGTGTCATAGAAAAGTCTAGGGCATGCAGGTCAGCAGAATAACTTCTAAATTCTTCTTAGAGAGTGGATTTTGTACATGCACATATGGGTACATGAGTTAAGGACTTAGTTCAATTTCTAATACTTGTGCATCTCAAAAAATTCATAAATTTTCATCATATTAGAGCATGCACACCTACAAAAATTCATGCAAAAATATAATCACGAGTATTTTTTGTCTTTTTTGTGTAGGGCACTTTTGATTATATTTTTACATGAAATTTTGTAGGTGTGCATGTTATAACACGTGAACATCTATGAATTTTTTGAGTTTTTTTGAGATGCACAAGTATTAGAATTGACCTAAATCCTTAATTCATATACCCATATGTATATGTACATTTGCTTTTCCCTTCTTATTACTGTAGAATATATTATTTCAGTTTTCCATCAAGATAACTTTGAGAATGATAGGTCTTACGTTTATTTTAGATCCAATAGTTTTATGTAAGGGAAATATGTTTGCACCCTATCTTGCTAGAGAAGATGAGGAAAAAGTTCTGCAGGTCTAGTTTCAGTGGATTGCCGTTTCTGTTTCTTTTCGTGTGCCTATTTGGTTTTGCTCGTTTCCGTGTAACCACCACATCATTTCTTTAAAAAGCCTTGAATTTCTAATCAGATATAACAAATTTACATACATAACCTCCACAAAAAGATAACTACAAATATCTCAGGACTTACCACTACAAGTAAACCTCTTGTTAGGATTAAATAAATAATCACAAAGTCTGCAACAAAATACTAATACAAGCCTCCATTTGTACTTCAATCGGGATATTCATATTCACCTGAGGATCTGATCTACCAGAGACTGATCGTGCCATCTAGCAGCAGAACTTATACGATTTACAGTTGATAAAATACTACATATATAGAAGTAATTCTTGCAAAGCTACAACAGTGGACAGCTATGCGTCAAGGAAGTAGTTTTGTGACTTTTGTCACATGTCATCTTCCATCCGAGAGGTCCGGTGTCCTTGAGCCCAAGCTGGTCGCTGACAATGGATACTGCATGGCAAGCTGGTCGAACCCTTCATTCTGCATCGGCGCCGGCAAGCTGAAACTCAAGTTTGTCGACCGGTGTAAACTCCGGCATTGGCATGTCACCCTCGAGGTACTGCATGACCTGCCACATGATAGGCCTCGCGTTGGGGAACAGGTGTGAGCACATCAGCCCAAGCCTGATCAGAACCAGGCAAGCTTCGTCAACATTATAGTCACCTTGCACCCTTGGATCCACTGTCTCCGTGAGCGATCCTCTGTGCCAGTGCTCGAGGACCCAATTGACTATCTTTCATCCCTAATGCAAATCATCATGGCCGTGGCTATCATCGCCTATGGCGAGGCCCGCTTCGATGTCTGCCGCGAGCATGCCGCCGCCGCCTTGGAGGCTATCTCATCCAGGATTCCAAATCCTCCTCACCTCCAAGGGAATCTCATTCAATACATTAGATCCTCTTAATTCTTCCAATGCGCTGACAGCATGATGTGGCGATATCTAATTAAAGCATGGTGTTCATAACAATTTCCTAGCTGCACGGTTACGTATACACAAACATCAATACAGTGCACGTACGTACGATCAATGAATGTATGTGTAAGCCCATGCAGCAATGACGAGTCGACGACAACGCTCGATCGACGCCAGCCAGTGAAACGACTACGCCTTCCTCTCGTTCTCCCGAGACAAGGCCGCGGCGGAGGCTGCGACCGGCGTTGTCGGAGCTCACCCTCGCTCGCTGAGAACAAAACAGTGGCCATCGAGGTCGACAGAAAGCCGTAGCAACAATTTTTTGAGATGATGTAGATGAAGATAGGTTAGTTTGGGTTCAGAGTACGGGCCTCGGTGGGGATAGGGCGTAATTACTCATCTAATCTTGATTAGTATCGAATAATACTTAAAGTATGAAGTTACCTTTTTCTACTTTTCTTAAAAGGATTGTACCGAAGCAAAACTCATAAGATTATGAGTTACTAGTCCTTGAATCTCAAACAAGTAAAAACTCTACAACTGTTTACAAACAGCAGAACCCTTACATATAAAGTATAGCTGTTCAAGCTAAGAACCGAGAAGAAACAGAGACTTGGCTGATCTAATTAGTGATACCAGATTATTTTTTCCCAGAATCCTTGAAGTACATATTTATGATAGTATAAATAAGTACAGTGGGTTCCATAATTTAATCAGGCCTACTAGACTAGTAGCTAAGAAATGTTCATCTGGCTTGGGAATCCCATCTATCTATCGATCATCTTCCACTTGTGAGGCTGGACGTCATTCCATTGCTTCCACCTGTGCAAGCCAATGATTTGTACTGGCTGAAACTTTCGTTCTGCATTACAGCCAACATGCTATAACTTAAGTTTGTGGGCATCAACTCTGGGAGTGGTCTCTCACCGTCGAGGTATTGCATGACTTGCCGCATAGTGGGCCTTGCATTGCAAAATGGATGTGCACACAACAATCCTAGCTTTAACGCCAGATATACCTCATCAGCACCATAGTTGCCTTGTAGCCTCCTGTCCACTGTTTCTATGAGTGATTTTTTGTGCCAATGCTCCACAACCCAATCAATTAGTATCTCTGAACTATCCTCTATCTGAATGTCGATAGGCCTTCGCCCACAGGTTACCTCAATAATGAAAACGCCAAATGCATAAACATCTGTTAGAGGTGTTGCCTTACCGGTACGCGCCAACTCTGGAGCAAGATATCCCATGGTGCCAACCACACGTGTTGTTTGCGGATCAGTGCCGTGGTCATACAACCTTGCAAGGCCGAAGTCACCTAGACGTCCGTTCATTTCACTATCAAGGAGCACATTGCTTGCTTTGATGTCTCGGTGGATGACAACTTTCTCCCACCTCTCATGGAGGTAGAATAAGCCAGATGCAACACCTTTGATGATTTCAAACCTCTGAACCCAATCTATAGTGGGTTTATCCTGTTCAGTATATAAATACTTGTCAAGACTACCATTTGACATATAGTCATATACCAACAGGAGTTCACCTTTTCTCCTACAATAACCGAGTAACTGGACGATGTTTCGATGGCGGAGACGACCGATACTGACAATCTCGGCAATAAACTCTTTTATTCCTTGCTTTGACTCGTGAGACACCCTCTTCACCGCAACCTCCAATTTAGAGACTGGAAACACACCTTTGTACACCTTCCCAAATCCTCCATGGCCAAGTAGATCTTATTATGAAATCCTTCTGTAGCGTGGAACAAATCCTTGTAGGAGAAACGGTGTGGCCCAAACTCATCCTCCCAATCTTCATGTAGCTCTGCATACTTAATTCGCCTCCGCAACAGTAGAATTATAGATGTTCCTACAAGAAAGATGAATGTCGCAGCGGCTATTGGTAGGACGATCTCCAGCACTTTGGACCGAGGTTTTGGGCCAAGGCGAGGTAGCTTTGGCAACTTGGCGATGTCAATGGCTGGAGCAGGGCGGGTTATACCCAAGCTCCAGCCAAGCACACAGTACAGTGAGTTGATTGGACCAGTTGAAGCCGAGAAGCCGACGTAGGATGGATCTTTTAGCACTGTTGAGAGGTTGTAGGTAGTTGATACTAGTGGCCTCAACGGTTTGGCTACCTTGAGGGGAGCCAAGGTCACACTGATCTGTGTGGTATCTCCATTGTAGTCCACCCACACTTGCATTTCCTTGCGGCTAACGAGGGACAAGTTATTGAAGACACCGGTCTTGTCATCATAGAAGCCAGCTGGTTGGGGTTGAATCGAGGTGAGACTATTGATGTTGATGCCGACGTGGTTGTCATCGATGTCCTTGAACTCTGTATTTTGGCTACTATCAAGCTCGACTGCAAATATGTGGTTGCTTGCTTTGCCGTCACTTGTTTTGTTGAGGAGGCCCAAGTATTGTGAGTGCTGTGCACCCGAGAAATCCTTGCTCGGAGAGATCAGGAAAGTCATGCCATCGGTACATTGATCGGAGTAGACGGGAACCATGCCAAACACAAAGGTGATTGAGAAGGACTGCACTGCCCCATTAGGCGACTTGCGGAATTGCCATGGAGTTGGGTAGAATGCATGGCCCTTAAGAACTGTGCCATTGGTCAGCTCAAGAACCCCATCTGGTGTTACTGTGGCTACACCGTCGAGGGTGAGGTCACTGCCAGAGAAGCCGGAGTAGACAAATTGGTCCTCGCCGGTGGCAGTGGCGAAGGATGCAAGACTTAAGGCCAGAGAGAGGAGGAAGTGTAAAAGGAAGGATAGATGCTCCATGTTAGGCACATCTGCAACTGTAAAAGCTCAACAAAATGCAGAGATGGAAGTGGTTTTCATAGACCATGAGAGGTGGTTTGTGGTGACAGTCTACTCTGCATCTGGGATTTATTTGCAGCGATAGCCACTCAGTAGCCTATGACTTCCGTGCACGAGTCACTCATCTATCTAGTTTTCCATATTAGTCATTGTCCTAGAGTGTTAATAGTCAAAGGTGATTTGTTTGTTACCAGTACTATATTTTCTTTGTTGAAGTAATCAAACATGGTGTTCATTTATTAATTCTTACATGGAATGGGGACAATAAATGCAATTTTTGCGGAGCTGATGAATTACCTGTTCTCTTTGCCTCTTGCTTGTTTAATTTGAAATCTGGTCAGTTGTACACTGGGAATTCCTTGTTCTGTGACAAACATTCAACAATTTTTCTAGAGCTGGTTAATCATTTGTCGAAAGATAAAAAACCAAATGATTGTGGGCGTTGCTGCCAGTTTTTGGAGTATTTGGAAAGCTCGAAACAGAGCATGCTTTTAGCATAAGTGGCATGTAGGGCCCATATCTTTGATCTCGTCCATTAATTTCTGGAGCAAATTACAGCCGAGGGAGGACGTGCATAAGCATTTCTCTTGGATCGCCAAGACCATGGAGCAACTCGCCGAAGAAGTTTTTGGTGCCAGGAGAAGATGTGCACCTTGGGCTCAACGTCGGCAACGACCTGCGTGTTGAGGAACTGGAGCTTTTGAGTTATCATTTTCGGACCAAAACAACAGTTAAGTACTGAAGTTTTTTTTTACGAAGTTTCTTTATCTGTTTGGACATCTTGTACTCTTTGATTTCTGATAATGCAAATCAGGGGGTAGTCCCTTGCATCGACTTTTCATTATTAATTCTTACTCTGGAAATACTATTATCAATCTTTTCTCTAGAGACGCGCTGTGTGCACCTTTTTTTTCTTCCAAAAGCTGATACAGACATAATAATCATAACAAAATTTGAACATTGTTATATCTCAGTCATGGATATATTATTCAAAATGCTTTGCTCATCTGTAGTCAAGGAAGGAAAAACTGGGCAAAATTGCGTAGTTTAGTATAAGGGTATAGGTCCATCTAGGAGGTCTAGTTATCACCTCCGGCCAGGTTTGGTTTGTTCTATTTTTACTCCATTAAGATCATGTCTTCTTTTTGGCTTGATAGGTCATCTGGCAGAGCAAATGGCTCGGAATCCCTTTTTTCTCGTCTTGGTAGAAAGAGCAGAAGCGGTTCAGATTGTAGTAGCGGGTTCCTTTAGGGAGTTGCATTTTCATTGTTAAAGTTGGTGGTTAGGGAGACGACGCACTGTTCATTGTGTAGAAGAATTCCATCCCATCTTAATCAGGTTTATTATCTAACTGCGGACTACAATGTGGAAAGAATCATTGAAAATTTCTTAAACAAGCCGGCAAGAGTAGAAGTGATAAGTCAAGTCTCGAGCGCCAGAATCTCTCGTAATCCTAATGACACGAGTGTTTGATGGCGTGATTGTCTTTTCTCTCTGGCGTGTTTTCTTTCTTTGTCTCGGTGGAAAGAGCAGAAGCTCTTTTCTAGAGTTTATTTTAGATAATGGAATGGCAGATCTCCTAATCTCTATATTCTAAAATGCACACAATTATAACTTATTGTAAAAGATACAATGCATCAGGACCGAAAAAATCGGCTTATAAAGATGACAAAAAAGTGTCATCCCGAGGTCAGCGTGTGCGACAACCTAATTCTCCACCACAATCCTATCACAGGGACCAAAATGTTCCTAGACGCGACGGCATGGTAACTAGCAAAGAGGTCGATACTCCAAAACGACGCCTTCAGGAAGGGAACTCGCTCGTACGCCGATGTTGTCGAGACCCACCATCGTCGGACTTAGGGTTTTCACCCTCGAAGTGGAGCTCCGAGACAACACCTTCAACAAGGGAATGTCGCACGTACGTCGATGTTGCTTGATCGATCCTATGAAGGCCAGATCATGGGTTTCCCTGGAAGAAGCTTCAAATGCTGGTACCAGTTTTTCTTTGCCCGAGCTGACTCCTAGTGCAACGAGGAAAGAGCCACACACGCTGGAGTCATGGGGGAAGTTTGCCGGTAATAAGTGTGCCAAGGCGCCCATGCTGCCCAGCTGCCAACGCACACCCCAGATTTACCCAGCCTTAGAACCGAGCACGCCACACCTAGCTGGGATGCCCTAGCCGCTGCCCAAGGGGAGGAAGAGGAGCTCGGTTGGGGAAATGAGAAGAGAAGGGAAGGGAAGGAGGGGAAGGAGAGGGGGAGAAGAAAGAAAAAAGAAGAAGAAGGGAGGAAGAAGCCGCTGTCGCCCCTTGCCACGCCGCCATCGTGGTGTGCCGCCGCCCCGGCCGATCCGCCTCCCCTCCTAGCTGGGCTTCCCTCGCCGCCGGCCAAGTGGAGGAAAGGACACGGTTGGGGGAAGGGACACGGTTGGGGGAAGGAGAAGAGAAGGAGGGGAAAGGAGGAGGAGGAGGAGAAGGAGAAGGAAGAAGGAAGAAGAAAAAAGAAGAAAAGGGAGGAAGAAGCCGCCGTCGCCCCTTGCCGCGCCGCCGCCAGTCACCGCTGCCTCGGCTGAGCCGCCTCCCTTCCTAACCAGGTAGTTGGTGGTGATGGTGATACGTCCCCTATTTTTCTCAACTAACTCGCACAAATCTCTCTTCTCTGATCTATTATCTAACCAACTCCTAATCTAACTCAATTTCGAAAAAAAATAACAAAATCCACCACAATCGTGCTCTCTCTCTCTCCCCCCTCATCTCACTTGCCTCCCCTCCTAGCTAAGTTGCTCTAGCTGCCGGCCAAGGGAAGAAAGAAGAGTTCGGTTGAGGGAAGGAGAAGAGAAGGAAAGAGATAGAGGGGAAGAAGGAGGAGGAGAAAAAAGAAGAAAGAAGAAGAGGAAGGAAGGAAGAAACCGCCGTTTCCCCGTGCTATGCCACTGCCCCTTGCTACGCCGCTATTGCTGTGCGCCGCCGGCTGTCGACGCCGTCTTAGGAAATGAAAATTTCATGGATTTCAGTCCAAGATGTGGAAGAAGCATGAGTTGGCAGTACGAGTGAGTTGGCCTTTATGACGCCTGCATGCAAGAAATTCAACACACTCACATCATTAGTCCGCGTGTCCAAGGCCGGCAGTCACATGATTTTTATATAATCCCACCTTGAAAGTTTGAAATGTAGTTTTCATACCATGGGACCTACGAGGAAGACAACATACATGGATGATTCCATATTAAATACCGCACGCGCGTGCTAGTCAAGACACTCCTTTTCTTTCACTCTCACTACTTTAATTAGGCTTTTTTCAATTACTGCTTTTAGAACTTTGAACATGTTACTTAACTCCTATGATATACAATACCAACCATTTGTAAGGGTCAATGTTTTCATGATATTGATCCTAGTCCTATGATTCTACGATCCTAGACGGACTAGATCAATCCGATTCTTGGTATAGTACTTAATTTGGTGTAGCTAATATGATTACATATAATCTACATATTATTACGATTCTACCAAGAGTTTTGTAGGATTGTGATAAAAAGTTTCATAATGGTCCTCCCCGATTCTAGTCACTTATTATAAACAATTACTTTATATGTAGTTTAATTGTAAAATATTATCTTTTATCTCTTCATATCCATTATAATTTGCTTTAATACCAAATGATCTTTCTTGTGCACTAGAACTTTTCAAATAGAAGTTCTAAAAGTATAAATACTATACTAGCTAGTGTTCAAATACACTGTAGACTTCAAAAATGTTTCTTTGGTGGAAGACACGTCTAAATGGTCTAAAATAAATCATAAAGAGAAATATCATAGGTAAAAGAGGTGATATTATACAAACTTGTAAAATTTCATGTAAAATTTCATGCTGAACTCATCTGTAATATACTTCCTCCGTCCCATAATGTAAGACGTATTTTAATTGGTTAAGACAAGATTTTAACCAATGATTACTCTATTAGTATGTGATTTATGTGATATAAACTTGATATTATTAGTATATTGTATTCAAAAATACTTATGATTCTGATTTTGTATCACACAAACCATATATTAATAGAGTAATTGATGATCAAAACTTTGTCTTAACCAATAAAAATATACCTTACCTTATATGATAGAGGGAGTATAAAATTGCCAAATCCAGCATGAATAATGATTTTTCACTATTCATTTTGTTGCTTCTCAATTTCATATCTTAAATCGTGATTGTGTTGATTTTTAAATTTTTATAGGCTTATAGAATATCATCTACCCTAAATATGAATTTTTAAAAGAACTTTAAATCCGTGATGATAATTGTCACATATTATGAGCTGTATCACTCGAGCGATGTTTTTTTAACCCTTACATGAATGTCGTGGATCCGGTTGAAATTCCAAAAGACGACCAATCAGAAGTGTAGACTAGATAGCACGCGCTAGCTAGAATAGCGCGTCCACTTGAGCAGTAACTCACTGGTATCCACAACTTAGCACTTTAGAAGTTTAATTTTACTTGAAGATGTTTGGTAGACTAACTTTGCAACTACGACACGTACACATGCACACACACGTACGCGTGCAGCACGAGAAATAGATGTGGAAGAGGTCACATTAGTTCGATACTTAATTTACCCATTCAACAACCGGTGACTGTGATCGCTACAAGGTGAGAACAACTAAGGGTGCAATCGGATCGAATACGATCGGATACTTCATAAACTATATTTGTTTTCATATTTTTACTCGAATACGATATCGAAGCGGATAGTGTCGGATATGAATACGGACATGAATAATATCGGTAACAAATACGATATGAATACCTATCAAATATGGTACGGTAGCGAATATTTTGTCGGATATCGCATGAAAGATAGAATCCATATAACACGCATATAAAAACATAGCACAACTAACCATACAGGCTAATATATTACAGAATAACAAAAGATAAGTTCAAAAAGTGCTTTGACAATATATAACTATTTCACCCAGAATGACAAAAAAGACAGTTCCATGTGATCATGAGTGGCAACGACACGATAAAAATTATTGTAGTTCTTCACATGACCGTTCTTTGCAAGCCACTCAATCACTCCCCTCCTTGGACTAACTCATCACCTCGTCCTCGGGCTTTGGGTTGGATTTTTCTTAGTAACACTTATAAATAAAGAGTTGCATACATGTTAGATTATAAGGGGCATGCTAGCCTAGTGGTATGTGAGCTTAGACCTCTATCAAAAGGTGGTGGGTTCAAATCCTATTACAAGCATAATATTTTCTTTTATTCTACAAGTTAACGGTTGGCCCATGGGCTGTTCCTGTTGGGCTGGTTGCAACCGGATACTATCCAGATTAGTATTCGGATAATAACCGGATATATACGGATAGTATCGAATACGGTCGGATACTGTCCAAACTGTATTTGTATCCGTATCCGATACCGTATTCGACGGATATCCGAAAAATCTATCCGAAAAGCTATCCGAACATTTCGGTCCGGATACGATCCGAATACTATCCGAACCGATTGCACCCTTAAAAACAACCAGTAAACAGTACAAAGAGCTGTACGTACCTAGACTAAATATAATGCTTTGAAATTTTCAAAGCCGATCGAGCTAGCACGTAGTTGCAGTGAGTTACTTTGGCAATTGGCAATTGGTACTAAGGTGTCATATGACTGTATACATGACCATGACCACTGCCAACTCATCGTGTTGGGCACGGTGTTAAAATAAAATAAAATAAATCACGCTAGTGTATATGCGTATATATATATCAAACTAGCAAGAAATGTGACGAGTAGAAATGTGATATACCTTACTCGTGGTATTTGGCGCAATATCAAACAATACATATGGAGGTATAAGAAAATGATAAGAACATACAATCAAATGTGGTGTGATAAAGGAGTTCAAAAAAAATGTGGTATGCGCAAATTGTGCACGCAGAAGTCCTGTGACATGAGTAGCAAAGCATGCATGCATACAGCAGAAAAAACAAAAAGGAAAAACCAAACGAAACTTATTTGCTGGCCCGGCCTGAGGTTACTATCCAAGGGCTGACAGAAGGGATTGGAAACGGCAATACGGCTTTCACGACTCCCTCTGGATGCGCCGGCACGCCTCGCTCCAGCTCCACGCGGCGGCGCTCATGGGCTGGTAATAACCATGCATACATCAACGCGCGCGCGCTCTCTCTCTCTACAAATCTCTCTCTCTTTCTCTATCTCTCTCTCTACAAATCTCTCTCTCTATCTATCTCTCTCTCTCTCTCTCTCTCTCTCTCTGGTCTCAACACTGCAGCTGTGCTTCCATGCGACGCATTGCGTTTGGCACATCAAAGGCCGGAACTAATCTAGCTGCTTTAATACCTTAGCATTAGGAAATCCTAAAAGTAAAAGTTTAAAGCTAGCCTCACCTCACCTGCCACCATATGACATGGCGGGTATCCTTGCGGAAACGGAAACCAAAATGGGCTGGCTATTTCCGTCGGAAACGGAGATGGTATCAGAAATTCCATATAAAAAAAGGAAGAAATTACCGGAAGCCCTTTTCCTAGGCCATGCCTCAGTAAACATTCTGGCCCATCTAAATCCCTAACCGGCTAAGGCTAATCCTATTCTCTTCAGTCTCCACACACTCACACGCCAGAGATGAGTAGCTGTCACGGTTGTTACCGCGATCACGGCCAAGAAATCTCACGTGTACAAGCGCTCATCTATACGCAATCCGCATGCATATATCAGCAGCTAGACGCACCGTGGGCCCATCTTGATTATTTTAGATGCATGACCGGCTGTTACTTGAACGATGGGAAGTCGTTTGACTACCTGTATGCATATATACATAATAGATGTATAAATGTCGGACGGAAAATTAGCATTGACTGCTCCATGCATAGAGCATGCATGAATCTCCTTGCTTGATGACGTGGATGGATGTGATTCGTCGTGGGCTTATGGCTTAGTTCTGATTGTTTTTCTCATGCAAATCTTTTAGGGACCGTGTCATTGAGTCTGACGTGTGATCCATTCGAATCATTGTGGTCCATAAAAGGAACTCAATAAACAGAGTTCGATAACGAATTTGTTTTCCTATCACTG
Source organism: Stipa capillata (assembly GCA_019208055.1). Classification (NCBI taxonomy): domain Eukaryota; kingdom Viridiplantae; phylum Streptophyta; class Magnoliopsida; order Poales; family Poaceae; genus Stipa; species Stipa capillata. Next base: position 59,130 of record JAGXJF010000476.1, on the reverse strand, counting down.
AATTTTAATAATATATGCACTCACTACCGGATTCCATCACTTTGCCGTGTGCCACAGGCACACGGCGAAGGAGGAAATATACTCGGCAAACAATTTGCCGAGTGTTACACTCGGCAAACAGGGCTCGGCGTACAGCCTGCCAGTAAAGGCATGTTTGCCGAGTGTTTTCCATCGGGCACTCGGCAACCAGTTTGCCGACGGTCAAAGCCGAAACTCGGCACAAAAGAGCGAGTAAACGGTCAAGACGCCCGTTAGACCCTCTTTGCCGAGTGTCGAGGGAGGACACTCGGCACATTTCGGAACCACGTGGCACGCTTTGCCGAGTGCCAGACAGACGACACTCGGCAAAACTTGACAAAATTGGAGTACCGGATTGAACAGGCTACGGCCACGTGGCACACGTTTGCGGAGTGTCTGTGTGGTGACACTCGGGAAATACTTCTTTGCCGAGTGCCTGGTGTGAGACACTCGGCAAATCCTGTGCATTCTGGCAGCCCAAATGCCAGATTGCACAGGCTTGCGCCACGTGGCATCTTTGCCGAGTGTAACACTTGGCAAACCGTTGTTTGCCGAGTGTTACACTCGGCAAAGTCCACAGCAACTATTTTTTTTTGTATTTCCAAAAATCCTTGCAATTCAAAACAGTTTATATATCACAGCAAATCAGAGCAACTCACATTTAGCAGATCACATATCACAAATATAGTTCACATATCACGACAAACATCACAAACATCATATATGCAAAGTTCAGAACGGTATGACAAACCCCACTGCAAAGTTCACTCCATAGTTCAGGCATCACAAACATCAATGCATAGTTCAGTGGGGCAAATTCCTTGACGACGGAGTACCACGAGGGTTGCTTGGGCTTGCTCGCGAAGATCCAGCTCCAGGATCATTCGATCCCGCCGACGGATGCTACACAAAGGAAAAGATAGTTACACAACACTCTATGGCTATAGAAAAGGCAATAATGGTGATTAGAAGGTTATAAACGAACTCACAGGAGTGGAGGGAGTGTGTGGAGCATGCTGAGGAGGAGGGATTGGCATCGGTGGCGGAGTTTGGCCAATTGCAGCATAAACACCCTTCATAAGATCGTACCACTGGGCTCGTTCTACCGCCATCCTCTCCTCGAGCGCTATCCTCTCGGCCTCTTGCCTTCTCTCCAATTCCTGTCGGAGTCTCCTTTCTTCATCCAGCTGGGCCTACAGTATGTCATCGCAATCTCATCGTCGTTCCAATGCAAAGCATGTAAAGACCGTGAAGGATGAATGAAATAGAACTAACCTGGAGCTCGGTCATCGCAATCCGTGTAGGCTCTAGGCGAGGGCGTATAGCCGGACTTGAGCTCGTGCTCCGAGCTCTGAGCTGAGAGAGAGAGGGAGTGGAGGCCGTATCGAGTGTGCCGTCGCCAATCCAAAAGCGGCCATGTTTCTTGCCTCCTCCCGCCCTCATCACCACTTCTCCGTCAAGGTCATGCTCGCTCGGATCAAAGTCTTGCCCGTGGATCTCCTTTGCCATCGATGTGTATCCATCCAGGCGAGCCTTGACGTTCTCATTGGTGTACGCTTCGGCCGGGTCATTCGGATCATAAGCAACCCCGTGCGACGCCTTTGACTTATGGGCCAGAGAATATACCTTGAACTGGGAGCAAGGCTGACCATCATTTTTTGCCGACTGCAACACAAAAGCAAGAAGATTCATAAAGAGGGCACTCGCACAGAAATTAAGAAGAACTGAGCTTGGGAAGAAACAGATGCTATTGCATACCCATCTAGCCGCGTAACCAGTCAGGGTGAGGTTGCCTTGATGGTGTGGTGCGCCTTGCATCAACAATCGCCTTTCCCAGGCAGCTTCGTGACTCGCCGCCCACTCAGGAGCGCACCACCTCTCCACGATCTGCTCCCAGCACTCAAGGTGTTGGGCACACCACCTCGGAGGCACCTAAATAATCAAGTACATCATATATAAGAAGAAGAAATTAAGTGTTAGTAATCTAAGGAATAATAAGCATTAATGTACTTTACCTGCAGGTATTGCTCGCTGGTCAGATATTTGGTCCTAGCGTCTTTTTTTGTCACCTTCTCTCCAAGGTGCTCCGCGTGATATTTGATGACGGCCTGGACGCGCGCCTCATAGTGCATATCCTTCACAAGCTTCTTGGCAGCTCTGTCGACGACAGCAGCTGCCCTACCCTCGAAGCCCGCCTCGCATCTAAAGAAATCCTGCATATAGACGCGACGGATCCAGTCATTAGTTCAATAATTTCCATGAAATTAGTATTGACTAATGTAGTGCGAAAGGAACTTACCCACAGCTCAGCCTTCACCCGCTCGGCTCTATTGGGAAACTCCCTTCCCTCCCTGTCACGGGCGTCCGACGCGGCTACGTAGTGGGCCCATGTGTATGCCGGCTCGGTTACTTCACCCAAAGTGACCATGCCAGGGAATTTCTCCTTGATCAGAAGTCCAAGGACGCCGTTTACATGGCGTGAATGGTCACCCTCTCCAACCTTCTTCCAGTTCCTGCACAAGTGTAATAATGAATTATCAATACGTGTTGAAATATTGAAGATACAAAAGAAAAAGAAATATGAGAATAGAGAGAGCCATTTACTTCTCTCCGTCTGGTCGAATGAGCGGCCGTCTATCAAAGGGCACCGGTCGCTTCGGGAGGCTGGAAGGACCACGCAGCCACACACGGGAAGAAGTAGAGCTGGAGGTACCCCCCTCCTCCTCCTCTACCTCTACCTCCTCCTCATCCCCAAACTCCTGCCTCTCCTCCTCCACCTCCTGTCTCTCCTCCTCCTCCTCCTGAGACTCAGACTCACCCGCAGGTACAGGCGAGACAGACCGAGCACCTCCTCCACACCTGCCTCCACCTCTCGACCTTCCTCCTCTTGGAGGTCTTCCCCGGGGTCTGCTTCCGGAGCCTTCACCTGCATCCCTCCCCTCTTTGTATAGGGACGCTAACGATCTCCGCAAACCGCCCACCATGTTTCAATCACCTGCTATGAGAAAGAGTAAACCAATTAGTACGGATGATAGAAGTTCATGTAAATAAATGAAGCATAATGAAAAAAACATGCTATGAGAAATAGTACACCAATTAGTACGGATGATACAAGTTCATGTAAATAAATGAAGCATAATGAAAAAACATGCTATGAGAAAGAGTACACCAATTAGTACATTAGAAATAATCATCATCATCGGGATCAGCTGGATCGTAAGTCTCATCATCACTATCACGCGTGTTGAAATAATCATCCTGGTGCTCGGGAGGAGGAATGTCATCAACACCGTCATTGGCTAAATGTAACCGCTCAAGTAATTCCAAGTCCTTCGCATTCTCAACCTCGTATTCTTCGTTCTCATCAGCACCACTTTCATTGTCGACTTCCATGCCCTGAGCTTCCGTCAAGTCGATAACGAAATTCCTGACGAGCCCATCTTCTTGAAAGAACTCTCCATCATATGTCTTGGGGTCTATGTTGTAATCATCATCATTTGGGACAGGTAGTTTACCGTGTGGCCGTACCTTGTACACAACATCCCAACCCTTAAGACGCTCCACGGTTTTGCATGGGTATGAGAGATAATAAACTTGCATGGCCTGTTGAGCCACAATATAGACATCGTCTCCTGGTAAGACGGTTGATTGTCGAATTTCGACTAGCCCAAGATTAGGGGTCCGTCTCACTACTTCTGGATCGAACCAATGGCATTTGAAGATGACGGGATTCAGAGGTTTGCTCCCATCAAAATTCAGTTCGTATATCTCTTCAATTCTTCCGTAGTACTCAACCCCATCTGAACCTGGAGTAAAAACTCCGGTATTTGTTGTTCTTCGATTGGGCCGACTCTGCTCGTGGCTTGCTGTATGGAAGCGATATCCATTCACGTCATAAGCCTTAATTGACCTCACCCTATAGGCACAACCATCAGCAACTTGTCTCAAGTCGGCACTCATAGACTCATCGGTTGTTCCCTACAAATTTAAGCGGGATAGCTTGGTGTATTAGTCGCATGTAAGACCAACTTTAAATGTCAAACTAACTACGAGCCAAGTTAGAAAGTACTTTTTGTTTGAACCAACAAATAAAATCGGGCATGCCATTTCCCGCACCATCTCTAAGAAGGGCCGAAGCTTCCTCGAGGGTATGTTCCCTTGACTCATGCCAGAATTGCTCATTGAATTCCCTATAGCAGTGAGAACAAGCGGAGTTAGACACAAACTTCTGACTAGCTGAGAAATAATTTATTGAGCACTTACCGCATGTACGGCTCCACTTCGGAAAGGTTGGTGAGGACATACAACATAACAGTGCGCCACTCTTCATGTTGCAAGGTCTTGTTAGTCGCACCGCTTGCACTGCCTAGTTGCCCTCTGAAGATGCTAAGCTTAGATTCATCTTCGGGGTTGCCAGCATTGTAACGAGAGGGTGGATTATGCACACTGGGAAGATTGTCAGCATAGTATTTTGTCGTGAAGTTTGACACCTCCTCCAGGATGTATGCCTCGGCTATGGATGCTTCAATTTTGCATTTATTTTTACATTTATTTCGAAGAATCTTTTGGAATCTCTCAATTGAATAGCACCAACGGCCCTGCACGGGGCCCCCCATTCGTGCCTCATACGGGAGGTGCAAAATCATATGTTGCATCGGATTAAAGAAACCTGGTGGAAAGATCTTCTCCAACTTGCAGAGCAACACAGGCGCCAGTCTTTCCATGTTTGCTACCACGGTATGAGATAATTCCTTAGCACAAAGCTGGCGGAAGAAATTGCTCAACTCCGCCAGCACTAGCCAAACATCTTCGGGGACATAGCCTCGAATCATCACCGGCAGTAGCCGCTCAAGCCATATGTGATAGTCATGACTCTTGAGCCCGTTGATTCGCAAAGTAGCTAAATTCACTCCCCTCTTCAGATTCGCTGCATACCCATCAGGGAACATCAAGGTTTGGAACTACTCCAGTACTTCCCTCCTTTGGGCCCTTGTAAGAACGAAATCGGCCTTCGGCTTCGTCCACGATTTCCCGCCTCTGGGAGGGGCCATGTCTAGCTTTGGTCTATTGCATAAACTCTTTTGATCAACTCTAGCCTTCATGTTATCCTTCGTCTTCTCAGGAATGTCCATGATTGTGCCAAAAATGGCCTCGGCGACATTCTTTTCAGTGTGCATTACATCAATGTTATGTGGATGAAGGAGATCATCGAAGTAGGGGAGATTCCACAAGCATGGCTTGTGAGTCCAGGCGTGTTGCTCACCATATCCCACAAAACCATCTCCTTGGTCATTGGTCTTGAGAGCGTCTAACTGAGCACGAACCGCGGCACCGATCATCTTAGTTGGTGCTGAGCCTTCGACAACTACATCTTTCGTAAAGTTCTGCACGTCTTGTCTGAATGGATGGTCAAGAGGAAGGAATTGTCGATGCTTGTCGAAGGAAGAATACTTGCCACCCTTCGTCAACCAAATAAACTTCAGAGCCGCTCTGCATACTGGGCATGGGAACTTCCCATGCACACACCAGCCACAGAATATCCCATACGCTGGTAGGTCATGCAGGGAGTACTGGTACCAAACATGCATTTTGAAGTTTGTCTTTGTAGCTCGGTCGTATGTCCAGACCCCGTCCTCCCAAGCACGGACCAAATCATCCATCAGTGGCTCGATGTACACACTCATATTCTTCCCCGGGTATTCAGGCCCTGGAATTATCAGCGACAGGAATATGTTCTGTCATTGAAAGATGACGCCAGGGGGAGATTGAGGGGAATAACAAACATGGGCCAACAGCTGTATGAGGCAGTCGTCATACCATATGGATTGAACCCATCAGTTGCTATCGCAATTCGTACATTCCGAGCCTCTAAAGCTTTTTCACGATGAATCAGATCGAACCTCTTCCATGCTTCACCATCCGATGGATGTACCAGCTTGTCAGGACTGTATCGACGCCCGTCTTTGTGCCATGTCATCTATTTGGCAGATTCCACAGTCATATAAAGCCGTTGGATTCTCGGTATGAATGGAAGATACCGAAGGATCTTCATGGGGATTGCGAGCTGCCTCTTCTGACCATCACCAGACTCTACCTCAAGATACCTAGAGGAATTGCACTTCACACAGTACTTTGCGTCCGCGTGTTCTTTCCTAAATAAGATGCATCCCTTTGGACAAGCATGTATCTGCTCATATGGCATCTTAAGTGCACGGAGGATTTTCTTCGACTCGTACATGCTCTTTGGCAGAATGTGACCTTCCGGGAGAAGGCTACCAAGAACTGTCAGCATTACATCGAAGGATTCTCGGCTCCAGCTAAATTGGGACTTGACAGCCATTAGGTGTGCGATGCCATCCAGTTGAGAAACCTTGGAATGCCCGTGAAGGGGTTGCTGTGCCGCAGACAACATATCATAAAAGGCCTTTGCGGTTGGCTCCGGCACTTTCTCCATAGGTGGCACATGTGCTTCATCAAAATGTGCTTCATGAAAGTCATCTAGCATGTTTCCGACCCCGGCATCATAGTCGTCCGTGCGTTGTCGCACCACCTCCGCTCTGGCACGTTCGGACTCACCATGGTAGGTCCACCGGGTATAGTGTGGCATAAACCCATACTTACAAAGGTGTTGACCCATGACCTCCTTTGTTTGTTGACGCGCGTTTTCGCAGATACTGCAGGGACACCAAGTTCCATGAGGTCCCTTAGCACTAGCAAATGCTAATTCCAAGAATTCATCAGTCTTCTGGATCCGTTCATCGCACAACAAACCCTGACTAGAGCGCCCAGTGTACATCCACTCACGATCATCCATCCTCTGATATTTTGGGAATAGACATGCATCAGCTATCTAATAGGTAAAGATAGATCCTAATCCCACTCGAGGATGTGTAGATTGGGCCGTTTCCATGCTCTACTCCGATTCGAGACAGAATTTCGGCAGCACCTCCCCGCTGTTCTCCAAATACACGTCTCGGCAACAAGCCAAGAGAATGTGTATCCGGAGAACAACGGGGAGACGCTGCCGAAACTCTGTCTCGGATCGGAGTAGAGCATGGAAACAAACCCAATCTACACATCCTCGGGCTGTCCAAAAAAACGTGGACAATTCGAAACAGTTACGGTTATAGATATACAAAGACTTGCATATTTATAACCATAACTCCTTCGAACGGGAGACGCCTAGGTTACGTGACTGTATATGAATAAAGATCTCTATTATGCATCAACTATTATCCAATCAGGTCTTTTTCTTTCACTTATTTTAGATATCATCAAGAGAACATCAAGAGAACATGGGATGCTCTTTTTCTTCAAGTTGGTAACTAGTAAGGCAGTGATCTCCGTGAGTAACCTAGGACCTAGCCTAGATATGGTACGTACACTGAGGAAGTGGAAGACATGCATGCCTCATGGAGCTAGTCGGATAAAGGAATAATTGCATAATGTCCCGCTTGGGGTGCTCAAGAGTGGGAGCATCGTGTTTGACCCAGGGTTGCCTGAGAGCAAGCTTAGGGCGATTCAGAGGTTGGGGTTTGGGTTGTTGAACAAAGTAGCTATGGTGTTCCCTTATGTATTTTGGGATGAGGAGATTGACACATTTGGGTGTTTGAATAAGGAGAGCAGCAAACGTGGGGAATTCTTTCTCTTCTACAGCTATCATACCGTCTCTGGTGGCGCAGTGCTTATCGCACTTGTGGCGGGAGAGGCTGCTTTGGAGTTTGAAAAGGTTGATCCTGTTGTAGCACTTCACCGGGTACTTGGTATTCTTAGAGGTAATCACTACTAAAACTATTAATCCTATTGTCTTCGTAAGTTTATTACAATCTTCCATCAAGGTTGGGACTTGGGACATTGATTTGAAACTATAGTAGGAAAATCAAAAGCATTTCAACAAAAACACATGGATGCTTACCTGCGGGGAGAGGCGGAGGCGGCTTGCGGTAGACCCTCGGCAGCGGAGGCGGAGTGGGCTGCGGCCGGGGCGTCCTCGGCCGGGCCGGGGTGTGCGGGTGCGGCGTGCGGTGGTGCGGGAGGTCGAGTGGAGGCGTGGAGCGGCGGAGCGGCGTGGCGGGCGGCGGCCGGGGCGGAGGAGCGGGGCGGGGCGGGGCGGAGCGGCGCGGCGGCGGGTGGGGCGCGTGGGACAAATGGTGAAGATCGGATCTGGGGCCCTTATTTAGGGCACGTTTGCCGAGTGTCGCATTTTTGCCGAGTGTCACTACGCGGACACTCGACAAACACACGAACAGATTTGCCGAGTGTTGCACTCGGCAAACTCTGTTTATATGACTTGCAAAAAATAATACTTGTATACCCAATACTTTTGCGAAACATTCTCAAATTTTTACCACGGCCTCTAGGGCTCATATCATGACACCATGCCAAGTTTCATGTTTTTCTGGCTTCGTTTGAATTTTTTAAAATTAAATAACCATTAAGCTCCACGTTGGTGCCCGAGCATAGGCCCCCTGGTGTTTGGCACTCATTTTCTTTTATGATATAAGGGCTAAAAATAGACTAAAGACCACCAATAAGATTTTTTAACCCATTTCTGGCCATAATTTCATGTACCTAGAGTTCAAATTTGAATTATATCCATTAAATGCCTAAAAATGCACTTAATGGCTTAAATATAGCAAACGGACCCAAAAAAATACCAAATTTTGAAATGATACATATAATGTTGTATGTTGATTGTGAAAAAAATTTCAAGGTCAATGGATGAAGCAGGGGTCGCTTCGCATGTAAACCTGATCCGTTCCTCCTCGAAACCTGATCTGTTTCTTCCTCGGGGATTGTCCGATTTCTAAGCAGTCTACGTGACAACTTTTGTGAAACCTTCTCAAATTTTTACCATAGCCTCCAGGTGCCATATCATGACACCATGCTAAGTTTCGTGTTTTTCTGACTTCGTTTGCATTTTTTAGAATTAAAAAACCAACAAGCGCCATGTTGGTGGCGGAGTCTTGGCACCCTGGTGTTTGGCACTCCTCTTCTTTTGTTGTATAAGGTCTGAACATATACTAAAGACCACAAATATGATTTTTAAACCCATTTCTTGCGATTATTTCATGCACCTGCAGTTCAAATTTGAATTATATCCATTAAATGCCTAGAAATACACTTAATGGCCAGAATATAGCAAATAGGCCCGAAAAAATGCCAAATTTTGAAATGTTACATGTAATGGTGTATGTGAAGTGCATAAAAAGTTTCAAGGCCAATAGACGAAGTAACCTGACACTTCGCATGCAAACCTGTTGGGTACACTTCACATATAGCAAAAGCAAAGCAAAGAAAAGAAAGAGGAGAAATAAAAGAAAAGAAATAACGAAAAGAAACGAGAAGAAAGAAAGAAAATAAAAGAGAAGAAAGCAAGGCAAAGAAAAGAAAGAAAATAAAATAAAATAAAATAAAGAAAAAAAATGTTTGCCGAGCACTGCCTGTCGGGTACTCCGCAAAAAGTTGTGTTTGCCGAGTGTCCGTTAGGCGGCACTCGGCAAACTTCGCACCGCCGTCGTAGCGCCGTCACTTGCGGCGCTAAGGGACACGTGCCCTTCCCTTTGCCGAGTGTCACGTATTTGCCGAGTGTCCTGCGCAACATGTGCCGAGTGTTGTGTGTTTGCTGAGTATTTTCCTCGCGGCCTTCGGCAAAGCATGGGCTTGGCCGAGTGTCATAAGTTTACCGAGTGTTTTACTGGGGACACTCGGCAAAGGTCCTGTTTGCCGAGTGCTCGTGAAAAGACACTCGGCAAAGTCGTACGCACTCGGCATACAATCTTTTTCCGGTAGTGACTCCACATGTCATAGAACATTTCTCTATTAAACTAATGTGAGCTACGTCCTATGTGAACACATATTGACTTGTGAGCCAGTGGCTTATTATCTTATATATTATGAATTTTCTATAAAAAACCTGTCAAATAGACAAATCCTCCAAGAATGACTCGGACCAGGGGACAATGACGTTGAGGTGTCGTCGCCACCTGTTCGACACGGCAGTGGGAAGGGGTCTATTGGTTAATTGATTATGTAATATATTCTTTGTGTCATGTAGTTTTTATTGTGTTTTTGTGCATGGTTCAAGGGTTTCTTATATACCGACAAATATTCGTTATCGTTTCCATCTTCGACCGTATTCGTCTCGTATTCATTTATGGTACTTCCCATTTCCGTTTCTATATCCGAAGTTTCCGTTTTCGTTTCCATTTTGATAAAAGGGTATGGAAATGAAAACGGTAAAGCCTGTTTTCAACAATTTCCATACCGTTTTTATCCTAACCTCACTTCTCATTGCCAAGGAACGTATATATTCTTGTCGGATAAGAGCTCAGAATCAGTCTTTGTCCTACTTGGATCTATGTTGTACGTTTTCTCAAGGATGATTTTGTGTTTTTGGTTGTTTAGCTTCCGCATCTCGATTTCTCTCTGCATCACTCTGATTACCGCCAGCGTTTAAGATTTCATCGCCTTGCATCGGAGTCTTTGTTGCATCGATGGTACATGCATATATGTTTAGCTGTATATGTATATGTTAACGTGCACGAGTTGGTTATCAGATCAAGAACATTGTAGTTCGATGATAATGGGGGAACATAAAATCAAAGAAAAAAACATGTTTGAAGAATAGTGTGTTTGGTGAGATAATTTTTTTTTATAGAAGAAACATGTTTCAAGGACACTGTTTTGTTTCGACTGAATCAGGCAAAAGCATAAGGCGAGCGCATGCCGATTTGTAGCACTCTATCGGCATAGGATCTAGCCGTCGGATGTGACGGCAAGATTAGCAATTGTCGTAGCTACGAGACTAGGCAGTACACTTTAGGCACCCCCGATTGTGACCTCCGGGAGTACCAGTGGAATACGAGCAAGTAAGGTGTCCGTCGAGGTGAAGCGCACGGGAGCACGACCGGCGGAACGGAATGTAAAACACTCGTGTCGAGGATAAATGGAAACTCTCGTGTTGGGGCGAACTAAAAACTCTCGTATTGATTTCTGGGATTATGGTTTATATCTGAGACATCTGGATCCCCTTCTCTCTCCCTCGGATCCTATTTATAGGGGTTGAGGGAGGGATGTGAGAGATTACAATTATAACCCTTGGGCAACAACACACCCGCAAGGGTATTTTGGTCTTTTTATAAGAATTTTTATGAAATATTCAAATACTCTAATATCCTAACACTCGTTGCCATGACGTCGCGTTGTCCTTGGCGACGGGGCAAAGTGCGGCCTCGACGCCCGCTGGGACGGAGCGCGGCCCCGACGCCGTCGGCGATGCCAGCGGAGTTTGTTGATGCTGAGTGAAATGGGTCGACACCGGGAGGGGAATCTTAACGTTGTCCGGGAGAAGCCCGTCGGTTCGGGGTAACGCGGGGACCCTTCCCCCAACAGTAGCCCCTTGCCGGTTTAGGTGGTCGGGTAACGCACGTCCGAGCCGGCGCACCAATTCCGAGGTGTTGGCACGCAGGCCGGACCGACGACTTCTCTTTCTTTTTTTCCTTTTTTTTCTCTTCTTTCTTTTTCTCCTTTTTCTTCCTCCTTTTTTCTGTTTCTTTTCTTTTCTTCCTTTCCTTTTCTTTCTTCTTCTTCTTTTCTTTTCTTCCTTTCCTTTTTCTTTCTTCTTCTTCTTTTCTTTTCTTCCTTTCCTTTTCTTCCTTTCCTTTTTATTTCTTCTTCTTATTTTCTTTTCTTCCTTTGGCCGGCCTACCCGCTGCCTAAATGGGCTGCAGCCCATCTTGTGTAGTCGATGGGGGGGGAGAGATATTTATCCCCCCACCGACACCTCTGCTTCATTCCCTCCCCATCCCCTTACACGCGCCCACGCCGCCGTCTTGCTTCATGCCGGCGCTGTCGCTCCTCCCGCCGCCCGCGTCCACCGCTCCTTCCCCCGGCCGCGTCCGCCGCTCCTTCCATCGCTTGCGTCCGCCGACCTAGTTCCCCCGGCCCGAGCCAGCCCGCCGCACAGTGTCTCCCCGCGCCTGCCGGCCGGGCCTCCGCCTCCTCCTCTGCCCGCGTCCGCTGGCTGGGCTGCTGCCTCCCGCGCGAGCCAGCCAGCCAGCGCCTCGGCCCAGCTGCGCGCCACCATCGGCCCGAGCTGCCGTGGCCCCGCTCCCTCGGCCCGAGCCAGCCAACTGCGCGCCGCCATCGGCCCAAGCTGCTGTGGCCCCGCTTCCTCGGCCCAAGCTGCTGCGGGCACAGCCGCCTCCGGCCTGAGCACCGCTCTGGCCCCGTCTCCGGCCCGAGTTGCTGCGGGTGCGGCCACCTTCAGCCCGAGCGCCGCTCAGCCCGAGCACACGCGCGGCCTCCTCCACTCGGCCCGAACGCCTGCGCGGCCTCCTCTGGCCCGAGCGCTAGGCTGGTCTAGCCCAGCGCACTGCCGCTCCGTCGTCGCCGCCTTTGGCCCGAGTACCAGGCCGTCTCGGTGTCAGGACTCGCGGCTACCGCCACACGAGCCGGCGGGGCAGGTACGGCCTCACGTGCCACCATACCGCGACTATCTCCACGCTGTGCACTTGCTCTCGACAACTCGTTTGTTGCCGCTGCCGATCTGCCGAAGGCCTCTGCCGGGCTGCACGTCCCCCGTGCGGTCTCCGCCGAACACCGCACTCCAAGGGTAACGTTTTGGCTCGTTACCACGCTTTCCTCCCCTGCCGCACCTTGAGGCATGCGATGTATGTGTGAAGTGTGAGATGTATGTGGGTGCGTAACGCGGATTGTATTGCAAACTTGTTATTTTTGGTTATGTAAAACTGCAATGTGCGTAGACGAGGTAGAGGTATGGCGATTGCCTATCCCACACATGAGCGTCGTTCTGTCATGGCGGTGAACGAGCAGAGAGAGAATAGCGACCGTGTTCTCAACTGCCAATTGCCACGCGTCTATCTCGTATGAATTAGCGCCATATACTCTTCACATGAACATGCCATCACTATTATTTCTCGTTACGCCGTGATGCATTTAAACGCGTAGATATACGACCCCTTGAGCGGTCGCGGGCACGTTCGAGGAGCCTCGCCGGACGCGCCGTCCCCACTAGCTCCCCCGAACACCCCCAAACTCGAGGCGGACACGCTCTTAGAGCCACGTCGAGCATGCTGCCGTGATGCCGCGACCGCGTCGACGAGGTCCATAGACTTGGTAGGTTCAAGGAGCCTCGCCGGGTGCGCTGTTTCAACCAACTCTCCCGAACACCCCCAAACTCAGGGTGGGCACACTCTTGGAGACGCGTCGGGCGTGCTGCCGCGACCGCGTCGACGAGGTCCGTAGACTTGGTAAGTTCGAGGAGCCTCGCTAGATGCGCCGCCTCCACCAGCTCACCCGAACACCCCCAAACTCGGGGCGGGCGCGCTCTCGGAGCCACGTCAGGCGTGGTGCCGCGATGCCACGACCGCGTCGACGAGGTCCGCAGACTTGGTAGGTTTGAGGAGCCTCGCCAGGCGCGCCGTTTCCACCAGCTCCCCCGAACACCCCCAAACTCGGGGCGGTGCGCTCTTAGAGCCACGTCGGGCATGCTGCCACGACACTGCGACTGCGTCGACGAGGTCCGTAGACTTGGTAGGTTTGAGGAGCCTTGCTGGGCGCGCCGTTTCCACCAGCTCCCCCGAACACCCCCAAACTCGGGGTGGGAGCGCTCTCGGAGCCGCGTCGGGCGTGCTGCCGCGACGCCGTGACCGTGTCGACGAGGTTTGCAGATTTGGTAGGTTCGAGGAGCCTCACCGGGCATGCCGTTTCCACCAGCTCCCACGAACACCCCCAAACTCGGGGTGGGCGTGCTCTTGGAACCGTGCCGGGCGTGCTGCCGCGACGCCACGACCGTATCGACGAGGTTCATAGACTTGGTAGGTTCGAGGAGCCTCGCTGGAGACGCCGCCTCCACCAGCTCCCCCGAACACCCCCAAACTCGGGGCGGGCGTGCTCTTGGAGCCGCGTCGGGCGTGCTGCCACGATGCCGCGACCGCGTCGACGAGGTCCGTGGACTTGGTAGGTTCGAGGAGCCTCGCCGGACGCGCCACCTCCACCAGCTCCCCCGAACACCCCCAAACTCGAGGCGGGCGCGCTCTTGGAGCCGCATCGGGTGTGCTGCCGTGACGCCGCGACTGCGTCAACGAGGTCCGCTGACTTGGTAGGATCAAGGAGCCTCGCCGGGCGCGTCGCCTCCACCAGCTCCCCTGAACACCCCCAAACTTGGGGCGGGCGCGCTCTTGGGCCACGTCAGGCGTGCCGACACAACGCCGCGACTACGTCGATGGGTTCGTGGTCTTCGGTTGAGAGACGGAGGCGTCTGTCTTCTTACACCTTTTTGTGCCGTACTTCCCATGTCTTTTGCTTTGCCGTTGTTATCTGACAAATTGGTATTCGTTTGCTCGTGCTGGTTGTCAGGATTGATGCCGTCAAGCAAAGTGCCGTCTTCCAACCGTGCGGGGTCGGAGCGCAAAATGCTGGGCGCAGGGGTGAAGAAGAACATGATCGAGAAGAGGGACAAGCCAACGGCCCTAGTGACGCACACCGGCTACCTCGGCCGCTCTTCTACGGATGTGAGGCTTTTCCGACGGCTTGTCGAGGCGGGCAAGATTCCCGACCCTAGTCACGTTACGGGCCTGGAGCCCCCCGGTCATTCTGACGTGAGGGGCTCACCTGGCCAGGGGTGGATCGTCGTCTTTGCCACCCAGTTCGACGTCGGGTTGTGTCTCCCACTGTCCGACCTCTTACGGGGGATACTGCGGTATTTTCAAGTTACGCTGTCAGATCTCCACCCTTTGACTTTCATCCTGATTGCTGCTTTCGAGTGGGCGGCCTGAAGCTTGGAGATGGTGAGCTCGCCCGCGCTCTTTGCTTGGATGTACATGTCAACAGAGGCGACACTGTGGGTTTGGGAGCACCGGGGTCTTCTTTCGGTCTACGGGATGGTCAGTTTTGGCCGGAATCGTGGGTGCCGTGTCGGGGACTACCCTGCGTTTCCCCTAAAGAAGGTTTGGAGGGACTGGCAAAGGGCATGGTTTTACTACCGCGATCCCTCCTTGCAGCGACTGAGAGGGGTGGCAGCACCATTCTTCGGGCAAGCTTGCCTTGGCAGGCAGGACGACGAGGGCGTGACCATGCTCCGACGCATGGCTCGCGAGCTGAGCGTGCGCGACTTGGTGGAGGAGTACTGTTTGTTAGGCATTGCTCTGCTCGCTTAGGGTTGGACTCTATCTCTGGCCCCGCCGAGCTCGTCGCGCTCCCTGCGTGTCCCGCGAGGGTACATGCCCACGACTTGTGAGTGCCTCTTACCTTTACCCATAGTTCATTTGTGTTGACCTTAGCTCTTACTGAACCTTGTATACTCTCATGTTGCAGGCTCCACGCTGGAGGACAGAGAGCTGTGTGCTCACGAAGTGTTGGGCCGCTTCACCCTTGTGGAGGCCAAGGAAGCGAGCCGATTGATCAAGGGGGCCCGGTGCAATCGGGTTTGCGAGGACTTCGGGTGGCGGGTGCCTGCCCGGCCATTCCCTGTGGTTGCTAAGGCCCTTACTATGAGCAAGCGGAGCCGGTCACCTTCTCCATCCTTGCCAAAGCGGACGGTTCGAGCGCGTGGAGCGTTCGGGGATGTTTCTTCCAGCCCTACCCTGGAGGTGCCGCGGCGTCGCCCTGGGGCTAGGAAGGGCCCGATGTCGGCATCGTTCATGCGGGATGTCGAGTCGCGGTCATGGGACTACGAGGACGATGTCGAGGTGTCCACCGAGTCAGACCTGCCAGTGCAGCTTGACCTTGCGCCGACGGGGCTGCGTGACTCGTCGTTGTCTTCGAGTGAGTTTGACCTACGGGTCATTGGGCATGACGAGGGCGCTTCCCGCTCTCCTGCAAAAGCTTACGTGGCGAGCCCTGAGGCAGCGGCCCCATTGCCTCCTGGGGGCCACCGCGCGCTGACTCCCGTGGCGTCTGCCGACGACGGTGTTGAGGAGGGTAAGGCCGGTGAGCCGCACCCTTTCTCAGTTGCAGGCCGGTTGCTTTCGGCTCACTTTGTCGACCCTGAGGCTGAGGCGGGCTTTTACCAGGACGCCGTCGCGCATCTTTCTATGGCTGACCTTGACACGACGTTTGAGGGTTTGTCCTTGCGACAAATCTGTGTTGCCTCTAAGTCTGCCATGCTCAAGGTACGGTTAGTGTTTTACTTATATGAGATTTTTGGTGACGTGACTCCTGCGGTTATGCCTTTACTATGCTTTCTCCTCGCAGGCTTTCTTTGCCGCAAAGCAAGCGTGGGAGATGCACGACGATCTAGCTAAGTCCCAGCGGGCTCGCCTCCATGAGGAGAAGAAGAATGTTTTGGAGGCCCAGGCGGAGGCCGCCTCGGCCAAGGAGAGGTTGAGTCAGCACGAGGAGGTGATCTCGCAGGAGAAGAAAAAGGTTTCGGAGGCCCAGGCAGAGGCTGCATCGGCCAAGCAGAGGTTGGGTCAGCACGAGGAGGTGATCTCCCAGCTTCGTGCTACTCTCCACGCTGCCCAAACTCGGCAGGGGGAGCTAGCCACCCTGGCGGGCACGGCGTGTGCTGCTACTCGTGAGCTCGAAGGGGTGCTCGGCGTTGAGCTCGACCTTCACACTGGTGCTGACGAGGACAAGGTTGCAGGCTAGCTCTAGTGGATGGTAGCGGTTTGCACTGCCGTGCGCGAGGCGGTGCCAGACCATGGGCAGGGTTGTGCTCGGGCCTCTCTTGAGTTGTCTCTTGCTTGCCTTTGTTTGGCTGGCTGCGGCCCCACGGGCAGGTTTCAGACGGAGGATTATGAGATACCGAGCTGGGCCGACATCCAGCGGGCCTAGGCTCCCTTGAGGTCTGATGCAGAGGCCTTCCTTTCGGGTGCGTGGAAAAAGCACGGCGAGAAGTACCTTCACGGGATACGGAGGGCCCCTCTCGATGGAGGGTCTTCTGCTACTGCATTTGACAGACCTTCTGGTGGATCCAACCCACCTTTTCAGGTGTGAGACTTGTTACTTGTTCCTGGGCCTTTTGCTTATGTCGACGCGCTAGGATATCTTATTTTGCTTCTAGGTTTACTTCCATGTCATAGTTTTTAGATGATACTTCTAGCCTGACATAGCCCACAAGCTGGGCCGTCGCGGTTCGACGTGAGCCCCTAGCACTTTAGGCGCTTTGGGAGCTTCTTTTGATAGGTTTAATGAGGTCAGAGCTTTATTTTGTAGCCCTCATGTAACCTTGTCGGTTAATGGAAAGTCAGAAAATTGGTGCAGCCATGTTTTACCTCTCGTGATCGTTTCTTCTTTTTGCGTTGTTTACAGGCTATTGCTTTGAGGTGAAAGGTCGTGGTTAGGTGGTATGGCACACAGCCTCTAGTACGAGTGTCATACAAGCATTGCTCATTTGGCGGTTTGACGAAGGCCGAACGGCGTGATGACAATATACTTTTGGGAGAATGATGGCTATGCCACTAGTCGACTCCGAAACTCGTAGGCTGCCACTAAATTTGTGGAAATTATGGCTGTGCCATCAACTCGTGCGAAGAAATTGCGCGGAAACCACTGCGCGGCGTCAGCGCAACTTGCCGTCAGCTTGCCGTCTCTTTGACTTCTGTGGGACCCACTACTTTGCCACGTCGTTAGCAACGAAGAGGAGACTCGTTTGACCCTTCCATCTGCTGTGGGGCCCACTTTTTGGCCACGTCGTCAACAGGGAATTCGAAGCGCTCGGTAGTGGCTCAGCCATAATAATCCCCAATTGTGCAGTTCGAAATCCCTAGTTACCGCGCTCTCCGCCGCGCGCCATCTCCGACCCTCCGCCGCGCGCCCTCTCCGACCCTCCGCTGCGCGCCCTCGCCCTCGCGTCGTTCCGCCATGGTGCGCGTCCCTCGCCCTCGCGTCCGCCATATCGGGCCCCGCGGCGTAGCGCCGCCCGTGGCCCCGCGCGATGGCCTGCGCGTGCGGCGCCGCCGCAACCGGCGAACGGCGCGCCGCACGTCGCCACCCCCCGTCGTCGCGCCGGCCCCCGCCATCGCGCCGGCCCCCTCCGTCACCGACCTCGAGGAGGGGCTCTGGAGGGAGTTGGACGGCAGCACGGAGGCCGCCCGCCGGGCCGAGGAGGAGCGCGCTCAACACTTCCGCGCGTGGGCGGAAGAGGTGGAGGCCGGCGCCCGGCGCGAAGCCCTAGCGGCCGTCGGGTCCGAACGCCTGCTTGCGGCCCGACGGTACGTCGAGCTCGTCGAATGGGCCGCCGGTGCCGAAGCCGAGGCTGCGGTGGACCACGATGGCGTGGCCGTGGCCTTCGCCCGCGGCCAACGCGGCCGGGATCACCTCGCCGTCGTCGAAGCCGAGGTGGAGGCCGCCCGCCGCGCTGACTAGTAGGCAATGTCGTGTTAGTATTGTAATGATGTTTGTCTTGTAATGATGCTCAGCAATGTACTGCAATGAAGCTCTGCAATGAACTGATTTTGGAAGGCTTTACAAAACTTTGTCCCTTCCCTTTCTGCAATGTATTGTTTTGCTCTGAACTTCTGCTGTAAAATTTCAGCATTTGGCATTCCTTTTCAGTGCCCCGACAGTTAAATCACTAGGCATAATAGAAACCAGATTCTTTTGCTGGGCAATTAGTATAGATTGTACTTATGTAAGTTTATTAAATCCAAATATCCTGGACTATTTGATCATGTGTAGTGAAATATGCCATGAACTGAAACATTTCAAAACTCAATCTAGCAATCCTAATAAACCAAAACCAAGGTTTCAGTTACAAGGCTGTATATGTACAAGCGATATGAACAAACAATAGCCAGTTCCTAGAAGGTAAGGCTGTGTAGTGTACTTATGTTTTGTCTATGCAAATTCCATGCTGTTTTCAGATTCATCTACAAAGAAGTTTAAGAATAAAAGAGGAAAACAATAGCTCTCTTCCTAATGGTGCAGAGAATGATTTTTCCCATTTTTCTGATGATCTACCACTTGTTCTGAAAAGCAAACTCTTGATTGTTGACCTTGCTGGATCAGAACGAATTGATAAATCAGGCAAAACTCCACCCTGAATTTATTCTTTTAATAATACAAAATTTGATTATTTAATATGATAGAAATATGTTCATACTTTATATACTGTATTCATGGTTATGATTCTTCTCTCAGGCAGTGAAGGCCACATGATTGAAGAAGCCAAGTTCATCAATCTTTCATTATCATCTCTGGGAAAGTGCATTAACGCACTAGCAGAAAATAGTCCTCATATACCAACAAGAGATTGAAAACTTACAAGGATGCTTCATGATTCATTTGGAGGTGCTAATCTCTGTCATGTGCTTACTCCACCATGACATGTGAAACAATTATATTTCAGGACATTCTTAATAGTTAACCTGTGTTTGCTAAAGCTTTTACACTGGTTGGTCTGAATTTACGTCTCCTGGAATGTGCACTTACATGTCTCTAGTTCCGAACAAATACCTATGACATACCTTCTGTGACTACTAGCCGAACAAAACAAATAGAAGATATCACACTTCTACAAACACAATAATATTCCATGCATCAAAATAGGATCTGAAAAAACCAGCATCTGTCTAATCCATGAGAAACACACTCAACACATTATTGATCATAGCTTAGCATACATAGCAACTGAAACAACAAATAAAGTGACAGCAACAGAAGTAGCAGCCAATGCAAAGCTTCTCTGATAAGCTAGGTCCATCTCCAGCTTAATCTTCTCTGCCTTCAGTTGATTTGTCATCTTCTTCTCTTCCTCGAGCTTTAAATCTAGCTCTTCAATTACCTGGTCTTCATAAGCTAGGTCCATCTCCAGCTTAATCTTCTCTGACTCTACTTGCTCTGTCATCTTCTTCTCGGCCAGCAACTGCAACTTTAATTCTGATTGTATATGCTCTTGAGCAGCAAGCTCTGCCTTCAGTGCCAATCTGTCTGCATCCCATTCAGCACACTTGTCGTCGTACAACAGATAATCCGGGTAGGCATAATAAGCGGCCAGAATCTGTTACATTCAATGCAAAAAGCAGAAAAAAGAAGAAGAAATCAGAACATATAACAAGAAATTTTGAACAGAGAAAAAGAAAAGAAGGAGAGAAGAGAAAACTTACCCTGTCGTTCGTGCAGCTCGAAGCGTCGTCCCGGGGCCATGACATTATCGAGTCCCCACCCTCGCTGGTGTAAGTGTAACCGCTGTGGCCGGACATTGACAGCGACGATGGCAGAACAGAAGACCGGGACGAGCGCTGAAGAGAAGAGTTGCTATGGGTCCAGACGTGCTGTTGGAGCTCACCGGCGCTTGGAAACGAAGGGGATTTGGAGACGGAGGGGAACGAAATGGGGAGGAAGGGGGAATGGAATGGAGAAGAAGACGCGGTGGAGAGGAATGGAGAAGAAGACGCGGTGGAGAGGAATGGAGAAGACGGGGCAATGAATGACATGTGGGGCCGAAGGAAGGAGGGCCCACATGTCATTAACCCAACTGGTTTGCAAAGGGGACGATTTGGGTGAATGACATGTGGGGCCGAAGTAAGGAGTGGATTTGGGTGAATGACATGTGGCTCCAATTTCGAATTTGTGTGGAGGGGAAGATGGCGACGCGGCGCGGAGCATGGGAACGCTCGGGCGCTGCGAGGCGAGCTCTTGAGTGCAGCACACGCGAGCGAGGTGGCGCGGGCGTGCAGAAGGTGGCGCGTGGCCTCGGCCTCGGGTACGAAGGGAGAGGTGGGCTGCACGGGCCGAGGCAAGGAGAACGGGCCGGGAGAGAATGGGCTGAGGGAAAAAAAAGAGAAATGGCCAAGGAAGGGAGATTTGGCCCAGAGCAGGACTTCAGATTTTTAAATCTTTGCAAATTTTTGAGCTTTTTGAAAATTTGGAAACTTGGCAAAATTTGGGGCTGTAATATATGTTGTTGTGTACAAGTTTCAGTAATTTGCTGATATTTTTATTATTTATTATACATAAAATGAATTTCTGCGCACTTATTGAAAGTGATTCCCTTTGAACTATAGGTATGTGAAATGAGCTCTAAAAAAAGGAAGAAAAAATATATTCAAGGAAATATATACAATTGTAGCTCATGTGCAGAAAAATGGATGAAATATTCAATTGCTTGATATGGTAAATTCAAAAGGAGCTTTTGCTTGTTTTTAGAAAAAAAATAAAAAATATGTAAATGATGTCAAAAATTACCAAAAATTGGCATGGAGCCCTTATATTGGTACATTATCTTGTGATAAAAATTTGAGAAGAATACACGAAATTGAAATAATAGATTGTTCACAAAATGGACTATCTCCGATGAAGTTTCGTAACATTCCATGCAAATCTTCTAGTTTGTACTACATAATCCATTTTTAGTGATCATTTGTAATCTTTTCTACTTAAAAATTTGAATACACCTTCCTTTAACATTTATAATAACAAATGTGAATTAACATTACCACTTGTTATGCAATAATCTTTATTTATCATTTTCTCCAACTATTTTAGAGAAAAAAATAAAATAATATGTAAATGTTGTCAAAAATTACTAAAAATTGGCATGGAGTCCTAATATTGGTACATAAGCTTCTCATAAAAAACTCACATCATTTCTCAAAAGTTCAAAAAACCACTTGTTTAGAAATGGACCCATTTGGCCTACCCATGGCATCATTTTCTAAAGGGACCAAAAAATCAAGTTTTTTAAAAAAATCTTAAAAAATTCCAGTAATGCTACATACACGTATTGGACAAAGTGGGGAAGTTTCAGCTTATTTGGCCCAGTAGTTTTGAACTTTGCGCATATTTTGTCCAAATTTCTACATTGCAAATTCATTCCATCATGTCCACAACTACAAATATTCCAGTAATTGTAGATGCATGCAGAGCACAAACATTGTTCCAAAAATATTACATTGCCATAGTTCAGAAAAGGGGAAAAAACATGTCCACAACTACAAACATCTCCAGCCTACAAAGTCCATCATGTCCTTCATGTTCTTGGAGCCTTTCTTCTTGGAGTCTTTCCTCTTAGAGCCTGCTGTCTTCAGGGTGTACTGCAGAAAACGAAACATTCCAGTAGTTCAGAAACACATAAATGCAGAGCACAAACATTGTTCAGAAAAATATTACATTTCCATCATGTCCACAACTAAATTTTTTTGAGCCAGTCGTTCCACTCGTTATTGTTGGATTTCTTCTTGGAGCGTTTCTTCTTGGAGCCTCTGTTTTTCCTCCCTTCCTCCTCAATCAGAACAGGAGCATCTCCAGCATCTTCAGAAACATGAGCATCTCCACCATCTCCAGCTTCAGAAACATGAGCATCTCCAGCATCTTGAGCTTCAGCAACTTGAGCATCTCCACCATCTCCACCATCTTGAGCATCTGCAGCTACTTCCTCAACTAGAACTGGAACATCTTCTAAATCATGTCCAGCATCAGTAGCATCTCCACCATCTCCACCATCTCCAGCATCTTGAGCATCTGCAGCTACTTCCTCAACTAGAACTGGAACATCTTCTAAATCATGTCCAGCATCAGCAGCATCTCCACCATCTCCACCATCTCCAGCATCAACAGCATCTTCATCTCCAGCATCTCCACCATCTTCATCTTCAGCAACTTGAGCAACATGAGCATCTCCAGCTTCAGCATGTTGAGCATCTTCAGCTTCAGCAACTCCAGCATCTTGAGCATCTTCTAAATCATGTGGAACAGGGTTTTTGCATAAGCGCTTGATATGGCCAAGTCCTCCACAACGTTTGCATTTGTTTTTCCTTGCTCCTAACCTTGAACCTTTTTCATGTGAGCCTTTGATCCTTTGCTTCCTAGGCCTTCCAGGCGGCCTCCTAAGTACTGGAGGTTCAAGTTTGAAGCCTGGATCTACAACTTCCCACTGATTTTGGCCTATCATTGGTGGAACATTTTCTGCATATGTTGCATTGAACTTGGCCACAGAATAGCACTCATCCACGAAGTTCCAAATTTTAGCACCTTCACCTCTCAACCTTAAGATGAAGTGGAGAGCATGGTGACATGGCAGACCAGTAACCTGCCACTTCCTACACGCACAAGTCCTATTTGCAATGTTCACGGGATACCGCCTTTCAGTTCCATGCTTGTCCGTTGCATAAACCTCAGCTTCTGAATTTCCACTCCTAATCATCCTCATCTTTAATCCTCTCATGGCCCTTGTCCTTGCATTCAGTCTGAGAATAACACTTGGCAGTATTACATGGCCTCCAAATTTCCTTGCTGAAACTCTTTGCCTAAAATCTATCTTCTCCATTATGCGTTGTCTGATGGCATCTAGCAAAAGCACAATCGCAAGTGCTTTCAGTGTCCTAATCTTAGAATTAAAACACTCAGCCAAATTGTTGTTTACATAGTCCACCTTGCTTAACTCACCAAACATGCTTCTAGCCCATAGTTTGCTGTGATGTTCCTCAAGGTATTCTCTCACCTTGGGCTGTGTGAATAGGTTCTGCATGTAAACAGCATGCCTGCTGGGGGTGTGTGTCAGTGCTGCTGGCCACAAGTTGTCTTCAAAGATCTTGCCTTTGAACTTCTTCATGAAGTTCACAGCAAGGTGCCTCATGCATTCTCTATGCTCAACCCCAGGAAATACAGCCTCAACAGCACTCTCTAGCCCCTTGCATGCATCAGTCTGTATCACCAAACCTGCAGGGTGACCTATTACTCCACGCAGCCTCTCCATGAACCATGTCCAGCTTTCACTAGATTCAACCTCAAGAATGGCATAAGCTACAGGGAAGAGCCAATTATGGCCATCTATAGCACTAGCTGTAGCTAGCTGCCCTCTGAACTTGCCTATCAATGAAGTGGAGTCTACTGACAAGTATGGCCTGCAGCCTTCTAGAAAACCCTTCCAGCATGCCTTAAGGCAGACAAAACATCTTCTGAAACATCTCTTGTCTCTCAGCCTGTACCTCTTCCCTCTAGAAGTTTTACTTCTTCCTTGCACAAGCTCCCAGTCAATGTCAACAACACTCCCAGGTGATGTCCTCTCTACCTCTGCCTTGAAACTGTATAGCATATGGAAACTCTCGGTCCACTTGCCTTGAATCAGGTCCAAAGCCATCTCCTTCCCGTCGAACACTCTATGGTAAGGAATTACTACATCGAACTTTTCCTTAAGTTTCTTTCTCAATTCTGCTGGTCCTGTGTTTGGACTCTCCCTCAGCCAGGGGAGTATGGTAGCAGCAATCCACTTGGTCGAAGCAGGTCTAATTCTATCGCTTAACTGCATAGTAGGGCAGTTGTGTTTCTGGGTGTTAACCTTGATCTGAAATGGGTAGCCACCTTTCATTAGGGATGCATGCATTCGCCATTTACATATTTTACTATCCCTACAATACACTCTAAGTCTGGTTTGGTCACTCTTTTCAGTGCAATACTCAAACCCACGTTTTATTGCAAAAGTTGCAAGTGCAAAGCTGCAATCCTCCACACTCTCAAAGACAGTCCCCTCATCAATTGTAGGGTTATCCTTGTCAAACTGGATCACTGGCCTATCCTCTTCTTCACCATCAGATAGGCAACCCATTTCCTCGTTCTCAGCCTACTCATCCTCATCAGTCCCATAGTCAGGCTCATAGTCAGGATCAATCAAATATTCCCTGATTGAAACCCTCTCAGGATCTGCTGCCACATCTGGATACGTTCTCTCATCGACATCATCATTAGCAGCAAAATCATCCTCTGACCCCTCTTCTATATCCTTTTCCTGCTCGCTTCCTGTCTCTCCATCATACTCACTGAGAAGCTGAGTAGAGCTAGGTTGAGTTGATTGAGCAGTTGATGCACTGAAATCATTACAGACAGTCTCTTCCCCAGTCTCCTTGTTAAGAATATGAACCGACATCAACACAGTCCTCGTACCCATGTGTTTACCCCACATCATGGCCAAAGACTCATCATTCTCTACATCTATGAATTTCCCCAAAATGCTGTCATAGTACCTCGGCAGGTAAGACTCGGTTTGATCACATGGGTACTTCTCAAATTGCCTGAGCAGGTCCTTCAGAGTTAGTTCAGCAGCGTCTACAGTCAATTTATAGGCAAACCCGGCGCTAACTGTGATGCTACCATCGGCCATGCGTTCAGTGCGACACCCATGCCGAATCTTCAGCAGAAAACCAGAGGCAGTACACGCCCTACGCGAAGCAGCAGAGAATGACCACGGATTTCGAATGGGGATCGCAAAACAAGTTCCAAGGGAATTGTGGATGTCTTACCTTTCTGGGACAAACGGCACATTCATCGGGCTCCAGAGCTGCAACGCTTGGGCGCCCGCGTTCTCTGCCTGTCCGATGCCGCCGCCGTTGTCGATGCCGCCGCCGTTGTCGACTTGTGCGGCATCCATCCCCTCAGTGAAAAAATCCAGATCGAGGAGCGGATGGAGGCCGTGGTGGGGATGCGTGGAACGGAGGGGTGCGCTTCCAGGAGGGATAGCACGATAGCGTAGGAGTAAGCTTCCAGGAGGGAGGGCACGGCAGCGGCGGGGCGGCGGCGGCGGCGGCGGCGTTATTATTTGGGTGGGCGGCGGCGGAGGAGCAGCCGTTATTTGGCCATAAGGTGGGCCCCACAGCGGATGGAAGGGTCAAACGACTCTCCTCTTCGTTGCTGACGACGTGGCAAAGTAGTGGGTCCCACAGAAGGAAGAAAGGGAGGGTCAAAGAGACGGCAAGCTGACAGCAACTTGCGCTGACGCCGCGCAGGGGCTTCCGCGCAATTTCTTCGCACGAGTTGGTGGCACAGCCATAATTTCCACAAATTTAGTGGCAGCCTACGAGTTTCGGAGTCGACTAGTGGCACAGCCATCATTCTCCCTATACTTTTTTGACAAGCGAGGAGATTAGATCGTTTGTCAGAAGAGATGTATAGTGCCTTGTGTGGATTTTTTATGTTGTTATTGGTGCGTTGAGTGTACCTTGTACTCGAATTCGTTATGACGAGTAACTACCCCCAACCACAAAAACTAGCGTCCGAGACGTTGCCGAGGGCGGTCATATCGTTCTGAGGGCGTGGCCCAAAACTCGTGTGGCGGTGAGGGGATTCTCTACCCCGCATCGGAGCGCGTTCTACAACACGGTGAAGCAATGTTATCCCGATACGGCGACGGAGACGTTGCTCACGTGGCGGTGAGGGGACTCTCTACGCCGTGGTGGAGCGTGCTCTACGCCACGGGGAGATAAAGTTGTCCCAACACAGCGACAGAGACATTGCTTACGTGGCAGTGAGGGGACTCTCTACCCCACGTCGGAGTGTGTTCTACACCATGGTAGAGCCAATGTTATCTCGACACGGCGACGGAGACGTTACTCACGTGGCGGTGAGGGGATTCTCTACGCCACGGTGGAGCGTGCTCTACGCCACAGGGGAGATAAAGTTGTCCCAACACAGCGACAGAGACGTTGCTCACGTGGCGGTGAGGAGACTCTCTACGCCGTGGTGGAGCGTGCTCTATGCCACGGGGGAGATAAAGTTGTCCCGACACAGCGACGGAGACGTTGCTCACATGGCGGTGAGGGGACTCTCTACCCCGCGTTGGAGCGTGTTCTACACCACAGTGGAGCCAATGTTATTCCGACACAGCGATGGAGACATTGCTCACGTGGTGGTGAGGGGATTCTCTACGCCGTGGTGGAGCGTGCTCTACGTCACGGGGGAGATAAAGTTGTCCCGACACGGCGACGGAGATGTTGCTCACGTGGCGGTGAGGAGACTCTCTACCCCGCGTCGGAGCGTGTTCTACACCACAGTGGAGCCAATGTTATCCCGATACGGCGACGGAGACGTTGCTCATGTGGCGGTGAGGGGATTCTCTATGCCGCGGTGGAGCGTGCTCTACGTCACGGGGGAGATAAAGTTGTCCCGACATGGCGACAGAGACTTTGCTCACGTGGCGGTGAGGGGACTCTCTATCCTGCGTCAGAGCGTGTTCTACACCACGGTGGAGCCAATGTTATCCCGACACGGCGATGGAGACGTTGCTCATGTGGCGCTGAGGGGATTCTCTATGCCGCGGTGGAGCGTGCTCTACGTCACGAGGGAGATAAAGTTGTCCCGACACGGCGACAAGGCGGGGCCGACGTTGTTCATCGACCGCAAGAAGAAGCCATAGCGGAAGCACGGGAGAATATCCAGTGCAATCATCAAGCAGCCGATGAGCTCCTCCAAGACTTGACAAATGCGCAAGCACGCGCCGAACCCCTCCGTGAAGAGATTGGACGAAATCAACAGACGGCGCAAGCGAACCTCCATGATGCCGGGGCCGGCACCAGTGACCAAGGGGCGCGATACCCGAGTCGACGCCTGGGCAAAGAACACGCATACCCAGCTGCCTCACCTGACGCCTACATCCCAGCTCCGGCCGTTGCGCTGGCCACTCACCCGCCAAGGCAAGAGGTCATCAACCTCGTAGACGTGCTCAGTCCGCTCAGCTCGGGTCTTGCGGCTAACCCGTGGCCAAGCAAGTTTTGCCCGGCGGACCTTCCCAAGTACAACGGTGAGACGGACCCCACAGAGTACACCCGTGTGTATGAGGCTGCCGTATCAGCTGCCGGAAGGGGCAAAGCGGTGATGGCGAAAAGTCTGCTGCTTGTGCTCACCGGGTTAGCTCGCATGTGGTACCTCACATTGCTTCCCAGCTCGGTATACTCGTGGGAGCACCTTCGCGAGCAGATGCACAGTCGCTTCCAGGGAAGCATAAACAAGCAAGTCACCTCTTCAGATCTGAACATCCTCAAGCAGGCCCCGGGCGAATCCATCCGGGCATTCCACAAACACTTCTCCAACCTCCAATGCCAAGTCCGCGACATCACCGACCAAAGCGTGTGTGATGTCGCGCGTCGTGCCATACGTGATGAGGACCTGGCAGCCAAGCTCGACAGGAAGCAGCCGAGAACAATTAGGGAGCTCTATGACATCATGGACACATACTCCCGTGCTGAGGAAGGGAGAGAACAGAGAAGAGCCAAAGCATTGGCTTCAGCCGCACAGTTCGCGCCTGACACGGAGAATTATGACAAGCGTCGGCCACGCCAATGAGGGATACACCACGTGGAGGAGCGCGAGGCTCCTGCCCTGCAAACACACTACCAAAGCCAAGGCCAGTGGTAAGGCGGTTGGCAGAACCAAGCACGCAGTGAAGGACGAGATCATCCACGCCTGGATCACCAAGATTGGAGATGCGACGACCACCGCAACCGCGAGAGCAACAGCCAGGCCGGGCATGGTAACCACAGAAGCGGCGAAGGCAGCAGGCCACTGTGAAGTACACTGAGTAAGCACTCACTCCACGGCGCAGTGCGAGGTCGTCATCGCGGCCCGGCAGCGCCGGCAACCACGGCGTCCCAGCGGCAGGGGCATCGCGGAGCCGGCAGGCCAGGCTCAGGAGCAACGAATGCCTGCCTTACAGCTACCACCGCCACCACCTCTACCGCTACGTGGCAGAGCACCAGTGCAAGCCATCGGCCCCCAGCGAATCATCCATGCCATCACTAGAGGCAACACTCACACCTACGCATGCAAGTGGCAATGCCGAGCCTACACCCGTCAAGTCAAGTACATCGGTTCCTTCCTGCCCACTGAGCTACCTGCGTGGGTTGGCATCACTGTGACCTTTGGCCCGGAGGACGCCGTAGGAATCACTTTTCCCCACCATGACGCTCTTGTCATCTCGGTGGTCATCAACAGCTGCGAGGTGTGCCATGTCTTTATTGATGGAGGTAGCTCGACGGACATCCTCTTCCCGTCTACGCTTGCCAAGATGGGAATCCCCCGCGTGTGCCTCAACCCTGCAGGGGTACCACCCCTGGGCTTTGGGGGCGAGCCAGTCCTGGCCCTCGGCAAGATTGAGCTTCCAGTGGAATTTGGAGCCGGCGATTGCATCCATAGCGAGAGCATTGTCTTCGACGTCATCGACATCCCCTACCAATACAACGTCATCCTCGGCCGGGTCGCGCTAAATAAATTTGGTGCGGTTTCACACCACGCCTTTCTCTGCATGAAGATCCCAGCCTCTGCAGGGGTCATCACAGTGTGGGGCAACTAAGACTTGTCCCGTAAGATCGACAGCGACATCCAAACGGCCATCCGGTATGTTCATACCATCCAGTCGGAAGGTGGCAGGGCTACGCAAGGGGCTCCCGACCCGCCAACATCAAGGTGGTGGGTGCCAAAACCTAAACCCGATGGCGAGACGCGCGCCATGCCGCTCTCAGAAGGTGATCTGACCAAGATAGTGCTCATCGGGGTCAACCTAGACCCAATCAATGTGGAGGCCATCCTCAGCACGTTGCGGACCAATGGAGACATATTCGCATGGGAGCACGAGGACCTCCCCGGCGTCTCCCGGGGGATCATCGAGCACAAATTGCTTGTCAACCCCGACGCGTGTCTTGTCAAGCAGAAGTTGCGAAAAATGTTGGTAGAGCGTCAGATCGCGGCCCGAGAGCAGGTTGACAAGCTCCACAAAGCAGGAGTTATCCGCAAGGTCATGCACCCCGAATGGCTCACCAATCCTGTCTTAGTCGAGAAGGCCAATGGCAAGTGGCGCATGTGCGTGGACTACACCAACTTCAACCGCGCATACCCGAAGGACAACTTCCCACTGCCACCTCCGGGTGCGAGCTTATGAGCTTCCTCGACGCCTACTCAGGGTATCAGCAGGTGCGGATGGTGCGGGAAGACGACGAAAAGACCAGCTTCATTATGCCTTTCGGGATATTTTGTTATGTCCGGATGGCGTTTGGGTTGAAGAATGCCGGAGCCACTTTCTCGAGGCTCGTGCGCAAGGCCCTCTCCAGCCAAATCGGGCGCAATATCGAGACCTACATCGACGACGTCGTCGTCAAAAGCATGATAGCCACCGTTCACGCGGTGGACTTACAGGAGACGTTCGACAACCTCCATCAAGCTGGCATGAAGCTCAATCCTGAGAAATGTGTGTTCGGTGTTCAAGCAGGGAAGCTGCTCGGCTTCCTCGTGTCGAGAAGGGGAATTGAAGCTAACCCTTCAAAAATTAAAACCATCCTCGACATGCGCCCGCCCAAGAACGTCAAGGAAGTGCAAAAGCTTACCGGACGCCTCGCGGCGCTCGGGAGGTTTGTTTCCAGATCTACCGAAAAGGGTCTCCCTTTCTTCAAAAACCTGCGGGGGTCCACCAACTTCTAATGGACGGAGGACAGCCAAGTAGCTCTGGATGACTTGAAGAGGTACCTCACCTCGCCACCGCTATTGCAAAGTTCTGCCCAAGGGGAGAGCCTGTTGCTCTATCTGGCAGCTACCCCGACCGCAGTGAGCGCCGTCTTGGCCAAAGAAGAAAACACAATCCAGCACCCGGTGTACTATGTTTCAGAAGCACTTCAAGGTGCCAGGGCGTGGTATACTTAGCTAGAAAAGCTCGCATACGCGTTGTTGATGGCGTCCCGCAAGCTGCGGCACTACTTCCTCGCTCACTCTGTTCGAGTGCCATCCTCCTTCCCCCTCGGAGAGATGCTCCGCAACATAGAGACCTCCGGACGCATCGGGAAGTGGGCGGCCGAGCTCGCCCCATTCGTCATCGACTTTCTCCCCCGGATGGCAATCAAGTCGCAGGTGCTAGCGGACTTTGTGGTAGAATGGGTCCCATCGGAATATCCCGCCACCCAAGACCATGCTGACTTGCTGTGGACAGTATACATGGATGGCTCTTGGTGCTCTGATGGTACCGGCGTGGCGGCTGTCCTAGAATCGCCCGAGGGGTCACGCACCTTGTACTCCGCACATCTGGAGTTCAAGGCCACTAACAACATCACCGAGTATGAAGCGTTGTTACTCGACCTGCGCAAGGCACGGGCCTCGGGAGTGCGGAGGGTGATGGTCAAGAGCGACTCCCAGCTTATAGCAGGGCACGTGGACAAAAGTTATCAGGCCAAGGACCCCGAGATGATCAAGTACCTTGCTCTTGCAGAGCCACCGAGAAGCACTTTGTCAGCATCACCGTGTGCAGCATCCCGCGCTCGAAGAACGCCGACGCCAATGATCTGGCGTGCGCCGTGAGCACACGAGCTGAGGTCCCGCCAGGCGACTTTTACGAGGTCATCATTGTGCCAACAACAAAAGACCTCCTGGAGGTGCACCACATTGAAGAGCAAGAATGGAGGACGCCAATCCTCCGCTACCTTACAGATGAAACAGAGCCCGACGACCCTGTTGATTCACGAAGACCGAAGAGCTGGGCCAGGGGATTCATTATTCACCAAGAAGCCCTTTATAAGCGTGGGGTGTGCGTGCCATACCTTTGGTGCATCTCCAAAGAAGGAGCTGATCTCATGCGAGAAATCCAACAGGGGCTGTGCGGCTCCCACCTCGCGCCGCGCGCCCTAGTATCCAAAGCCTTTCGCCATGGCTTCTATTGACCAACCGCCCTTTGTGATGCACAAAGCCTCATCAAGACATGCCCGGCACGCCAGTGGATGGGTCGGGGAACAAATCTCCCAGCCCATGACTTGCAACCGATTCCCCCCTCGTGGCCACTCGCGCGTTGGGGGGTCGACCTCGTCAGCCCGTTCAAGGTCAAAAGTCATGGCCGCAAATTTGTGATCGTTGCGGTCGATTACTTCTCCAAGTGGATCAAAGCCGAACCGTTAGCCAGCATAGCGTCGCTCGCTGTTCAAAAGTTTGTTTGGAAGAACCTCATCTGCCGCTTCGTGGTGCCACGCGAGCTGACTGTCGACAATGGCACTCAGTTCGACGGAGCCCCGTTCCGTAAATTCTGCGTCGGTCTGGGCATTAACTTGTGCTTTGCATCAGTCGCAAATCCCAAGGCGAACAGTGTGGTAGAACGTGCTAATGGCATCGTGCTCTCCGGCCTTCGCACACATCTCTTCGACATACCCAAAGGCGGCTGGGCAGATGAGCTCCCCAGCGTGCTATGGTCCACCCGTTCGGTGGCAAGCTGTGCAACCGGGTTCACCCCCTTCAAGCTCTTGTTTGGGGATGAAGCGGTAACCCATGAGGAAGTCAGGCTAGGGTCACTCTGCACTGCATCACCGCTGGACGAGAAGCCGGTCAAACATCGCTGGATGGCCTTGACGCCGCGAGGCAAGAAGCCACATTCAATATCGAACGATATTAAGCCTCGATGGCGAAGACTTACAACAAAACTGTTCGCCCGCGGCCCATTCAAATGGGTGACCTAGTGCTTAAGAAGAAGGCCAACCCCGAAGCCGATGGAAAGCTAAGCTCAAAGTGGGAGGGACCATACGAAGTTATCTACGTCACGCGCCCATTGTTATTCCATTTAAAAACACTCGACGGAGCAGAGTTGAAGTATAGCTAGAACACCGAAAATCTCCACAAGTACTACGGGGGTGTTTGGGACAGCTCCAGCTCCACGAAAAAGTGAAGCTAGGTTTTCATAGCTTCACTTTTTTCGTGGAGCTAAAGTTGGGGATACATCGGAGATGGTTAGAAGTCATATTTTATTGACATTGTATACTAAAAGTGGATATATAAACCATTTTATTTTAGCTTTTAATCTTCAAATCTGACGTGAAACTGGGAGCTGGAGCTGTTCCAAACACCCCCTACATGTAGCTCACGTACAGAAGCATCGTCATGGGACACCAAGCTGGCCCCGGCACTTTTCTTGTAGCCCTCATATATTTCATTTCTAGTTTTATTAGCAAGCCGCTGCGCCGGCTAGTACCATCTTTTGTAAAGGGCTTTGCCCTAGGCTGCTGCGACTGCCTCTGTCACAACTATGTAACGGGCCTGCGAGCCTCATTGTTGTCTGCATAAACGAAGAATAGCAGCCGGCCCGTGGCCGGCCTAACAAGGATGATAACGATTATCCCTCCCATCGCGAGGAGGCAAGGTTACACTCCACCGCGGCGTAGAAAATCCCCTCACCGCCACGTGAGCAACGTCTCTGTCGCCGTGTCGGGATAACATTGGCTCCACCATGGTGTAGAACACGCTCCGACACGGGGTATACAGTCCCCTCACCGCCACGTGAGCAACGTCTCCGTCGCCGTGTCAGGATAACATTGGCTCCACCGTGTTGTAGAACACGCTCCAATGCGGGGTAGAGAGTCCCCTCACCACCACGTGCTTCCGCTATGGCTTCTTCTTGCGGTCGATGAACAACGTCGGCCCCGCCTTGGGCAGCTGCAAGTTGTGCCCGGAGCTCCACAATGTCTCGGGCTAATGCCACCGCGCGGAGGGCCTCGACTTGGGCTACTTCAAGCTGGACCCAGAGCTGCTCCGCCTGCTGGGCTGCGGCCGCAACCAGCTGCCTTAATGCCCCCCATCTCTTGCTCAGCATGAGTGAGGGTCCCAGAGGTGTTTGGACTGGTGGCCTGGTGTCACACCCCGATTTTCCAAAACCCGAAAATTAGGGCTAACAAAAACTTTTTCGTTAATAATGTCAGCTGACAAATACGCCTAATTAAAATTTTAGTTCAAATCATAATGAAGCTAAATCCCAAACACGAGAACCCTGTTTTTATCTCTACCGATCTCCGTTTTGTCAAACCCTAAACTCTCGAAACTTCGTCCGACGACGTGGACAATTCCGCTCAACATCTGATTCCATACGTGATTGCACACTCTTGCAGTTCCGCCACAAAGGCAACTCCGGCATTCATCCCTTTCCTCCCCAGTCGGAATAACCTAGACCGCACCTACGGCTATTTACCACACGATGCCCTTGCAAAAATTTAAACGTATACCTGGCCTAAGCTTACTCCGATCGACACGACCTTATGCCACCGACCTCGCCAAATCATATCGCGAATATACGCTCATATATACTGCTTTTGGTTTAAGCGTTAAAACCCTACCACAATAAAACCCTAGTTCAACACCCGCGCAGCATATGCTGATGTGCCGACGGCACCTTACCGGCAAGTAGCCCAAACCAAGGTGAAAGGAATTCTGAGAGTTTCCGCTATCTCTCCACCTTTGCCGCATCCTGAAACCCTAATTCCAAACTCCGATCCCTTCCTCCCTAATTAAACACGGTTCCTTTCGAAACCCTAATCGTGAGATTTATCACTCCCCGGCCTTTCCAGAAATTCCGAGGTAAATTGTGGGACGACCTAATAATATTCCCAACTCGTCTACAACATAAAATAACAATGTCAAGTACCAAAAACATCTGCATGCAAAAATTAATGAACTTCGGAATAAACGGGGCATGGCACCGCAAACCCTAGATCCGACCTCCCGATTCTTTTATTTCCTAATTAGATCTAAAACCTTCTCAAAACCGAACCACGAGACCTAGAGCTATTCGGCCCATCTAAGAATATCCGGGAAATTCACGGGACAACATAATAATATGTTCAACTCAAACATAACATAGAATATTGACATCCAATTCGAAAATATCTGGACATGAAAATAATAATAATATAATAACAGCTGAAGCACTGTTGACCCCCGCCCTAATCCTTTCTTCGCATGAAATCACGTTTGAACCGTAGTGAAAATAGTTTAAAATCTCGTGAAGCACCCTGCCTGTTAGTTAATTAATTTTCCCTGCGGTAGCACCGTGCCATCTTTTCACCGAGTGTGAGTTTTGATGCCCGGCTCATCGATGCAGTGCAATTAATTGCCCTGCCACGCCTTGAGCGGTCTTAAAACTGAAACCTCAAATCGCACAGCTCCCAATAGTTGCCCTGCCCATTAGCTGTCCATTTTCTCTCCCGTTCCCTCACCCTCTCACGTCACTTCACTGACACTGCATTTACTCTTCTCTTTTCCCTGAAGCCTCTAATCATCCAGCTCCCATTAGCGTCTCTGCCCTGAGCTGTCCCTCTCCTCTCGCGTCACCTCACTCCCTTAACTTTGCCACTGCTCCATGCACACGTCCCCTCACTCTCACCCTTCACTTCACTACCAGAGCTCCAATCGCATCAGCATTTATCTCCTGTCAGCTCACGCCTCTGTTCCAGATATTTCTGAGCTCCTCCCAACTCCTCCCTCCTTTAATCACCTCTCGCTCAGGCTTACAAAACCAGTGCCGAGCAGTTCCATGTATCCCGAGCCACCATTTTTCTTCTTCTTCGCTGAGCACCCATTCCTCCGCTCTCTCCTTCGAGCCACTCCAGAGCCCCGCCCGAGTCATCGAGCCCCTCCTCCAAGTCCGGCCGAAGACACCACCTTCCCCCATCCGGGCGCCGCTCCGGGAGCCGCCGCTCCACCCCTCGAACCACCGCCTGGCCGCCGGTCTCCCCTAACCAGAGCCCCTCCTGAGCCCGTTCCAAGTGCCTCGAGCACCTGTCGCCGCCGGCAAGCCTCGGCCCCGGTGCCCGAGCGCCGCCGGTGGAACTCCAGTCGCCGGTCAAGCGCCCTCCCCCGCGGATTTCTTTGCCTCCGGCCAAATCTCCCAAGCCACCAGCGCGCCGTCGCTTACTCCGGCAACTCCCGCCGCGCGTGGCCATTTTCCGGACGCCTCTGCTTCCGCCCCGGGCTGCGCTCCTCCCCAGCGCGTCGCCGCCGTCGGCCACCGCTCCGCCGAGCCTCCCTGCATCGAGCCATCGCCTGACCGTTGCTCCGCCCCTTCTCCCCAAGCGCGCCGCCGCCGCATCCATTCCCTCTCTGCCACCGGTCTCCACTGGCCAGAGCCTCCTCCGGAGCCGCCCCAGGTACCTCAAGCACCTGTCGCCGCCGCAAGCCGCACCGGCCCTCCCCCCTGCTACACCGCACTCCAGATCCGCCCTGGAGCTCCCCGACCGGCCGCCGTCCCAGCCGCTCCGGCCTCGGCCAGTCGTCTCCGCCGAGCTCCATCCCCATCCCTCCATCTCCGGTGCCGCCGCCGTGAGGCCTCTTCCCCAAGCCGCCGCTCCTCGCCACCTTTAATTTCTCGTCGCCGCCCCTATAGCCGAGAGTCCGTGCCCGAGGGGAGGAGCTCCTACACCGGCAGCTCCCGCCTTGCCACCGGAGTGAGTCAAGCTGCCGGGTTCTAGACCACCAAACGAAGGCCCGGACGAGTAAGGTGAGCGTCCCCGACGCGTGGGCCACGAGATGAAGTGGGGCCACGTCGACCAATGGCCACACCCTCGCCCCATTCCGCCTTCGCCACCAAATGGTTCGTTCCAACCCACCGGAAGCGTATTTCTTCCCAGAGCCAGCTTCCTTTCTTTGTTTTTTTTTAAAACTGGTCTTACATGATTCGGTCGGTTCAAGCCAACCTGGACCGGTTCTGGGCATCCCCAAAGCCGGTTCTAAAATCTCTAGTTAATTACAAACCTATGAATCGAAAGTATTTTTAATTTTTAAAAGATATTCGGGTCATAAGCAGTAGAGACCAAAATGGGGCGTTCCTTTCGTTTCTTTAACTCTACATATGCTATATATGCGTCAATTCCAGAGCAACCCCAAAAATGAATTTTCCACCCCGTCCAGTATACCCCAACACGTCAATAGTATTCACTAGTTCAACAGGACCAATGATTTTAAATTATATTTAAGAAGTATAAGACCATACCACTTGGTCGGGTCTTCTTTTTATGCGAACCAAATACTTAGAGTTTTCTTCTCTCTAACCTAAGGTCCAGTACCCTATAGAACCCTAATGATCCTAGTAGCACCTGCAGCACATCCCTAGACCTCGTCAGAAGGTACTCATAACCTGAACACGGGGGGATGAACACGGGAAATCCACCCTTCCCGAAACCCTAATCCCTTAAAACCGAAATCCCTGTTACTTCACCCTGGTACTTCACCCCCTTAAAACCGAAATCCCTGTTACTTCACCCTGGTAATCTCCGTATAGTTTTCTAAAATCTTTTGATCATGGATAAGAACTTCTGGACCCAACCATTACATGAGAATCTAAAAGCTCTCAAATACTAGAATACTTATAATCTAGCAAACCCTACGTTGTCAATATGTAAAAGAAAACAAAAACATTTATCGCCGAGTGAAGAAAACCCTAGCCCGGCAAGATCTTCACCAGAAACCCTAACGACAGTTGCTTACCAAAATTTTCTGAGAACCCTGAAACCCTAAAGCGACAGAAGCGTAGGGTAGTTGTATTTGACAGGATAATCTAACGCAACCAATTTTATTATTCTAAAAGCCCCTGCCGCCGCGACAGCTGTTTCTTCCATCGCGGCAAGCTACTGTCGCAGCCCCCTTGCCCTGCCGTGGCAACCTCCTTCCCACCGCGGCAGATGCTCATTCCCAATTGCGGCAACACCGCGCTGCCACTTTTCCCCTGCCGCGGCAAGGCACTGTTTTTGCCCTTTCTTTACTACTGCAGCTGTTTTTCTTCTGTCGTGGCAGCTATTTCCCTGCCGCGGCAGTACCGCGACAGCCCGTCACTGTTAACTCCCCTGCCGCCGCCGCCTCGCTCTGCCGTGGCAACCCGCGGCAACTCTTTTCCCTGCCGCGGCAACAACGTGGCAACCTCCCCGTCACCGTGGCAGTACTACGCCGCAGCCCCTACCCCGCCACAACAACTTCTTCCCGCCGCGACAGCCCTCTTTGTCCGCCGCAGCAGCACCGTGGCAAGTCGTTTCTCTGCCGCGACAAGCCAGTTTCCCCGCCGTGGTAAGCTACGCCCCTGCCATGGCAGCGCCGCGACAGCCTCTCTCCCGCCGCGGCAGCTATCGTTGTCACTTCCCTCTGCCAGGGCAAGCCTCTACCGTCGCTGCATTGTTCCTACCGTCACCAAACCTTGTCGCTACTGCCTATCTCCTGCCATGTCAAGCCACCTTGCTCCTGCCACAGCAGCGAGCCATCTCCGCATTCCCTTTTTTTATTTCCTATCGCCCTTTAGAACCGAATAGCTAGTCAAGCGTTATGATTTCATGTGTTGAAGTTTCTGATTCACTGTTATTTGGCTCTTAATTGGTTCTTCCTCGCATCGTTGTTTTATTCGCCGTTCTTTCGACGTGTAGATACCGACGTTAGGAGATATCGCACGAAGGACTCCAGACGATTATCGTATCGAGTTCAAGACCAAGACCCGGACAACTTGCCAGGTAAGCATTCCCACTTTGACCATGTTGAATCCCATACTTGTGAACACTACGTATTTTGTGTGCAAACCTGCATGCTATGTTGATATCGACGTTATTTTATGCTAAGGTAGTTATGCCGAGTAATTGCATATGAGGTAGATTCTGAAATCCGATCCTTGCAACCCTAGAAATATTTAGTCGGTTGATATTCGACCGACCAGCTAAGTAGGAATATAGGCATTAGCCGTGCTTAGCCCTGCTATAGTAAAAACTAAGTTTTACCGATACGATGGGTTTGGGATCAAAACCCTCGGTTTGTTATGCATGCCGAGGGAAATCTTTTAAAACGAAAGGTTTATTAAAATCCCAAATGAAAATAATGGAGGACTGGGATTCGGGCAGGAATGCTAAGGAAGTTTGGAGGTGGTAGAGTAGCCGGTCGCTACATGAGAAATGAAATTGCCGGGTAGCCGGATGCTACCTGAGGAAGTGGTTGGATATGGAGTCCTGCTCGAATCAGTTAAGGACCGAACCTAAGTGCCGCTAAATCAGTTCCCCCACCGTACGTCCACACGTCCTTTGTGGGAAGGACTTGACTTGGTAACCCGCCTAATACTAGGGCTCGGACCCGTGGGAAGTAAGAAGTATGTGCTAGGTAGGACGTTGGGCCCCTAGAGAATTCTCACGACGCTATTTGCGACAAGATTCCTAGATGGTGAGGCCAAGGTGGGCGTGGGAAAATTTGACACAAAGATGAGCGCTTCTCCGGTTGTGGTGTCAGGCTGCCTGGGCACAACCGGAGATGGGGTTAGTCTCATTTAGCGGGTCCGACTCTAGTATGAAAGCAGGCGAAAAGTCTCGTTGTAATAACCCTGTCAGTATACGGTGCACAGTATACCCAGGGTGACTTACATCTTGTGGGTAAAGCCGTACCACCTCTGCAGAG
Organism: Stipa capillata; assembly: GCA_019208055.1. Classification (NCBI taxonomy): domain Eukaryota; kingdom Viridiplantae; phylum Streptophyta; class Magnoliopsida; order Poales; family Poaceae; genus Stipa; species Stipa capillata. The sequence goes on along the minus strand of JAGXJF010000476.1, from coordinate 20,238 downwards.
GGTTAAAAATCTATTCGAATAGCCGCGTCCTCGGTCATGGACATGAACTGGTAAGGCCACACACTGGTTAGACTGAGTTTTGATTGTGAAAGCTGGGAAATGGGATTAAGGACGTGGGCATGATGTGTCCACAGTGAGCAGTTTAAGCTACAGTCTGGTAGCGAGGAACTGCAGAAGAGAAGACCTAGCTCGGGCTGCATGGAGGCAGCGCGGGTACGTTGTAAGGACTGAACGAGGCGGTAGATGGAGCTACCGACCTCTAGTAACGACTGTTTTGCTGGTTTATCCAGTACCGAATGCTGTCTCGACAGAGACAAATTTTTGGATTTTGAAAATGCTCTTGAATCTACTATTCTGTATTTCAAATAAAGACTTACATTTCCGTACAACTTGCAACTTAGGTTAGAGCTATCCTTTGATCTATCCCCTGCATGAAATACTGCCGTATATCTCCTCCTGTGGGAATAGCTTGCGAGTACATTCAATGTACTCACCTGGCTTGTTGATGTGGCCAGACGAAGGAGACATCAATTCCGAAGATACGTACAGGAACGCGAAAGCTAGGGCGTAACCCCCAGTCAGTTGCCTGTCGGGTATGGCATACTGATGGGCCACCTCTCCGTTGGATTTCCGCTGCAAGTTTATAGCCATTGGGCTACAGGTATCAGATTATCGACCTTAACGGTCTATTTAATTATTTCCGCGTGTATGACAATGATATACAGGTTAACTCGTGTGTATCGGCTACTGATCCAGGGACCGATACAGTAATCACGAGGGCTTACCCGGCCTAAAAATCGGGGGCGCCACACCTGGGCATCGATGGCAGGGCGATGTCATTGTTCGTCGTGGGGGTGGCCACGCATGTTGTCGTCCTCGTGGCGACCTGGGGGGCGCGAGTCGGGGTGCTCAGAACTAGGTTGGCGATACTTGTGACCTTTCGCTTGGTCCCCTTCTTTGCCTTTGCCTTGAAAGGCATGCCTTCTTACTTCGCGAAGGAGCGCGTGTGTGGTGTCGAAGACCAACACGCGCGTGTTACGGTCGTCGGTGTTGTCCCCGGGCCTCCTCTCGACGGCGTCTTAGATGACACAACTTCTTGCCCGATTCCCACAGACGGCGCGAACTATCATAGCTACGGGACTAGGCAGTACACTTTAGGCACCCCCGATTGGTTACACTGACCTCCGGGAGTACCAGTGGAATACGAGCAAGTAAGATGTCCGTCGAGGTGAAGCGCGCCGGAGCACGACCGGCGGAACGGAATGTAAAACACTCGTGTCGAGGATAAATGGAAACTCATGTGTCGGGGCGAACTGCAAACTCTCGTATTGATTTCTGGGATTATGGTTTATATCTGAGAAATCTGGATCCCCTTCTCTGTCCCCCTGGGTCCTATTTATAGGGGTTGAGGGAGGGATGTGAGAGATTACAATTATACCCCTTGGGCAACAACACACCCGCAAGGGTATTTTGGTCTTTTTACAAGAATCTTTATGGAATATGCAAATACTCTAATATCCTAGCACTCGCTGCCATGACGTCGCGTTGTCCTTGGCGATGGGGCGAAGCGCGGCCTCGACGCCCGCCGAGACGGAGCGCGGCCCCGACGCCGTTGGCGATGCTAGCAGAGTTTGTTGATGCTAAGTGAAATGGGTCGACGCCGAGAGGGGGATCTTAATGTTGTCCGGGAGAAGCCCGTCAGTTTGGGCTAACGCGGGGACCCTTCCCCCAACAGCAATAAACAGGATTAGCTAAATTTACAGGAAACAATTTAAGTGACTATAGGAAACAATTAAAGTGACAATATGAAACATGGACAATTGTCTGTATACAATACGTAGCGTGGGCTCCTTCTGTTAATGCAACATGAAAACATTTGTATAATGAGAGGGAAACACTTTACTAAACCTTGCGCAATAAAATTTTCGAACCAATACAACAATGGAATGTATACAACACAATCCCAGATTTTTGGAAAACTTATGATTCAAATCTTGTTGGGGAAGGGGTCCCTGCGCTTCCCGGTTCCGACATTTTCTATACTTAAGGGAGATCAGCGCAGTACCAACCTCGCCACGACGCCGAGACCACTCGATGCCGACTCCGCGACAATACCAACCTCGTCGCGATGCCAAGACCGCTCGATGCCGACTCCGCGACAACTCTAACCTCGTCGAGGCACCAAGACCGCTCAACGCCGGGACCGTGACGGCGACAAGTCCGTGCGTGACAGGCGGGACCCACGGGATATTCCCGGAATATTCCCGAAGGAAAAGACCTATGTGCCCCTAGGGGCGTTAGTGCATTTAGGGGCATAATTGTAAAATGCCTGAGGGCATTGCTGTAATCTCCCCTACCCCTCCTTTTCCCTATAAATAGAGGGACACCCCTCCCATTTGGGGGGACCCAGAAAACATTCTGAAATACTAGTTTGCTTGCTCCTCTTCTTCAGTTTGCAACATCACGGAGTTTCGAGCGTCTTCGCGTCGGGTAACCCGCGTGCGCGGCAGCGGCATCTCCACGACGTAGTTTCCCGTGCAACCCTCGTAGGTCCGCGGAGCCGTGCGGGGGTGCCACAAGTTTACTGTCTAGCCTCGTTGCTACGACAGTTGGCGCCGTCTGTGGGAAGCTAACAAGAAGCCGTGTGACGAAGACCGCAGCCACCACCGGGAGCGCGAAGACGCCACCGTCAACCCGTAGGACGATCAAACCATGCCGCCCAAGAAGCGAGGAGGAACGAAGCGGAAGGCCGTCGCCACCGCCACGGCGAGCGCGAGAGCAACGACCCGAAGGACGGCGCGTACCGAGGTGCGCGCAGCGGACACTGCACCCAACCCCTCCACCGACGCACAGGTAGTCGGCTCAGAAGCCTCCGCCCAGGTTGCCAACAGCGAGGCGGAAATCGAAGCCCTAAGGCGGCAAGCTGCGGAAGCAAACCGGAAGGCGGAGGAGCTGCAGGCTGGGCTGGAAGCGCTCAAAGCCGATGGCCTGCGCATGGAGGGGCTCTTACGCGAAGCCACCGAAGCACGCGCACGACAGGCAGCGGCGGTGGACACGGCGAGCCCGGCCCTCGACACTGCGACGGCACAGGCTGACGCCCTTCGCAACCAGCAAGCACTAGGACGCGCGGTAGCAATGGAGCAAGTCCAAGCAAACCCACAGGTCGCCGAAGAACAGCGACGCCGACTACAGGAGACAGTTGCGCGCGCGAGACCTGCGACCCCGCCGGGAACCTCGGAAGCGGAAGCGCTGCGGGCGGAAATTCGGCGAAGACGCGAAGCGGCCCTCGCCACCCTGCGCGAGACGGACGCCATCCTAGACGTCGACGAAGACGCCCGCGAGTACGTCGCAGCACCAACTACTCACGCTGCGAGGCACGAAGTCATCAACATCGCCGACGACCGAAGTCCCCTCAGCCCCGGGCTCGAAGCAAAGCCGTGGCCACACAAGTTCCGTCTCGCGGACCTCCCGAGCTACGCAGGTGACGCCGACCCGGCCGAGTTCACCCGCGTGTATGAGGCCGCCGTATCTGCGGCGGGAGGGAATGAAGCCACCATGGCGAAGAGCCTCCTCCTCAAGCTCTCTGGGATAGCGCGGTCGTGGTACCTCACGCTCTCCGCCGGCTCGGTATACTCCTGGGAGCAACTCCGCCAGCTGCTGCACTCGCGCTTCCAGGGAAACAAGACCAAGGCCGTGACAACTGCGGATCTCTATGCGCTAGTCCAAGGACCGCGGGAAACCATCCAAGCATTTCACAAGCGCTTCGCCAACGTGCAATGTCAGATACGCAGCATCACCGACGAAAGCGTGTGCTCCGCAGCGCGAAGGTCCCTCTGGAACCCGGCCCTGTGCGCCAAACTGGACCGGAGCCCGCCGACCACCATCCAAAAATTGTACGACAGCATGGAGAGATACGCTCTTCAAGAAGAAGGAGAGCTCCAACTGCGAAACAAGGCGCTGGCGGCCACCAGGCAGCCCAAGGCAACTCATGATGATCCTCAGCCACGCCATCGTGGCGTGCACCAAGTGGACAGACACGACGAGCGGTCCCCCGCCCATCCCAGGCATGACGACGACCGTGACCAAGCGCGGGGCCGCGAGCGCCCTGAGGACCGTGACCCCATGCATCGGGGCCTCCACGGAGGCGAGCGAAACCACGATCATGGTGGAGGATGTGGCAACCGTGGCCGACAGAGCCATCAATATGCGACCGGGAACAGCAGCCAGGCGAGGAAGTTCTGCGAGCTACACCGGTCATACAACCACTCCACCGCCGAGTACGATGTGATCCGAAGGACACGCGAGCAGCTTCGCCCAAGACCGACGGACGATGCTCGACCCCCGGCACGGGCTCCCGCCCCGAGGGAGCCACGCCTTCAGTTGCCACCGCCACCGCCCCTCCCCCAGGGCGCGGCACCGGTACAAGCGATCAACCCGCACCGTGTTATCCACGCCATCATAGGAGGCAACGCGCATACCTTCCCGTCCAAGCGCCAAAGACGCGCGTATGCCCGACAGATGAGCCACATCGCCTCTTTTCCGCCCACTGAGCTCCCTGCTTGGGCATCCACGCCCGTGACCTTCGGGCCTGAAGACGCCGGGGGGGTCACCCTCCCTCATCATGACGCGCTCGTCATAACTGCGATGATCTCGGATGCGGAGGTGCATCGCGTCTTCGTCGACGGGGGAGCTCCGCGGACATCATGTTCTCGTCAACCTTCAAAGAGATGGGCATACCATCATGATGGTGACATGGCACCCGGGTATCATCAAGGAGGACAAATCCGGCCTCCTGGCCACGGGATGGGCCGGGCCGAGTACTCGGAGTCCGACTACAGCACGGGGGCTCCTCATCAACGTGGAGTACAAGACAAGGACTATTACCTGTCCGGCATACCCAGAATCTATTGTAACCGATTAGGAAACATATCTGTTAACCGATCTGGACTCCTGTAACCCTACCCCGGCTGACTATATAAGGCCTAGTAGAGGACCTCCGATCGGTATCTCAACCAATTCAATCAACTCTCCGTTGTTTCATAGCTCAAGCCCCCTCGAGATCGATTCTCTAGGGCTTGCGGCACTCGGGATACACGCAATACCAGCCACCAAACACAGGACGTAGGGTATTACCTCTCCGAGAGGGCCTGAACCTGCCCAAATCTTGTCTCCCGTGTGCAACCATCCTGATTTGTTGTGCTCACGCCTCCCCATATTAAGTATTGCCGGAATAATACTCCGACAGTTGGCGCGCCAGGTAGGGGAAGTGCGCATAGATCCATCTGCACGAACCAGGATGGTTTTCGTCAACAGCATCTTCGTCTCGGGAAGCATCATGTAATTCGCCTTCATGAACGCTGTCCCGGACCCCGGCCAACTCTTCCAATTTGGAAGGTTGAACTTCATCGCCGACCAGATCGGCCAGCTTCACCTCTGCTACTCGGCGACGCCCCGATCGGCAGAGGTTTCGTCAGTTCTTAGGCACGGGCCTCCCCCGGAGCCCGCGCTTTCGGCCCCTCTCCCCAGGGAAGAGGCTTCGCCGAAACCAGATCCGTTTGTTGCGCATGAGTTCGCACTCGGATCCCGACTGGCTGGAGCCATCGACTCTCTCCTCCCCGTCCTCGAGTATTACTCGGACGAGGATGAAAGCTCTGGCAGCCACCATCCATCCCGGGAAGTCTTCATGGCCAATACCGGCTCGCAAGTTGACGGCGATGGCCATTGAGGAACAAACACCGGCCGAGCTCGAGGCCACTCGACTCCGACTCCTCGCCAAGGAGGAAGAGTTGATCGAGCAACAGACTCGGCTCGCCCGCCAGCGTGACGATCAACGTCGCAACGACGACATGAGGGCTCGTGGATGCCAGGTCCACAATGAACTCCGCATGCGTGAAAGGGAAGGAGTCCCGATATTTCCTCTCCCGAGTCACAACATCGTTGCGGCCACGATGGCGGCGCGCGCCATCGAGATCCCCGAGGGAAACCCGGGGCACGACGAGCTTCGGCGACTCCGCGTTCTGCTAGAAGAGACCGCCCTCCAGCATGCCGAAGCTTCAGAAGGTCATCCCGGCTCCTAAGCAGGTGCAAGGAGTCGGCGCTCTACGCCGCCGAAAAGCCCATCAAACAAGGGTGGACAGCGAGCGAGCCCCGACCGGCATCAGCCAGCGGGAGCAGTACATAACCGACTCGGGCCCAATCGCGACGCCCGGGACACCGAGACACCGCGCCCGCCAGGACGCAGACAAAAACGCTCGTCAAGCTACACCGGCCCACGATTGACTCGGACCAAGGAGCCAAGCAGACAAAAGCGCTCATCACAGTTCCGGGAGAGACGATCGTGGCGGCCATCGAAATGATAGCGGCGCCACCGGCCGGGAACGGTCTCCGACATCCGCTGTAGTGACCCTATTCTCAAATACAAGGTCAGTGAAAATTTTCGTGAACAAAAACGATTTCCTTCGTTCGCATGCATGCATATAGATACTTTAAAAATGAATTCGGTTACAAACCCTAACATGAGCTTTATGATTAATATGAAATAGGACGGCGAAACCTCCGTCCCTCCAACTCACGACTCAAAACCTGATACATGTTCCAAAAACAACTAGGTTATCAAAACTGTCACCAGTCAATCGAAGTTTATTTGTACATTAAGACCAAAAATTTATTTCTAGTAGTTGCTATCCGCGGATAAATTTTGGAAGGAACTGATCGGGTAAACCCCCTCTTCCCCAATATAAATGAAATGATACCTTTAAAAGGTTAAATAACATATTGACCCCAAATCTAATACCTTAAAAAGGAAATAATTGAAGAAATAAATTCAAACAACTCATGATTCAAAATTTATTTTTATTGAGGAACTCCTGTTAACTTAGCTTTGTTTTAAATAAGCAAAGGAAATAAAATAGAAACCTCTCCTGCCGTGGGGCCCACCTGGCAGATATTTTCTTTGTTTCCTTACTTTTCTCCACGTGGCCACGCTGCAGCTCCCCTTTTCTTTATATAGCTACTCACTCCCAGTGCATTAATTCACTACAGTCGATTTTCCTCACCCTGCCACCTCCGAGTTCTTCAACGTGAGAGCCAACCCAATACCTTCTTCTTCCTCCCCCAAGATCCTATTCAAAACCGTGAAATCAGGCCGTGCATGTTGTACCACCGGATTCCCCACTCCGTGAGCTTCCAATCCACCCAAAAAATTGTGACATGCATGAGTATTTGGGCATTTTGCCATTGGTGCAAAGGGATTGGGCGTCGTCTTCTTCACTGCCGGCCGACCATTGATCGTCCCAGCGCCGCCGCCCGAGCTCCGGGGCCATGCCGCGTCACCGTGGAGCTCCCGCCTCCCCAACGCCGGAGCGCCTCCTCCCGGCCCCCTCGTGCGCCGCCGGTCGCTTCTTGCCCGACCGCGCCTCTGCTTCCTGCCGCCGCCGCAGGGCCTCCCTCACACGCCGCCGGAGGCCCCAGGCCGAGCTCCGTCCGCGCGCGCCGCCTCCTTGAAGCCGCGCCTCCCCTGCTCGCCCCGGCCGCCGGCCGGCTCCTCTTCAGGCCGCCCCGCCGCCGGCCAACCCCTCCGCATCTTCCCCCAAATCCCGGCCCCTTGCCCCGTCGGCTCACCTCACCTGCCGCGCCGCGCCGCCCTCTGCCTCCTCCACCTCTGCACCTCCCATCCCCTTGCTCTGCCACGAGCGTCGCCCCCACGAGCCGCTCCCCGGCCGCCGCCCTGCTCCCGCTGGCGCGCCACCCCCAGCCCCACACCGCCGGGTCTGCTCGCCTCGGCTGCCCCCAAGCCGCCGCCGCCTCTCCTCCCAAGCCCCGTGCGCCGCCCGAGCTCTGCACCACGCCGCCGTCGGGTCCGACTCCCCAGGCCCCGACCCCAACTCCAACGCCGGCTTCTCCTGCCCCGGTTACCTCGCCTCAGCGCCATCTCCCGACCGAGCCAGGACCCGCCGCTGGCCGCTCTTCCCTCAACACGCCACCCTCGGCATCGTCACCGTACCAGCATCTTCATCTCCACCAGTACAACCATTAGAGCTAAGCTCAAAGTCTCGATGACAGGTGAATGTTTAGCCTTAGCAGTGGTGTCTTCGGTTAATTAGGGGTAATAGCTGCTTAGATTAACTTGTGTATTATCTCCGTTGGCCATGATGTACTGATATAAGTATGCTTGCGGTCTTTTCAATTAACTGGATTTGAGCACTCTGGAATATGCTAATTATTCACTAACCAGTGCTTAGCTCACTTGGTACCCGCATTACTTAAGCTATGAGCTAGCATGCATCTAATTGCGTTAGTGGGCGGTGATTAGCATAGATAGCACACTAGTGTGTTCGGTACAGGCAGATCCAAACAAGAATGAGTATATTAGATGCCCTAGTTACTTTGATAACCATGGTTAGTTGGCCAGTGAGTAGTTAGCGGTCGGGAGTTAAATTAATTTTAGCGGTTACGGTATTGATTATTAGCAAGGTGTATATCCGCTGCTAAATACAATATGAGCTAATGTTTGTAGGTTGCAGTAGGACCATAGCTGTTGAGCATGGTCTTTACTTGAGTAAAACTCATACGTGCACAATGCTTTAATAGTGATGTTAATTGGCTACACAGTAATTAAATGTTGGTTCAACCCTAATGATCGTTCGTTAGGAGTAGTGTGCTGGTAGGCGAAGAACTAAAGCTTTATGATGCCCTGCCAGATAAACCTACACCAATCAAATAATTGGGTAATAGCGTATATACGTTACAGATTAGCATCTACTAGGAGAAAGTAACGACAGAAACCGCACATAAACCGGATTGTAACATTGACAAGGCTTCAGCAAACCTAATGTACAATAGTTGTAACTAATTAACCAAGTAAGGGCTGTAGCGAGCTAATATCGGCATTAAAGATTCCTAAATCCTACTTCAGGTATCTCATACCTGGACTAAGATATACCTAGCCAAGTGATATTCATCTTCACTTCATAATACAGCTGCTATTGTGTACTAGGTATTTCTAACTAGTTCATCGAGTGCTTAAGGGGTGGGATGCATGTAACCGGACCCACTAGTCATCCTTTAGCCCCACGCGCCCAGCTAATTATAATTATATCAACATTATTTTCTTTACTGAGAAAAATACAAAAAGATTCCTAGAGAATCTAGCTTAACAGCCAAACTTAAAATGCTAGTATCACAATTCGCCTAACGATCAGAAAACAATCGTGGCCCATGTTCTCACCCACGACAACGAATCGATCAACTGAGCCCTAACCCTAATTATAGAGTTAAAACCTTTCTCCTTCGTTGCATATCGTATCCCATGCATGCATCCATATTCTAGGTTTACCCACGAGTAAGGTTATACCGCAACTAAAACTAAACCAACATATGGAACGAACACTAAACCGCTTACGCAATTGTATACTTCTTAGATCCACCGTAGTTGCATCCATATCACTGGCATTCATGCACCTTCATCCTTTTTGAATTAGTTTCTTAGGGTTGCCCTTCTCTTTTAAAGGTCGCTTGCTTTTTACCGGTGCTTCGATTATTCTGGAGTTCTCCCGCATGCTTTCTCCCCCGTACTTCCCCGGCTCCCAGGCAAGCAGAGCTTGTTGCATCTTTTATTTGTTCAGTACTTGTTTTTTACTTATCTATATGTGATGTGTGGATTGTTACTTAGAACTTGTGGTCGAAATCGGTTAAACTAGCATGACTAGGGTATGCGGTGAATTAGGTCTGGTCATGGTTGAGTTTAAACCGATGGACTAATTACTTGAACATATTGAAGTGAGATGTGAGAGTCGAAGGGAAAGTGTCAGATGGATAAAGTTGGTATCATTGGAGTGGCATGTTGCGACCGGGGGAAGAAGTTGTCGCGATACCAACCCTGAGGTGACTCCATCGTGATTACTCCCCTTGTCACGCGTGGACGTTAGCGACAGCGATGCTGGGGTGTAGTTGAGGTAAGACTAAGACCCTTGGAGCCTTGCAACCTCCAAGGGATAAGGCACTCTTTGCACTCAGGGTGATCGTCTGCCGGTAACGGTCCGAGAGATTAAATTGAGGTGTGGTGGTGATGGTACCCTGTCAATGTGGAGATATTGAGATGAGATTATTGCCCCACGTAACTGGGAGCTTATGTGAAAGAATATTGCCCCACGTAACTGGGAGCTTATGTGAAAGAATATTGCCCCACGTAACTGGGAGCTGATGTGAATATTGTCCCACGTAACTGGGAGATGGCAAGTGAGCCACTGAGTTTATATTTTGAGCACATGTGACTAGTGGTTACCATCACGCCCCCTGATTTGAGTTATATGAAAATCTGAGTTGTTGGTGATCTCATGTTATTCCTCGTGATGATTGATAGCTTACTGGTATTGTCTAGACTTTGTTAATCGGATATGCATCATGTTTAATTATGCTATACTAGTATGCTTAGGACATCTAATCAAGCACGAATAAGACTTGCGAGTACCTTGTACTCACCTAGGATTTTCCTAGATCATTGCAGGTGAGCCAGAGGTCGAAGAGTTCTTCGATGATGTCTAGTGCATGACTTCTTTTCCTTGGTCAGCTATCGGTTCATGGGATAGGTTGTAGCTTTTGGTCAGCGGTCACTATGCCGCTGTGGGACTCCTTTACCTTGTTTCCGCTGTCGTTTAAATTCTCCGTACTCGGATATGTTTTTGGTTATGGCCGAGTGATGTAATGTGTTGTCCCATCGTGGACAGTTACTATTAATATCGTATTTGTAGAGCTTTGTTGTGATATCCGAGTGGTTATTTGGGCTGCCCATGCACAATGCGTGAATGATATGAAGTGTGTGGGTATGCCGTGAAGGGGTACTGTTGTTCCTCTTATTACTAGGCCGAGCAGGAATCGGTTGAGTGACCCTGCTGGCTGAGATGCAGTGCCGGCCAGGCAGGGTGTGGGTGGGTTCTACCGGGCTTTCGAGCGACCCACTAGCTTCCGAGCTAGGTTAGGGTGTGGGTAGAATCGCCGGGCTCCTCCGACCTTGTTTTGTCTGGTAGTATGTAGGAACGTCTCTAAACCTTCACCGGATCAGGGAATGGTATGTGGTTTTGGGAAGTCCAGTCGTTTCCGGCCGGCTTGTGTGATCAGGGTGTCGGATCACTCCGCCTAGGTGCGTACGGCGCAGGTACCGTGCCACCAGGTCGACTGGTCCTTCGGCCCTTGGCGACCGGTCGTTCCCCAAATCATATGCGATTCCCGGGTCCGTGACAACTTGGTATCAGAGCCGAGCTGACCGTAGGAAGCCAATTGCAGGTGGTCGTTAGATAGGAGCTTCCGCTGCGCTCTGCCACTTGGCCAGCAAAACTATTTGCAAAATTAAACCCTATGTTTAAATTTAATAAGTAGATTGCTTTTATTCCTTAACCTCATCGCTCTTAGTTCTAAATGTTCTTCTCTATTGCGTTTGTTTTCCTTTGTGTGGCTAACCCTATTCTCTCTAACCCTAAAATTGTATAGGACTGATGGATCATGACAAATTTCGGTGGATAATTAGAAAGTAGATGATCTTTGGTCAAAGCAAAAATTGGAATGGATGGAATTGAGTAAGAATTCAGAAATAAAAATAGGAATCTGAATGTCTATGTGAGCCCTTGATGGTATGATCGGAGATGGAAGATGGTATGATGCCTTGGCTAGTAATCAAGATACTAAGGTTTGTTTAAGGAGATTAATTACAGTGATTAGACTATAGAGTTCTAGAAATCTCAAGAAATATAAAGTTTTATTGGATTCCTCTTAGGAAAATGACTCTATTGTCGGTGGATGATGTTTTCGAGGTCAGAGTCATGCTGAAAATAAAAATTTGAGAAAGGAGTAGATGATTAATAAGTTTATTTGGATTACAGGGCCATGTAAATCTTGGATTTTGATTGGATTATAGGAAATTGTTGGACTAATTCCTAGGTCAAAAGTCATAGTATTACCTAAATGAGTTGGATTAATAGGAGATGCAATGGAGTGCGAAGAATTAATTGATTTAGTAAAGTAATTAATTATTGCTAGTAGATAATTTCCTTGACATTGATTCTAAATGAAAAAGTGATGGACAAAAGTAGAGATTGGTTACCAGACCAATTGATTATGATTATGACTTAGCATCAAAGACGAATGAATCTTTGGCGGTTCATGATATAAGCATTATTGGAGGATCTAATGTATTCATAAGTCTCTAGTGATAAGGACCTTAAGTTGCTGTTGGTGCCAATAATTATAATAGATCCGAAGATTGGTTTAGTCATTGGATATTGGTGAAATTAGAAGTATTGCCGTTGGGCTGGGATAATTATGAGTTGGCAGGTGATACGATAGAAGGCGTATAGATGGCAACACTATTATTGGATTTGGAAAGAAGCAGGAGTAATAGATGAAGGGACTTAGATAAATTGTTGGATCGGTGGAATATGAGTAATAATGAAAATTTTGAATACTAGTGGATGAGACAAAAACGAAGTCTATAGATGGAGGATTAATAGAAAATGATTATGGGCAAGGATAAATGTTGGATGACCATTAAGATAATACTTATAGGTTAGGTAGATGATCTTTGGAATTCGATTTTCTTATAGGAAACTACTAAGGTAGTGATCTGTCTTTAGAAAGATGTCTTGGTGAAATAGTTGAATTCTACATGCTAAAGGATTGATTTGAGCACCATGGCATTTCTCCCTGCGACTACGAGCATATCCCTCTTAATTCAATCGTGCGTTCTAAGGCATTTTGATAGCTTGACTATCATACCCGAGTCAAGTGAGTGATAATCAACAGTTCCCTCGTTCCATACTTAGTAGCATCCCAAATAAACAACAGTTCTTTCGTCCATTTCGGTGTAAGTGAACGGTAAGACCAGCCCACCCATTTGTTCAGGTTCTAACTCCTTTCTGTTCTTGGTCGTGGTTATCCACCTTCCCCCTCCCAAGAAACTTTCTTACGGACTCTCTTTAGTTGCCCATAAATTCATCTAAAGAAGTTGGTAAGTCCTCACCTCTCGTGGTTATGTTGGAGGAGCAACTTATTTTGTAACACCCAATTTGAACGATTAGGGTTTTGATCGGCATCCATGCATACATGGCATCATCATCACCACACCTTGTTTAAACCTAGCTGTGTATCGATTTAACTTTATAGAATATGTTAATATTTCATCCTCGGAGGAAATTATACAAACACCAATCAATTTATTTGAAGTATTCAAAATAACAAAGTCATTAATAAGGGTAGAGGAAGTCATCGAACACTCCGGTGAATCCCCGTCCCTAACCCGGAAACCCTAAGGAGCTGGAAATTAGGGTTAGGAGGCAGGGCAGATTCTAGTAGATAAAAAGGTTCCAAGATTTCATACATAGCTCCCAGGGTAGAAACACTAAACCCTTGCCAAACTTCAGAAAATTTGGAAGCAATTAAAAACCTAATTGAGGGATAAACCCTAAGTCGGAATTTGAATGGAGACATGAGTCAAACCTTGCCCAAAGCAGTTCAAACCCTTACAGTAGGTCCCATAAATCACCTTGAAGTCCCTGCCAAAATTTCATAATTTTTGGAGCTATTTCGACACATAAAATACCACAAACACAAATCCCAAATCAAGCCCTAATTTGAATTTGAATACAAACCTAGGCCAAACTTTGTCCAAATTGGTTCAAATCTTTCCAGCAGATTCTAAATAATATGGTGAACCTCCTGTAAAAATTTCATAAATTTTGGAGCAATATTCGTACATAAAATATCGTGGGGAATGATTCTGGAATATATAAAAAGAAAAATAAAAAGGAAAAACCCTAACTCCCCCTGGGCCGAAACCGCTCGGCCGGCCCATCTCCCTCGGCCCGCTCATCCTGCGCGCGCCTCTCCCCCCTTTCCTCTCACTACCACGTGGGCTAATCTCTTGAATCTCTGACGACTCAACCGTTGGTCTTATCCCCCCCCTGACTTAAATCAGAAGAATACCTATTGCCATACTCCTCAACCAAAATTTGCGCTCCATAAGGAGTTGCACCTCTGATCCCAAGAGATTCTTCTGCCTTCTTTCAAGTGGGCCAATTCTTTTCTTTATCTCTTTGTGGGAAAATGGTATATGGTCCAAGACTGCTTGTCTCACATATCTAATCTCGGTCTTCTTTTACTTCCTTGACTGAATGAGGATGGATCTAAGCTTTGGGTCAGCCCTTTCCTTTCCCCCTCCTTAGCAGGATTGAAGGAAGTTCAAGACCCATCTTATAATGTCTTGTTTTACCTCGAGAACGTAAATCTGTACATGGTGGATTATTCAGAATTCATGCGCAAGCATTCGGTATCCTGGAATGCTGCCGTGCCCATGGCAGAACATCAATAGGGAGCTTGATCACCTCCTCGTTGGTGGTGCTCCATGTGGTACGGGATTATTCCTTGGTCCCGACAATTTTAAAACCATCATTTGTACAAACAATACATCTAAACCATTCTCATCTAATAAATCTTATTCGCAGGATTAAACAAAACCTCAGATCAATCTTAAAGATGTTCCCTTTCTACCTTAACCATTTAAGTTCCTAAAATATTAGAAGATCTGGAATTGCTCTCGTATATGCCATATATACCTGTTCTGTGAATAATTCGGATATATGCATGCATACTCGGTACCCCAAATGCTTTCGTGCTCACCTAGAACACCAATAAGGAGTCCGGCCAACTCCTCGTTGATGGTACTATGTGTAGTACGAGACTATGCTTCGGTTCCGACAGTTCCTGGATCAATCCCTCTCCGGACAGTATCTTCAAACTATTTAATTCATACCACCTTGTTCCTTCTTATCCTGATGGAAGCATATTTATCCGAGAATATCACCCAATCTGTCCTCAAGTAAAGGACATCTTAACCTCATCATAAGATAATGAAGGTGATTACCATGATCTGTGACCAACCCCCACATTCGTTATTCCTTCTTTCCAATCCGAAGTAATCATGACCATACATTCCTTTTTCTCCGGAATCATATTTCCACCCTCTCCTCAATTCCACACTTGAGCTAAGATCATTTGCTCATACCAGTTCCTCTCACTCAAACCAACGATCTTGAATTCCGAGTTACAGGACGGTCGATCCTCGCAACGCCTCTTAGTTGCTTCTGCTCTCTCTACCTCGCCTCTCCTCTTAACCGAGTGTAGAGCCTATTAAAGCTGGAACACCGAAGAAGAAGCCACTTCTAAGAATGATAATCCGATCTAGTTTTCTCTTTCCAGAACTAGTGTAAAAGTCGGTAAGTGATTTTGCCTTCTCCCTATCGACAGTCTGGTATCATATCAAGGATCTGCTGCAGGTTGAACACCTCTTCTTCTCTTCTTTACCGTAGGAATCTCGGGGCGAGATCCTTTTAAGGGGGGTAGGTTTTGTAGTGACCCTATTCTCAAATACAAGGTCAGTGAAAATTTTCGTGAACAAAAATGATTTCCTTCGTTCGCATGCATGCATATAGATACTTTAAAAATGAATTCGGTTACAAACCCTAACATGAGCTTTATGATTAATATGAAATAGGACGGCGAAACCTCCGTCCCTCCAACTCACGACTCAAAACCTGATACATGTTCCAAAAACAACTAGGTTATCAAAACTGTCACCAGTCAATCGAAGTTTATTTGTACATTAAGACCAAAAATTTATTTCTAGTAGTTGCTATCCGCGGATAAATTTTGGAAGGAACTGATCGGGTAAACCCCCTCTTCCCCCAATATAAATGAAATGATACCTTTAAAAGGTTAAATAACATATTGACCCCAAATCTAATACCTTAAAAAGGAAATAATTGAAGAAATAAATTCAAACAACTCATGATTCAAAATTTATTTTTATTGAGGAACTCCTGTTAACTTAGCTTTGTTTTAAATAAGCAAAGGAAATAAAATAGAAACCTCTCCTGCCGTGGGGCCCACCTGGCAGATATTTTCTTTGTTTCCTTACTTTTCTCCACGTGGCCACGCTGCAGCTCCCCTTTTCTTTATATAGCTACTCACTCCCAGTGCATTAATTCACTACAGTCGATTTTCCTCACCCTGCCACCTCCGAGTTCTTCAACGTGAGAGCCAACCCAATACCTTCTTCTTCCTCCCCCAAGATCCTATTCAAAACCGTGAAATCAGGCCGTGCATGTTGTACCACCGGATTCCCCACTCCGTGAGCTTCCAATCCACCCAAAAAATTGTGACATGCATGAGTATTTGGGCATTTTGCCATTGGTGCAAAGGGATTGGGCGTCGTCTTCTTCACTGCCGGCCGCCCATTGATCGTCCCAGCGCCGTCGCCCGAGCTCCGGGGCCATGCCGCGTCACCGTGGAGCTCCCGCCTCCCCAACGCCGGAGCGCCTCCTCCCGGCCCCCTCGTGCGCCGCCGGTCGCTTCTTGCCCGACCGCGCCTCTGCTTCCTGCCGCCGCCGCCAGGGCCTCCCCTCACACGCCGCCGGAGGCCCCAGGCCGAGCTCCGTCTGCGCGCGCCGCCTCCTTGAAGCCGCGCCTCCCCTGCTCGCCCCGGCCGCCGGCCGGCTCCTCTTCAGGCCGCCCCGCCGCCGGCCAACCCCTCCGCATCTTCCCCCAAATCCCGGCCCCTTGCCCCGTCGGCTCGCCTCACCTGCCGCGCCGCGCCGCCCTCTGCCTCCTCCACCTCTGCACCTCCCATCCCCTTGCTCTGCCACGAGCGTCGCCCCCACGAGCCGCTCCCCGGCCGCCGCCCTGCTCCCGCTGGCGCGCCACCCCAGCCCCACACCGCCGGGTCTGCTCGCCTCGGCTGCCCCCAAGCCGCCGCCGCCTCTCCTCCCAAGCCCCTGCGCCGCCCGAGCTCTGCACCACGCCGCCGTCGGGTCCGACTCCCCAGGCCCCGACCCCAACTCCAACGCCGGCTTCTCCTGCCCCGGTTACCTCGCCTCAGCGCCATCTCCCGACCGAGCCAGGGACCCGCCGCTGGCCGCTCTTCCCTCAACACGCCACCCTCGGCATCGTCACCGTACCAGCATCTTCATCTCCACCAGTACAACCATTAGAGCTAAGCTCAAAGTCTCGATGACAGGTGAATGTTTAGCCTTAGCAGTGGTGTCTTCGGTTAATTAGGGGTAATAGCTGCTTAGATTAACTTGTGTATTATCTCCGTTGGCCATGATGTACTGATATAAGTATGCTTGCGGTCTTTTCAATTAACTGGATTTGAGCACTCTGGAATATGCTAATTATTCACTAACCAGTGCTTAGCTCACTTGGTACCCGCATTACTTAAGCTATGAGCTAGCATGCATCTAATTGCGTTAGTGGGCGGTGATTAGCATAGATAGCACACTAGTGTGTTCGGTACAGGCAGATCCAAACAAGAATGAGTATATTAGATGCCCTAGTTACTTTGATAACCATGGTTAGTTGGCCAGTGAGTAGTTAGCGGTCGGGAGTTAAATTAATTTTAGCGGTTACGGTATTGATTATTAGCAAGGTGTATATCCGCTGCTAAATACAATATGAGCTAATGTTTGTAGGTTGCAGTAGGACCATAGCTGTTGAGCATGGTCTTTACTTGAGTAAAACTCATACGTGCACAATGCTTTAATAGTGATGTTATGGCTACACAGTAATTAAATGTTGGTTCAACCCTAATGATCGTTCGTTAGGAGTAGTGTGCTGGTAGGCGAAGAACTAAAGCTTTATGATGCCCTGCCAGATAAACCTACACCAATCAAATAATTGGGTAATAGCGTATATACGTTACAGATTAGCATCTACTAGGAGAAAGTAACGACAGAAACCGCACATAAACCGGATTGTAACATTGACAAGGCTTCAGCAAACTAATGTACAATAGTTGTAACTAATTAACCAAGTAAGGGCTGTAGCGAGCTAATATCGGCATTAAAGATTCCTAAATCCTACTTCAGGTATCTCATACCTGGACTAAGATATACCTAGCCAAGTGATATTCATTTCACTTCATAATACAGCTGCTATTGTGTACTAGGTATTTCTAACTAGTTCATCGAGTGCTTAAGGGGTGGGATGCATGTAACCGGACCCACTAGTCATCCTTTAGCCCCACGCGCCCAGCTAATTATAATTATATCAACATTATTTTCTTTACTGAGAAAAATACAAAAGATTCCTAGAGAATCTAGCTTAACAGCCAAACTTAAAATGCTAGTATCACAATTCGCCTAACGATCAGAAAACAAATCGCGGCCCATGTTCTCACCCACGACAACGAATCGATCAACTGAGCCCTAACCCTAATTATAGAGTTAAAACCTTCTCCTTCGTTGCATATCGTATCCCATGCATGCATCCATATTCTAGGTTTACCCACGAGTAAGGTTATACCGCAACTAAAACTAAACCAACATATGGAACGAACACTAAACCGCTTACGCAATTGTATACTTCTTAGATCCACCGTAGTTGCATCCATATCACTGGCATTCATGCACCTTCATCCTTTTTGAATTAGTTCTTAGGGTTGCCCTTCTCTTTTTAAAGGTCGCTTGCTTTTTACCGGTGCTTCGATTATTCTGGAGTTCTCCCGCATGCTTTCTCCCCGTACTTCCCCGGCTCCCAGGCAAGCAGAGCTTGTTGCATCTTTTATTTGTTCAGTACTTGTTTTTACTTATCTATATGTGATGTGTGGATGTTACTTAGAACTTGTGGTCGAAATCGGTAAACTAGCATGACTAGGGTATGCGGTGAATTAGGTCTGGTCATGGTTGAGTTTAAAACCGATGGACTAATACTTGAACATATTGAAGTGAGATGTGAGAGTCGAAGGGAAAGTGTCAGATGGATAAAGTTGGTATCATTGGAGTGGCATGTTGCGACTACGGGGGAAGAAGTTGTCGCGATACCAACCCTGAGGTGACTCCATCGTGATTACTCCCTTGTCCACGCCGTGGACGTTAGCGACAGCGATGCTGGGGTGTAGTTGAGGTAAGACTAAGACCCTGGAGCTTGCAACCTCCAAGGATAAGGCACTCTTTGCACTCAGGGTGATCGTCTGCCGGTAACGGTCGAGAGAGTTAAATTGAGGTGTGGTGGTGATGGTACCCTGTCAATGTGGAGATATTGAGATGAGATATTGCCCCCACGTAACTGGGAGCTTATGTGAAAGAATATTGCCCCACGTAACTGGGAGCTATGTGAAAGAATATTGCCCCACGTAACTGGAGCTGATGTGAATATTGTCCACGTAACTGGGAGATGGCAAGTGAGCCACTGAGTTTATATTTTGAGCACATGTGACTAGTGGTTACCATCACGCCCCCTGATTTGAGTTATATGAAAATCTGAGTTGTGGTGATCTCATGTTATTCCTCGTGATGATTGATAGCTTACTGGTATTGTCCTAGACTTTGTTAATCGGATATGCATCATGTTTAATTATGCTATACTAGTATGCTAGGACATCTAATCAAGCACGAATAAGACTTGCGAGTACCTTGTACTCACCTAGGATTTTCCTAGATCATTGCAGGGTGAGCCAGAGGTCGAAGAGGTTCTTCGATGATGTCTAGTGCATGACTTCTTTTCCTTGGTCAGCTATCGGTTCATGGGATAGGTTGTAGCTTTTGGTCAGCGAGTCACTATGCGCTGTGGGACTCCTTTACCTGTTTCGCTGTCGTTTAAATTCTCCGTACTCGGATATGTTTTGGTTATGGCCGAGTGATGTAATGTGTTGTCCATCGTGGACAGTTACTATTAATATCGTATTTGTAGAGCTTTGTTGTGATATCCGAGTGGTATTTGGGCTGCCCAGCACAATGCAGTGAATGATATGAAGTGTGTGGTATGCCGTGAAGGGTACTGTTGTTCCTCTTATTACTAGGCCGAGCAGGAGTCGGTTGAGTGACCCGCTGGCTGAGATGCAGTGCCGGCCAGGCAGGGTGTGGGTGGGTTCTACGGGCTTCGAGCGACCCACTAGCTTCCGAGCTAGGTTAGGGTGTGGTAGAATCGCGGGGCGGGCTACTCCGACCTTGTTTTGTCTGGTAGTAGTAGGAAAACGTCTCTAAACCTTCACCGGATCAGGGAATGGTATGTGGTTCTGGGAAGTCAGTCGTTTTCCAGCTGCCGGCTTGTGTTGATCAGGTGTCGGATTCACTCCACCTCGGTGCGTACGGCGCAGGTACCGTGCCACCAGGTCGGCTGGTCCTTCGGTCCTTGGCGACCGGTCATCCCCAATCATATGCGATTTCCCGGGTCCGTGACATCCGCTGGCATGGGATA